>JACEEZ010005408.1:0-19069 GCA_016584305.1 Chionoecetes opilio | reverse complement strand
GGGGCCCCGGTCCCGTCTTACCCCAACCCCCCTCCCAAGAAGCGTGTCCCAAATACAGGTGGACCACCAGCAACGGCGAAACACGTGGGAGCGGAGCATGAAGTATAAAAGGAAAAGAAGCGTGAGACGGAGGAGAAGGGTCTCACCGGGCCTAGAATCGCCCTAAGAAAGGAGAGAAAGGGGGAGGAAGCATAAAGGCGACATCACCGGAAGGCTCCACCTCCCAGAGACGAAGGGGGAGCGCTTGGTCCACGAGGCCGACGGCCACCGAACCCAACAATGGCAGGCAGGCCGCCAGAGTAGGTGGCGCCGTCGACCACTCATCAAGCCCCGCCACCACGACAAGGTGACTCCCCACAGCGGGGTGTAGCCAATCAGTTAGCCAATGTATTAAGATCAGCAAATGACCCCATAAGATTCATTTAAGATTTTACATTCATTTAGTCTATTGTTAGTATTCATCTAGATGTTGAGTGGAGTAATTACTGGTGGTAAAAGGTGGTATGAATGTGTGGTGGTTACAGAAAAGTATATTTTTATTTCCTTTATTTGTATCAGTGTTATGAAGTCATGTCATGAATATTACATGTTTTATCATAATTGTTTTTCTTATATATATATATATATATATATATATATATATATATATATATATATATATATATATATATATATATATATATATAAACATACACAATCATATCGTCTAAATAGCATACATAGTATATGCCTAAATAATGTAGCAAAAGAAAAACAATTCCTGACACTAACTTGTGCTGAGGATGTTAAAATCTTCTAGTCACGGATGACTTATTTCTGCATTGGATACTTATCTGGGAAGAACATACTTCATAAAATAGTGCTACGTTACTATCATCGATTAGGCCTAGCATTAATTTATTGTACATATATTTAGTTATAATTGTTTTATAGTAGGAGACAATCAAAGGTGCTGAAATGGACAAAATCTTAACCTAGTTCAGAGACGGCGGATATCGTGGTTCACAGACTCTGCATCTGCATGTACAAATAACATATTTGTTAATACATCAATAATTATTCCAGATATCAACTAAATATTTGGTACATAAATGAATAATGATATGAGGAAGACACCTGATTTTTTTTCATAATTTTCCGAATAATATTTTAAGAGATACAAATAGTTATTACAATATTAGCGCTTTCATTTCGGGCGATAAACTGCGAAATGACAGTACCCCCGTTAAAAAAAAAACCCACAGAAACCCAAATTCCCAAAAGAAAAATTGCCACTCAAGTTTTTCTGTTTATTAACACCCTATAGATGGCATTTAAACAATAAAATCGCTTTTGGCACGCAATTCCCACGGCATGACACGGTGAACCTGAGACTATTACGAGGAGGCCGACAAATATAACTCGTCACAGGCAGCCTCTGTCTCTGACTTCTTACTCCTGTCTCTGTCTTCTATTGGAATAGTGACACTTATTTCTTACGGCGTCAGTCTTCCGAACCCATCCAGGTGATACAGGTACCCCAGGTTAAGAACCACTGCTCTAGTTCAAGACTCGCCAGGAGCTACTTTTTTGTCCGTCGTCGAGTAGCCGAAGACACCCACATGCTGCCCATCAACTTCCCCTCCGACTGACTGCAAGTGTGGCAGAGGGCACCAGGGGGAAGCATAAGCCTCAATTAATTACATGTGTCACTCAACAAATCCAGCCTGCGACACCACGAGCGAGGGCCAGCCATCTCAGCCTTCTAGAAATAACATATAAGGCCAACCACCTGAGGCCTCAAGGAAGATAAAAGCCTAAAGGCGCAACAGGTGTGAAATATTAATAAAAATAATACTAAGAAAATAAATATAGGGTAGAGTCAAAAGCTTTTTCGTCTCATCAAGTTCCCTCTAACTGACTTTCAGGAGAGCTCGCACGCGTACGTCTAATCTCTGAGACGGAAACTGAGAGACTGAAGCGCGAAGCGCCATTGTTCGCAAAAAAAAACGTTAGCCTTGGAATGTAGTACGAGGCTGCGGAAAATAAAAGGGAAGCAATGATTCCATAATATCTCAAGAACCGTATTAGCTACGAGAAAACGTTATGGAGTGTAAAAAATCCAGATTTCAACAGGCTGCCCTGGGGTATAAGCAAATTTTAATTCCATTGATATATGACATAATAAAGTTTGTGTTTAGGTCATACTACCCGAAAAGAAATATTCCAGAAATCATGGGAAAATTGCATACATGCGTAAAACTCTTGCGAATAAGAAATTAACATTTTTCAAAGTGGAATACGATTCCTGCAGACACGCTCTCCATCAAGACATAACAATATGTTAGACGGATAAAAGATAGATGTATGGTGCATCAATAAGCTGCTGGTCATTGAACGGCACAAGGAGGCGCTAAATATAAAACTATTCTATCTACAAATCTGTATAAGCAAAAAAGAAACGGATAGATGCTTAGGGTAGATCTCGTTGAGCTTAACAAAAAGTATTCATGCCATTTTTGGTCTAGGGTCAATAGTTTCATAGTAAAAAATTGGGTAACGCAATAAAGGCAGTTTTTCTGACATTTTCAAGCTGCCACAAATTTGGTCGAGTTTTATTGTCCTACAGACGTAAAAATGAACTCAATACCAATTGTATATCGTGCGAAGAACAATAATAATTGTTCTATATATTTTTTTCACAGAACCCTGCCAGTCAAAGAACAGTTTTGAAGTTTTTTTTATAACACTTCCCGTATAGATACGGGAAAAGTCACAGCAGCAAAGTTGTAGTGCTACAAAAATCCTGCCTTATACTCGGTCCAAATCCGCTCTTTTATCCAGTATTTAGACGCCAAATGCCAAAAACAGTTTTGTGCACGGCAACTGTGTGCAACGTGCACACCGTAACCCACAATTTTACACACTTTATAACATAAACTGTATTACATAGGCCCAGTTGCAAGAAGGTCTTATCGTGCTCCCTATAGGGTCCCGGCGTGAAAATGAGCGACACCTCTGGTTCAAGAACGCGCCAAATAAAACCCCCCACGGGGGCCCCCCATCGGGCAAAAATGGGCCGGGGGGTAACCCCCTCCCGATGAGATGTCGATGACACCATTATAATAAAATATTTCCCCATTAAACATCAATAATAAACATATTCATTTGTTACACTTTCTGAGGAAATAAAAGGGGGCCCCGATTACGAAGTAAAAAACGGCAGCAAATTCTACTTTTCAGTTTTTTTTCTTTTTATTCCTTTTAAAAAAACTAAAGTCAAACGGGGCCCCAAAAACCCCAACTCCCCCTTGGGTGTTCTCCGCCTTTTTTGGGCCCGGGAGGGTTTATTTCCATTTTCACCCATCAATCTTGGACGTCTAAACCCACAGGTAATTTTTATGACCCCATCTAAAAGTAACGGAAATACTTTGGAATCACCCTTCCCCGTTTGACGGAAATGAACTCCCGCACTGTTTTTGTGTGTTTTATTTACTTCACATCTGAAAAGGGTTCCAGCGTGCGCTCACCCTTGGGTTTTAACCCCGGGGGGCCCGCTATGAAATTGGGTGCCTCAAAAATTCTAAGCCCATTGGGTTTTGGGTTTTGTTTTTGTATACTTTGGGGTTTAAAATTTTTGGTTAGTTGGGTTTGGTTTAAAATTTTTGGGGGTTTAAAGGTTGGGTTTAGGTTAGGTTAGGTAAAATTTTGGTTTTTTAAAGGTTGGGTTGGGTTTATTTTTGGGGTTAAAGGTTTAGGTTGGGTTTAGGTATACTTTTGGTTAGGTTGGGGTTAGGTTGGTTTTAGGTTGGAAAGGAAAGGGTTTATATTTTGGGTTTAAAGGTTAGGTTGGGTTTTTGGTTGGTATCCTTTGGGGTTAATTTTGGGTTTTAGGTTAGATTTTTAAAATAATGATTTTGGTGATTTTTTGGGACCTTTAAATCACTTATATTTGCTTCCCCCCCCCAAAAAACCCCTTATTCCCGCCATTTTCCCCGGCTTGTTGGCTATAGGGGGAAGAAAAAGATGGGGGGAAGGACTTCTTCCCAAATTTTAAAACCAAATAATTTTCATAGTCTTATGGGTTTAAACTCATTATATAGGGGTTAAAAATATGCGTAGATATGGCCACGCGAAGTGTTCAAATATCTGCCCCCCAGTCACCTACGTTCCCCTTATGCTCTTTTCAAAACGCCCGGGTTTTTTTTTGAATACCCATACACAGCATTTCATTACGACCCCGCCCAAAGGGAAAAATTCTGAGCCCCTTTCCCCAAACCTTATTAGTAGGTTTTTTTTCCCTCCGCCCTTTCACAGATCTTCAAATCCTTTTTAAAAATTTAACCCTAAAGTCGGGGGGGATCCCCTCTTCCTCCCCGAACCCCCTCCCCTCCCTGGACCCCCCCAAAATGTTACAAACCCTAAAAATAAAATTTTAACCCCAAACCCCCTTCCCAATAACCTATTGCGGTCAAAGGGGCTGGAAGGGCTCTTAAAATTTTTTCCTGGGTTTTAATATGCATTTTTTAAACCCCAATACCCCCATATTTAAAATACCCTCCTGACATAGCTGGGTGGCTTCACCCCCCCCCCCATCCCCCTATGCTAGTTCACTAACCAAAAAAACCTGTGCTTTGGGATTACTAAAACCTCACTGGGGGGGGTTTTTTTTCGCCCCCCCAGCCCCCCCAAACTTTATTTTTCATTTCCGAGGGGCTGTTTTGGGTTGTTAGAAATACTCCTTTTTAAATGGGGAACAAAACGTTCGGGAATTACTTAAAACTGCCAATTCGTGTATTGGTTGAAAACCGGGAACTTATAGGGTTGGGTTTGGGTTATATTGGGGGAAAGGGGTTGGTAAAAATTTTTTTGGGGGGGTCCCCGCTGGGAGGTTATTGGTGATGTTAGGTTAAATAGTGAGGTTGATTTAATTTTAAACCCATATAATTTTTTTAAAGGGTCCAGTGGGTGTCATTTAGGGGGGGAAAGGGTTTTTCGGGGGGGAAATGGTATCTTTCCCCCTTTGTAATACTTTTTTTGGAGGTATTTAAAGGAATATGTAAAGGTCTAGGGGAAAAAAACCCCACTAATTGGGGGCAAAAAAGGGAACATAAAAGGGTAAACCGAAAACCTTTTGGAAACGTAACAAACTTCGGAAATGATTTGGGTAGGGGGACTAAAAAAAATTCAATTTAGGTTAATTTTCCCCGCAAGATTTGGGCTGCTCCATATCCCTTCAGCTTACTTTTTTTCCTATTATTTTGGGCTCAGTAAAATGGCAATAGTTTTCACGGGGGAAAAACCAAAAACAGGTTTTTTTTTAAATATAATAATAGCTAGGTTGGGTTTTTAAGGGTTAGAATAGGAAAATGGGAATAGAAAGGGATTTAAAGGTTAAACTCCCATAAGCCTGCCCCAAAGCTTATCTAAAATGACTTAAAGCAGCTAATTTTCCCCCTTACTAAAACCTTCATATCTGCAAAGGTTCCAGTGGGGCGGTCGGCCTGTTTAAACCACACTGCCCCACAAAGTTTGAAGTGCCTAAAAATTCTAAGCCCAAAAACATAGGCTAGGGGGGAGGTTAATAGCCAGGTTGGCTAGATTGGGGTTTGGGTTTCATTTTGATTTTTTCCCAAACCCCCGTTATCCCCTCCATTAGTGCTTCCCTATGGACTTATAATTTTTCAGGCCCCCCTCGGGTTTTGTGGGGGGGCAGTGGGGGTTTTTAAACAGGCCTGATTTGAAACCCCGGGGGGGGGGAAAACCTTTGCGGGAAATGAAGTACAGTAAGTTACTATTATGCTGCTGTAATGTCTTCATATAACTTGGAACAGTGCTTTGCTTTTTAACCGTTTAGAATACTATATTAAACTAAGTTAAAAATTTAAGTGAAGGGGCCAAACTATTAGAGAAAATAAACTGAAAGGCAGTGGTTTCCACCCAACCCTCTTGCGGAATTTTAAACCATTAATTTTAATTATCATAATAATTATTGGTCGTTTTAAAAACCTTTTTGCCTCCATGGTGTAGGGGGCTACCCGGGTCTAGTTACGACTCCCCAGCTAAGGCAGTGGGGGCGTGCACCCAATCGGGCTGTTCATCCTTTTCCTTTTCGGGTAGGGTCAATAAATGGGTCCCCAAAGGAAAACCCGGGGAAAGGGAACGGTGGAAACCCGGATTCACACTAGCCCTGAGGGGGGTTGCTATTTTTCACCACCACAGCAGGCCAGGGCAAAGGGACGAGAGAGCGTAAAGGCCACGCCAGAAAAGCGTATGCCCCCATCTTGACCTTACCTTTTATTTTTGGAAAAATTTTCTAAAAATCCCGCTAAGTCTCATTTTTAGTGGATGAAAACAATTTTTTTCGGGGTTAGTTTTTAAATGTTTTTTAAATTAATCTCCTAACCATTTATTTCGAAAATCTTAGTTTTTTTCTGGAACCCCTCATTTTTCCCTTCAAAAACTAATAAATTGCGAAAAAAGAGTAAAGAGAATAAAAAAAAACAACCAAAAAAAAAAAACATTACAAAAAAAATTGTTTTGCCCTCATAGTGACGCGCCCACGGTATTATCGTATTTGGGGGGGCTTGGAAATGTCTAAAATCCCCATGGAAAAACGACGTGCCCCTATTCCACCTCGCTATAAAAAACCTTTTTTTTCCTTTAAAATCATTTTACTGAAACCAAATGGATTTTAAAAGGGAATCCGGGCCAAACCCCTAACCTAATGGGGGGTTTGGTCTCTCCCCATCCTCTATTTTCCCCTAGCCCATTTTATTAACCAAACCAAACTCCCCAAACCCTAAAGATTATCTCAAACGAAAATTTTTCCGCCAAAAAGAAATAAAGCCGTACTTTTTTTTTATGTGCAGAAGGCACCTCATAAAACACATAGGTGTCCTCCCAGTGGGGACGGGCGAAATTTTTTTTGGGGAAATATTACCATATTTTAAACAAACCCAATTTAAAATTTCGATGTATCATATGTTTTTCGGGTTTGGGTTGAAATTGAAAATTTTTGTCTTATAAAATTACTTTTTTTCTAGTTAATGTGAGTATTAGTAATATCTTACAATTATATATGTGGCCATTGTTTTTTTTTAAATTTTTTGATATTCTAATGAATCATGTTTATTAAACAGCAGGGATGCCTCAAAGTTTTGACGACTTTCCCTGGAATTTCATGACGTTGCTGAGATCCTCCAAGGGGGAGGGGGCCCAGGGGCCGGGGAGGTTTATCTTCCGCCAGAGGGTGGCCCTTTCTTTGAGGAATTCACCGGGCCCAAAGAATTCCTGGAGAGATTTCGTTTATCCAAAGGGAAGCGTGACAAGCCTCCTAAATGAATTACGGCAAGAAACCTTCCCCCCTCAATAAACAAAAGGAAAGTTTACTTTTTGGGGCTTTTTAGAATTTTTTTTTTGCACTCTTGCCATGGGAAAGAAGTTCAGCATAGCATTTTATTTTTTTTAATAAGCCGCATAAAACTTTTATAATTATTCATACATATTGTACCACCCAAAACATTTATTACTTCAATAAAGGGGTTGTTCCCACCTATACCACACGTAAAGGGCCCGTGCGGGTAAAGGTGCCGGTTGGGTTTTGTAGTGTGAATACAAAAATGTTTTATCATTGAAAAATATTTTGTATTTTCCGGGTACTGTAATTTATGTGCTGGTCACGTTATTTATAGTGGGGAATTCGCCAAAATTTCCGCCACGAAGCCTTTTTCCCCTGAAAAACAAACCCAAATTGTATGTTAAAGGCTATTGCCTTTACAACACCCATAGACACTTTTAAAGGGTTTTACTGTAAAATGAAAACCCTATCATCCCCAAAAATTTTAAAAATTTATGAAAAATGCCAATATTTTTATAACTTTTTTTAATTTAAAGTTTTCCCCAATCACAAAAAACCCAATAATTTCATATCAATTTTTTTTTTTTCCCGGCCCTTTCCCGTATAATTCCAAAAATCAGTTTTTTTGGCTACTCTTCGGTACGTTGCAACATTTGACATGCAGCTTACAATTGCAGAAAACGGCGGACATGCCCAAAGGCCAGTTGTGTCCGTTGTTGCAGAGGGGAAACCCGCCCTTGCCCGCAAATTTCCCCAGGCCATTAAATTTCCCAAACCCCCGCAGAAAAAATTTCTGAGATCGGCCTTCCACGCATTTTCCGGAATTTCCTGGCTGCATTGGGGTTCATAGAAAGGGGACTCTGATACCCCCCCAAAAACCCAAAAGTTTCCCGGTGGGGACGCTGCTGCTCTAACCGTTGCCCGCCCAAAAACTTCTTTGCAAATTTTAAAATTATGGCTGGATTTCTAGTGCTCAAAGATTCCCCCGGGTTTTTAGAGAATCCGTTTGTGCCAAGTTTTCTTTAAGTGGGCAATTTCCGAGGCTATTTGGGTGGGTGATACAGCTTATCAAGATAAAAACTGTTTTCACTACACACAAAACCCCTCCAAGAACAAACCCCCTCACACGTTTCCCAAAGCAGCACACATTTCCACAAGAAAATGCATTTAAAGAGCCCTTTTGGGGTGTTGAAACGAAGATTTTCGTTCTCTCCAAAGCGTAAGGGCGGGGTTGGGGACTCAAAAACATTATCACTTCCACTGTGGTTCTAATAACATTGCAAAGAAACCCCCTACCTCCCGGAAAGGTTTTCCCGAGGGTTTTATTTAAAACCCCTCCTGAAGATATCCCGGAGCCCTCCCCCCCCTGAAGTTCACGCAAGGACGAAGAAAAAGGTGAATAACAAAATGTTCTTTTGTAAAAGCCCTGTTCCTGTAAAGTAAACCCTTTAAATTTTTATTAATATGTTTCAATATGTTTTTTTAAAAATTTTCTGGACCTGCAAATTAAATTTAGTAACTAGTTGGGTGAAATTTTGTTGTTTTGTTGTGTGTGTTGGGGTGTGGGGTGGGGTGGGGTGTGTGTGTGTGTGTTTGTGTGTGTGGGTGTATTCATCTATCCTAGTTTTTGAAATTTCCCGGGAAAAAAGCTAAGCTCATACTGTCCCCCCTCACCAAACTACTATTTTCCAGCTCTGCCTTTTAAAATCGTGAATAATCTTTGCATGGACCAAACCCCCTTATCCAGGTTATTTCCCGGTTTTAGGGGTCTGGGGTGGGAAACTATACTTCTTGATAAACCCTCTTGCATGTGGGTTTTTCCCCAATTTTCTTTCCTTCAAAATACCTGCCATCTCTGTCTTTTCCCCCATTCCTTAATGTCCTAGTTAATGTCCTAGGGTTTAAATATTAAAATTTCCCAGAAACCCTGAACAGCACTGGTTTTTAAACAAGGGACCAATCCTTGAGGAACGCCACTTCCCAAATCTGCACCCCTTTTTATTTTTTGGTCCTTTAAAGATTCTCATCTCCCTATCGTTCAAATAATTTTTTTTCCATTTCAGCAAACCACTTTTCTCCCCCTACTTTGGGTTAATTTTTTTCCCTAATATTCCCCTTTTGCGGGACCTTCTCAAAAAAACTTTTTTCAAGTCCAGGGAAAAAACAATTTACCCCTCAATCACTCTTGAATGAATTTAGTAGGTTTGTAACAAGACCTGCCTTTTTGTGTGTTTGTGTGTGTGTTGGGGTGTTGTGTGTGTTTTGTGTGTGTGTTTTACCAAAAAAATTTCCACCCCTAAAAATGATTTTTTTAACTTTTAAAAGGGAATAAAGTTATGCATAACAGATATAAAGTATTTGGGGAAAAAACCCAAAAAACCCATATAAATCCTCCCTCCTTAAAAGTCATTCATTTATTTATTTTATTCGCCCCTCAAATGGTAAAAAGAATACGCCCAATATGTTTAACCTTATTTTTTTTTTGTTGAACTCCTGTCCCCCCCCCTGTGTTGGAATGGGGAAAAAGAATACTGATTTGGGGGATCTTGGGGAGGAGAGTGAAGAGTTTTGGAAATGTATGTAAGTGGAAATTGAGGGGTTTCCCAAAGAGGAAAACCAGGTAAAGGAGTACATGAATGACAGAGGGCTGATAAGGGAGGGGGGCTTTAACAACCAAGGGGTGAAAAAGTGTGGGGAAGGGGGAGGTGGAGGCTCTTTTTTCCGGGGGGCCCCTCCCCCTAAACATTTTGAAAATAAAGGGAAACTACAAGAGGGTGGAAACAGCCTCCCACGGTACCGTGGTAGTTCTTGTTACTTAATACTAAACCCACCCCCCCCCTTTTTATCCCCCATCCATGAAAAAAATCTAGCCTCCTTAAAACTCCATATTTTTCTCCGCACTAAAACTTTACGACTGAGTCCATTCCAAATTTACCAACGTAAATTTTTGAACCAGTTTTTTTCCCATTTCCTTTTTAAAACTAAAGCTTTTCCCGTTTTGAATTCATTACTTCTTTTTTACCTGGGTTTTTCCCGCCGTAAGAATTTTTCTAAGGAAGGGGGGTCAAGGGATGTTTCCCCAAAAGGGGAAAAAAGTCCCAAAAGAGCTTCACTTTTTGGTAATTTCAAACCACAAAGGGCCCAAAAGGGGCAAGGGGCCCGCTCTTCAACTACATTGTCTGCCCATTTTTGGGGGGCAGCTTTTTGGCAGAGGAGAAAAAAATTGCCATGGCCGTATTGCCTCCCAACTTTTTTTTCGTCAGCTTCACAGCTTCACTTGGGGGCTTGGAGTTGTCCCTTCCCTTTTTAACTTTACTTTGGCCCGAGAAGCTTTTAAATTCAAATCTCCTCCACCCTCAACCTTGTCTCCTGTATCCTCTGCCCCTCCCGGGGGAGATGGTCGCCCCTCTCTGTTAGTACTAAGGGGCCCCGAGGCACAGTAGGGCCCCTTTTTTTGGGAAACCCTTCACTAAATTTTTAAAAGGCTTTTATTGGGGGGGAGGAGTAAAGATTATGAAGGGAAAACTGAGGGGTGGAAAGGGAGGAGGAAAGGGGAACCCGGAAAGGGGATCAATGGAAAATAGAGTTCAAGAAGAAGGAAAGAGACCCGCGTAGGATCATGGGGGGCTAAGGAAAATTTAGGGGAGTCACAGACTCTGGAAAAGGGGGGGAGGAAAAAGAGGTGAAGAGGGTACAAAAAAAAAAGGGGAAGGGGATCGAAGGTAAAAGGTTTAACCCGTTGAGGTAGGGGGCACAAAAGGGGTTTTTAGGCCCGATGTTACCGAGTGGAGGTGGGGGCTACAGGGAAAAAATGGCTGGTAGAGGGAAAGGGTGAAAGATGCTAGTGACAGGGGCCCGTGTTTTAGACTGGGGGCAGCTACCGCACGTCCTCTTGGGAGATAAAAATTAATTTTTAATCATTTTTTTTTCATTTTTTCATTTCTTGAATTTGCTGATTTTCCATTTTTTTTTCTATATATAAAAATTTTAAAAAATTTTAAAAATAGAAGAGTTTTAAGAAATCATGCTTATTATGTCACTTTACCCTGGGCATCCAAATATTCCATGCCAAATTCTTCTTTTATGTCACTCATGGCCAAATCTTTTATCATGAGGGGCCTGATGGTTCTCCCTCCTGTGAGAAAATTGGGGGGGCGTTATGGGGGGCGTCCACCTCCAGTCCCCCTCCTCCTCTGCTTGTAAATCATCTCCTTTTTTTTTTTCTCTAAAAAGGAACACATTTTTATTCTAAGTTTGGGGAAAAAATTCCCTTTCCACCTTTATCCCCTCGCTCTCATGTTTCCTACAAACTCCCCCCTAAGGGGAAAAACCCCAAAAACATTTCTTTTTCTCTCACACTGTGCTCCCTACCTCCATGTAATAACTAATTTTGAATATATTGAACTAGGATTTGCAGTACGTGAAAATGTTAGGGGTACTTCCTTTTTTTTAAAATGCTCCCAACTCCTCTTTAATTTTCTTGAGATTTTTAGGGGTTTGGGCCCGGATTTCCAGCATTGAAAAAAGGGGTTATTTCCTGCCGGGTTTTTTTCTTCCCGGCAGGCAAATCGGTCTGTTGACTTGGATGTTAAAAAAATCCCCCCTCACCTTGTTTTCAGCACCAAATTTGGGGCAATTGCCACTTGAAAAGAGGACAGCCCGAAAAAGAAGACATATAGGGGTTTTTAAAAGGCATTACATAAAAATATTTTTAAAATTAAGGTTTTTTAATTTATTTTTTTTGCAGTGTATACTAGGTGTCTATCAATGAGGGGGCACAGCTGAGTAAGTAGGGGGGGGGGGGGGGGGGGGGGGGGGGCCCCTAAGGGAAGTGGAAACCCCAGGGGCCCCTTTTGATGTCACATAGAAGTATGAGGACATACCCCTATGAATTAAAAGTCAGTGGGGGGTATTAAAAGCATTATACAGAATAAATCAGTCCCCAAAGGCCATTTGGGGCCCCGGGTTTTTTTGCGAATTTTTTTCTTTCCCAAACAGGTTTTAAGGGTTTCGTTTTTTTACGGTTTAGTTAGGTAAATTTCGTCATAAAATTTTGGGGGCAACTTTTGTGTGGGGGAAACACAATGAAGGGATTTTCATAAAATTCCCGGTTTAGTTTCGGAGCTACAGCCAACGTAGAAAGGGCCCCCCCTTTCCAGTGCCAAAAACCCCTTTTTTTTTTGGGAAAAAAAAATTTTGCCCCCCCGGGTTCTCAAAGGGGGAGGGGACGTGCCCTCCCGTAGCTACGCCGCTGTGGTTTTTTTTTTTTTTTTCCTATAAACTACAAAGCTTCCAAAACAAAATTTTTTGGGTTTTTTTCGGCTGTGTATATTCCCTCCCCTCAACCTGGGGCTTTTTTTTTGGGTTTCCATAATGGGGGCTTGGTTATTAACCCAAATTAGGAGGGGTATGATGCGGGGTTAGGTTTAGTGTAAAAAATTACTTTACCCCTTAAAAAAAAATCGTTTTGAGAGAAAGGGGCCCCTTTATTTTGTTTTTTTTTTCCCGCATAAAATAGGGAGACTGCAAAATTTGGCGGGATGCCATAAACCCAAAACATTACCCAAAAAAAAAAAATACCCACATTTTTGTCATCAATCTGAACATTGTACTTAAAACATCCCCTTTTGTTTTCTTTCCAAAAAGAAAAATTTCTTTCCATTTCATTCAGCCACCCGTGGGGTAGCTACTGGGCCCCCCAAATGGCCCAAAGGCCCGCCGTATTTCTGTTACCCACTTTCTGATCTGATTTTAAGAAATTAATTTCCCCAAAAACCCTTCCCTGTGGGATAAGAATGCCACTGAGCTCCGCTTGCCTAGTGCCCCCCATACTTATAGCTATGCCCCCACAGGTGCTCCTCCATAGATAGATATACTAAGCTACGCCACTGCTTCAGACAATGAATGCTTAACTCTATCTTAAATATACACAGATGTCGAAATTGCTATATGTGAAGTTTAAACCAATATACGATCGGTGGTTTTAAAAATATCCTGAACGTTTCATTTTCATTATAAGGAGTAACCACAAAGACAGCCGTCGGAAATGAAAAATAACATAAGGGGGTCTGGCTGGGGGGACGAAACCCCCCTAGCGAGGTTAGGCTATGAAAACAATGCCCAGACTAGGTTACTTAACTTAATTAGCAGGGGGGTCTGGGGGGCGGCGAAAGCCCCCTAGCGAGGTTAGATTACGAAAATAACGCCCAGGCTATGTTACTAGCCTTACTAGGTTAACTAGCGTTACTAGGTTAACTAGCGGGGGGGTCTGGGGGGGAACGAAACCCCCCTTGCGAGGTTATGTTAAGAAAACAATGCCCAGATTAGGTTAGTCAACTAGCGGGGGGAACGAAACCCCCCTAGCGAGGTTAGGTTACGAAAACAATGCCCAGGTTTAGTTATTTAACTTGCAGGGGGGGTCTGGATGGCGCGGGCTCCCCCCCCCTCCCCGTTATGATAGGAGAGTATTGGTCAATAGGGAGTATTGGTTAAAACTGCATATTTACATCAAAATTTAAAAAACTTGGTGAGACATGCGATATTTACCTTAAAAGAAGTCATTTCTTTGAGTTGGGGAGTCCGGAACCGTCCTTGGCGCCAAATTGCAATGTTTTTTTATTGCATCTGGTCTTGGTCTTAGGGGGGTGACCCCCCGGCATAACCAACCTCGCCAGGGGCTCCCGACGTCGGGTCCTCATCCCGATAGGAAAACAAAAATCAGCAGTTCATGAAAATGATAAAATGAAGTATCACGACAGTCGGGCGCCCCACTCACTATCGTGTACTGGGTGGAAAATGACCACTTCTTGCAACTGGGCCTAAGCTTCATCAGTAGTCCGTCATCCTGTAGATCAGTAGCGCACTGCCGTACACGGGCGTCAAGGTCAAAACGTTTGGACTTCATGGGAGGGGGCTAGCAGTACTTAACATAAGAAACATAGAACATAAAAATAATAGAAGCTACAAGAGACTGTGAACCTACACGAGGTAGTTCCTGTTAACTTAACACTACCTTACATCCACCTTTCACCCCCCATCCTTGCTGGTTTTCACAAAGAAACATCTCGCAAACATCAGTTTTAACTCCATCATTTTTTGGGCATGTGCATTGTGCAATGTTCCTTTGTACCAGAAGATGTACTCCATCGTCAAGGATTTGGTTTTTCGTTTAAGCCCCCTTCTCCTATTCCATAATCAAACCACGATAGCGCCACAAATTTTAAATTTATTGTCGTTTATCGTGAAATTTAACAACAATAAACGCCGACCACGATAACCTCACCCCCCAATGTCACGCTGCCTGTAAGTATGTGTCATGACGGTCCTAAGATAGTCTGATGGAGTCATGATAGCTGTAGGACTAAGTATGAATGGAATATAACGGGTCATTTTGTCGTCACGATTAAGGCCACGGTAACCATGATAGTGCCATGATGGGGCCCATGAACGCATCACGGATAGCGTCAAGAGCTAGCAACATTTTTGGTAACCATGCAATCATGGAGGGCCATCGAAAGAGAGGAAGGACACCGATGATTCGGAGGAGGAATAAGAAAGAAAGCAAAACGAGAAGGAGAAGGGAGGAAATGTTAGCTATGACTAATGTGTAGGTTGTGAGACCCGAAATATACATTTATCGCTCACACTATCTCAGAAACAGAGATTATAGAGTGACCACCAGCAAAATGTATGTGATTTCACCTCATGATCATTAGCGGTTGGGGATGTATTGTAGCTTAAATGAGAGGCTACAAATACCCACGTCAGAGGGGTTTGGGTGGGACGATGCCAATGAGGGTAGATGAAAATTGTAAACACGATTCTAAAGGTGTGGTTAATTATGGGATGAACCAAAGACTATATATAGCACTGTACTTTCTAACTCAGTTTGGGCTATTTCCAGTAGAGGCCAATGCCGCGATTTTGACATTTTCGAACATCACCCCCATTTCCCTTGCTATGGTTTATCAGTATAAAATGATATACTTTTTATCTTCTTTAAATGGTTGGGTTACATAATATCAAATAAAAAACCGTAAAAATACACACAAAAAAATGTATTATGAGACTGAAGAAATATGCATGAAGTTAATTTAATATTCATTTTTTCACTCTTCCCCATTTAATTTTTGCGAGAACCATTTTTAACATGGAGCATATCAATAGAAGCGGATTTTATAGCTTCCATTGATATATTTCGTTTTCTGATAATGAATTAGCAATATGCATAAATTAGCGTTAAACAAAAATAAATAACATCAGCAATCGTAAAAAATTACCCCACTGATGATGTTATTTATTTAGTAAAGCAAATTTATGCATTGTGCTAATTAATTTATCAGAAAACGAAATAGGTATTTCAAAATGTATTTATAAATTAATGTTTTCTGGTTAAAAATGCGTTAGAATACAAACTTATTAACCATTAAAATGAGTCCAGTCGTTGGAAATTGATGAGAAAAGATGTTGCTTCAATGTTTTCTAGAATTAGTAATAAAAATACTAATATAAAATAAGCACTACACATACAAACATAAAAAGCACTACACATTATACAGTGTACATAAACGATATATATAATACAAAAGTTGATGTCTTTCCTATCTTAGCATTGTAGTAGATCAATATTGTGAAATACATTTATGAAGACTGGGCTGTCCTTGTCTGCGTTTATCGTGGTCAAATTTCACTATAGTACAACGGGTAAGCTAACCTATTGTGCATTTTTTGATAAAAGCACCAATTTTGGCACAGAGGTAGACCAATATATTATGAACAAAATTTGGTTGTGGAGCCATCGCCCACTGCCCTGACAGTTAAACTGACAGTTGGTCGGATGGCGACCAAGCAGTGTTTGGTTTTCAGATCCGCCAACTCATCCGGTTCAGACCAGATCGCACCGTGTGTGTGCTGGGCGTCAGTTTCGCCACTGACAGGGGTCGCGAGAGGATTACAAAGATGAGCTTTGCAGACAAGCACTTTTGGACAAAATTAATCCCAAATTTTATAGAAACTATGAATGTTTGTGGGAAATAAAAAAGCAGGTAAATGGATAATATAAGATAAATGCCGTTTATAAGTATTGGTACCGTAGATAAAACTAAAGTCGCCTTGAGAAAAGTTTTTTTTCGATTTACAGACGTCTGGTGTCGTTAATACTTAATTTCTAAATCCATAAATTTCAGGAATGTTAGGGGCTATCTGGAAGGTCTATGTCATTTTGGTCCATCATCTGTGTCATATTATGGCTATAAATGAACAAATTACCAAAAAATATCAAAAGAGTGGTACCTACACTAAGATCGCCAGCCCAGTGTTTATGCTTTTAATGTCTTCCCGCCATCGTCGTCGCCCAAAAAAAAAACGAGTAGTGAAATTTGAAACAGTTTTATACTTGCAGATACAAGCATTAACAGCACTGAAAACAGTGTAGATTATACGTCATGATATAGACTACTGTGTAACCCTCTTCAGTGGCACATAACAAATCAGTAGTGATGGGTATAATTCAAATATATCATAGGTACCAATACTAGGCCCAAGACCTCCCACAAATTTCGTCACAGGAAAAATGACATTGAACAAAAACAATTAATAACAACAAACATGATACACAATTGTTACTGATATCATTTTTACGTATGTACACTAGAAGAAAAATGACACAAAAATATTATGTTTAGCTTCACGAGATCTACCCTATGGCGCTAATCCTTCCCAACATGTCACCGTTTTTGAGATATAAACAATTATTTTGATTAAAAAAAAAAAAAAATTTTGGGGTATTTATGGATGAAAATTTTTGATGTACAATTAATAGTAAGATCATCTTTTACGTCTGTATGATAATAAAACGACCAAATTTTAGGCAGCTTTTAATGGTAAAAACATAAAACCTTTTTTTGCGTTTCCCAGTTTTTTATATGAAACTATTGACCCTAGACCAAATAAGGGATGAATACTTTTTGTTAAGCTCAACGAGATCTACCCTAAGCATCTATCTGTTTTCTTTTGCTTATAAAAGATTTTGAGATATAAAAAAGTTTTATATTTTGCGCAGCTTTATGCGTTCCAATTTTTCCAGCCGCCCTTTTTGATTTGCACCCTAACATCTATTTATTTATCCGTTTTAACATTTTTGTTAGTCTTGATGGAGAGCGGTCTGCAGGAATCGTATTCCACTTTGAAAATGTACATTTCTTATTCGCAAGAGTTGACGCAAGTATGAAAATCGCTCCCTTGATTTCTGCAATATTTTGTTTCGGGTAATATGCCCTAAAAAAAAAACTAAAATGCGGTTACGTATCAATGGGGAATTTAATCTGCTTATACCACAGGGAAGCCTGTTGAAATCTGGATTTTTCCCTCTATAACGTATTCTGGAAAAAAATCCGGGTTCTTGAGGTATTAGGGAGAGCAAACATTGCTTCCCACCAATTTCCGCAAAACTCGTACTGATACATTCCACGGCGAACGTTTTTTTTTTCTTACGAAACAAAGGCCGTACAAAACGGATGAGGGAAACGGCCTTTATCACAAAGAAAAGCATCTGGCAACATCAGTTTTAACTCCATCATTTTTTGGGCATGTGCAATGTTCCTTTGTACCAGAAGATGTAAATCTCATCGTCAAGGAGTGTTTTTCGTTTAAGCCCCCCCTTTTCATATTCCATAATCAAAAAACCCCGATAGCGCCACTAATTTAATTATTGTCGATATCGTTTAAATTTAACAACAATAAACGCCGACCACGATAACCTCACACCAATGTCACGCTTTCCTGTAAGTATGTGTCATGACGGTTTCCCAAGATTTGTCATGATGGAGTGAGGGCATGATATCTGTAAGACTAAGTCATGAAGGGGAATATAACGGGTTTATTTTGTCGTCACGATAAAGCCACGGTAAAACCCTGATAGTGCCATGATGGGGCCATGAACGCATCACGATAGCGGCAAGAGCTAGCAAAAATGTGGTAACCATGCTGCAATCATGGGAGGGCCATCGAAGAGAGGAAGACACCCATGATTCGGAGGAGGAATAAGGAAAGAAAGCAAAAAAGAGAAGGAGAAGGGAAGAAATGTTAGCTATGACTAATGTGTAGGTTGTTTAGACCCGAAATATAACATTTATCGCTCACACTATCTCAGAAACAGAGATTATAAAGTGACCACCAGCAAAAGTATTGACTCACCTCATGACTCATTAGCGGTTGGGATGTATTGTATGTCTTAAATGAGAGCCTACACCACTACCCACGTCAGAGAGGTTAGGTAGACGGGCTGCCAAAAGAGGGTAGATGAAAATTGTAAACACGATTCTAAAAAGGGGTGGTTAAAATTTTGGGATGAACCAAAGACTACATATAGCCCCTGTACTTTCTACTCAGTTTGGCTATTTCCAGTAGAGGCCAATGCCGCGATTCTTGGGCATTTTTGAAAAATCACTCCCATTTCCCTTTCTATGGTTTATCAGTATAAATGTATACTGGTTTTTTTCGTAAATGGTTGTTACATAATATCAAAAAAAAAAACCGTAAAATACACACAAAAAAATGTCATTATGAGACATGATATGAGACATGAGATTATGCGAAATACAATGGGTTTTGAGATCATTTTTACTGTAAGCTAATAAAATCGACCAAATAGGCTGCTTAAAATGGTCAGAACGCAAACCCTTATGGATTCCTTTTTCTTGAAAATTTAACCTAGACCAAAAGAGGCATGAA
>JACEEZ010005407.1:0-42326 GCA_016584305.1 Chionoecetes opilio | reverse complement strand
GTTAACGAAAAGTGGTGAAAGACTTTTAGAATTAAAGAACCCTGGAGATGTGAAAACGAAAGTTGAACGCTAGAATTAGAACTGTAAGTGATATCGGACAGGGAAATGTTTCAAATCATTCACATCCTCCAGATGGTGCTCATAATAGGGTTGTAAAAGCGTTGGATAAAATGAAAACTAGAGCAGAATAGACAGAAGTGGTGACAAGCAGTGTAATTAATAATGTCGTGGAAGAATTGCCTGTCAGCATTGCTGGTTCTCTGCCTAGGAGGGAAGCTCTTGGAAGAATGGTACGGCGAGCAAGAAAGCTTGAAGATAGTGAAGACTTGAACATGACAACACGTGGAAAAAATCTTCGGCTTTATGAAACTACTGCTATTACTATTTTTTCGACAGAGAAAAATTTGAAATTACTATCTAGTAAACAAACATGGTTTGGCGATGGCACATTTCAATCTGCTCCTCTAGGTAAACAGCTGTATACTATACATGCTATTATTTCAGGGAGTAAAACCTTGCAATTGGTGTATGCATTGCGAGTAACAAAGAAAAGAAAACGTATGACGAGTTTTTAACATTTTTGAAAAGCAAAGGCGTTCAGGATCCAGATTCAATAACAATCGACTTCGAACGAGCAACAATAAATAGCATTAAGAAGAACTTTCCTAATACATCAATATTGGGTTGTTTCTTTCATTTTGGACAATGTTTATGGCGAATATCCAGTCTTGTGGACTGCGACAATGGTATGTTCATGTCAATAATGCCCTTTTCATCAAGCAGTTACAAGCACTTGCCTTTGTTCCACCCTCTGATGTGCATGAATTATTTTACGAATTGGTGAATTCCTTAAATGCCGAAAATGATGAGTTATTATGTGATTTTCTAGTTTATTTTGAAAGTACGTGGTTAGGAATAGTCCAGAGAGGGCGTCGAAGGAGGCCAATTTTTTATGTTGATGTGTGGTCTGTCCACGCTCGAGTTCATGATAATTTGCCGAGAACAAACAATTCTCTCTAAGGTTGGCACCAGGCTTTTAAAAATAGACTTAACGTAACTCATCCTACAATCCCCAAACTACTAAAAGTTATCAGAAGTGAGCAGGCATCCAATGTAATTCTAATTGAGCAGGCATCTATAGGTATTGACATATCACGACCAAACAAAAAATATGATACCATTAACGATAGGATAAAATCCATTTGTAGTTCTTATAATAAAAGAGAAGGATTGGCGTTTCTACGATCTTTGGCTCACACTTTTTAAATACTCTTATATAGTTTTTTGTGTACATTTTAATCTTTCTATTGCAACACTTTTAGAATAAACATGTGATATTTTTATATGTTTCCATTGTAAGCCTGTAGTGAAACATTTAAAAAGTGCTTTAATATATGTCTTTTATGCTTTTATGTATATTCAATTAGAGAAATCCATGGAAAACTAGTTTTTTTATTATGTCCAATGCAACAATTTTTAAATGGTTGCATTGTAGAAATTAAATGATAATCATATATTTAAACTTCGTAAGTATGTATCTTCAGCCTCTTGTCCATTCGGCTTAACACTATGCCGTTCGGCATTGTGTCCGTTCGGCATTGTGTCCATTCGGCTTTGTGTCCGTTCGGCATCATGGCCTCGGCTTATTGTCCTTCGGCAAAAAGTACATTCGGCATCCTGTCCGTGTACCGACCTGCAAGGCTAGAATCATGTAAAAGGGAAAGAAATCTGGCTATAAGTGTAGAAGGTACTATCAGCTGTGTAACCTTATCGTTTAGGTTCCTGTCTTGTCGTGAGATATGTATCTCGCACCAAAAGGTTCTATTGTAGCCTAAACTCAGTAAGTGGGACAAGTAATTTTGGCAATTGTGTATCATCACCTGACTCCAAGTAGTAAATGATTGGAGCACAGAAGGAATCATTTCGCTGTTCCTCTTCAATGTTGGAATAGCGATTGGTTTTCATGTTTTGGTGGTTCAGGTGTTGCGGTTACAAGTGCAATATTCCGTGATAATGAATCCGCAACGAAATTTACTTTGCCTGGCAGATACTCAAATTTTGGGTGGAAGTCTAGTATCGTCAGGCGCCAACGTGCTAATTTGCCTGACTGTTCCTTTGAATTGAATAATTCTATACAGGTGCATGGTCTGTTTAACAAGGAATGTTGTACCATAAATTAGAGATTTGAAATGCTTTAAAGACCATACGACCGCCAGAGCTTCTTATGGGTGGTTGATAGTACGCCTGCGTGATAAGAGTTCTGCTGGCATAAGCTAATGCACGCCATTACCTCTATCATCCTTCTGCACCAGAACAGCACCAAGGCCTAGTCTGATGCATCAGTGAAGGGTGTAAACGGACGTGTATAATCTGGGTAAGCAAAGACAGGGGCATCACACAACAAGCCTTTAATTCAGAAAATGCATGCTCTTGTGGAGCTCCCCATGAAAATTCTACATCTTCTTAAGAGATGTGATAGTAGACTTGCAATTCGTGAGTAATCCATGATAAATTGTCTGGAAAAACAACTGAGGCCCAAAACACTTCTTAGGGCTTTGACATTTTTAGGTGTTGGAAAATTCATCGTTGCATCTACCTTAGACGTGATAGTATGTAAACCTGTGGCATCCAAAACATGACCAAGAAAGAAATTGTTTTCATGAAGGAACATTTTGTTAGTTTAACCTTCAAATTAGCATCTTTAAGTTTAGAAAGTACTCTGTCTAGTGTTCTTGGGTGAGAGTTTGCGTCGGGGGTACAAATAATTATGTGTCCAGGATGCAAAAACTGTATCTCCAAGTAATTCCGAGAAAACAAAGTTGATTAGATATGAAAAACTAGTGGTGCGCTGCTATTCCAAATGGTAGCTTTTTGAAAGCGTAATGGCCTGCAGGAGTACTAAACGCTGTGAGGTCCTTAGATACCTCATCTAATGGGACCTGCCAGTATCCACTGACAAGGTCGAGTGTAGAGAACACTTTCTTATCAGGCCCTATGGACATCAGAAATCCTGCAATACATGAAAAGGATACTGGTTACTTGACAAACATCATTTGGGCCCCGATAGTCTACGACCGGTCGAATCGTTTTTTTTAGGGATCAAAAATAAGGGAAAAAATTCCAGGGCTTGTGGAGGGTTTCAATGAATCACTCTAAATTTTTTTAAACCCCTGCCAAAAATATAGCCCTTTTGGAGGGGGGAAACCCTTATGTGGAATGTAGATGGTTTGGTATCGGGGAGAAGGAATGTGATGTGAAATAGGGTTTTCGTACTAAGGAAAAACTTCTAGGGCAATTGTGTCATGTTTTGCATTTGTACTTGCAATAGTGCTTTTTTTGATTTGGAAAAATCCTATCCCCCAAGGGAAAGGACTAAGTGACCCTGAACACTGGGCATGATCAGTGCAGGGACTCCAATAAAAAATGGGAACATGGCAAAGTGCAATAGACCCACTCGAGCTAGGGTGACTCCCGAAATCGGAAAGTAGTTCCTGTGTGAGCTTTGAGTGCAGGGTGAGTTATTATAAGACATTAGTCATGCCTTTGGGGTTAAACTAAAAAGCTGTTTCCATAAAAAGAGCCCTACTTTTTATGTTTCACTAAACAATAGCTTCGAAACATATTCACACCTAAAAGTTTCGAGATCCCAAAAAGGACTGGGGCCCTTTTAGGAAACGTTTCCCCTAGACGGGCACGGTGTCTCAGAGTCTTGAAAAGGACAGGAAAGTGGGGGAGAACGGAATAGTTCAGTGTATTAGTGAATATAATAACTGGAGCTGTCCCCTTTTGATGGCCCCCGGGGGCACGTAGTAATTGTATTTACTTTAAAATTTGGAGTTGCACTATTGCAGAATAAATGTAAGCACGGGGGGAAGGTTTTTTGACTTGGGTATATTCCCAAAATACCAATCCCGTGAAGTGTGGAAGCCCCTCAGCATTCTTTCTCGCTTGTTGAAAACCTATCAGGAGGCCAGCAGGGAATGATAACCCCTTGAAATAGGGAAAAAAACGATAGGTGTTGCAGGCAAGAATTCCTCAAATTTAAGTGAACCCCTATTTTTACCAAGACGGGGAATTTTTTGCTATCTAAACCGTCGTCTGTTTGACGGAGGTTCTAAAAATAGGACAGATTTTGTTTTTTACGTAATGCATTTACCTATTAGACTATAAATTTTTCCGCCCCTGTGTCCATAAAAAGCAGTTAATGTTTTGTTTTTGGAATGACAGGTACAGTGAGAATTCATAAAATGATGTCCCTAAATACCGCATCTAATTATCATCACCCCCAGTAATGTCATACGAAGGTATCTGTAAAGTTTGTTCTTAGTATGAACGAAATGTTTTATAATTTTTAGTAGTTTAGATGTAATGAGGTTTAACTTGGGTTGGCATGGGTAAAAAAAAAATTTTGTTTACAGTAACTTCCGGGGAACCCTTATATTTTCACATTGTTGGGGGCACCATGAAAAACAGGTGTAACGTAGGGGCGTTGGTATTGTGCCTAAACCTCCCCCGTGGGCGGGAGGGGAATATGTGTTTTTATCGGCGTCGCAAAAAAACGGCATCGTCAGATTTTATGACCCCAGGAATTTGATATGCCCAATACTTTTTTTGAAAAAATACGATCTTTTGAGTCTTTTTGCCCTACAATGGACAGAGTTGCCTGGAACCTTACAAAAAAAAAAAAAAAAAAATTGTTTGTACGGGGAATTGTAGCTATCTGACGTGATTTCGTCGCGTCATGATAGGGGATTTGTGTAACGTTATGTTCCCTATAGCGGGAGAATTTCTACTCCTACCGTGTGTGTAGGGAAAAAGTTGGGGGTTTTAAGCGGCCTGCATTTCCCGCCTATAGGATGAGGAAAGATGGTTTGTTGTGCACAATGTTTGTAAGGCTCTGAGGGAGCTGACAGATGTTTTTGTAGTAGCATTGTAAAATTAAATGTAAAATAGTTAAATAGCACTATAAATTATAACGTTGAAATTGCCGTAAAGTGTGGTGTAGTTAAAAGCACTGTGTTAACATTAAATGTACCTGCCCCCTAAAAATGAAAATATTACTTAGCTGGGAGCTACATGCTTTGCGAATGATAAGGTGAGATCGGGTGATGAGGGATGAACACAGCGTGTGGGTGAGGCCAGGAAAAGGGAGGACAGTGGCCGGATACTTTAAAACCCTGTTAAAGAGTTCACATTAGAAAAGCTAAAATTAACAACACAAATAGAAATAAGAAATATATATATCAGCCAAAGTTGCTGGTTGGTGGCAAGCCCGTATGGAGGGAGGGTAGTGTTTTGGGAAGTGGTAGTGGAAGGGGGGAGTGGGAAGGACGCGTGGGTGGGCGAGTGGGGGGCTGAGTAGCACTGTGCCCCATGAAGACAGAGGGGGGGGGGGGGGGGTGTTTTGCCGGTCTGGAGGGTAATGGGGGGTGGGGGGAAATTTGTTCGGGCCGGGAGGGGGGGAAGGTGTGTGTTGTTCTTTTAAGTTTTTTGCTTGTTTTGCGGTGGGCTTTAGAGAAGATCGTGTCGCGATTCGGGGGAAAAGAAAAACGTAGAGCGGTAAGCTGAGATGACGTTGCTGGGTGGTAAAGGCAGCCGTGGGTAGGTTCGCGTTGTGCGGGTCGGCGGCAGGCCCGGGCAGGGTGGTAGGATTGTGTTGTCGTCGCCCGTCGTCTCCGGAAGTGGGGTGGCTTTGGTTAGCTCTCGGGTTTTAGAAGGGTACGTCTGTGATGGGGGGGTTTTGTGGAGGCGGAGGTGAAGTGGGGGTGTGTGTTGGTGCGGGGGTTGAGATTGGTAGTGGGGTGGGTAAAAGGGGGCTGGGGTTAAGGGAGGTAAAAGGGGGTCGGGGGAGAGTGGGGAAAGGGGTGTGTGCGGCGTTTAAGATTTTCTGGAGGCGACGAAGACCGGGAAAAGGAGCTTTGCAAGTGAAATAAAGAATTGAAAAGCTTTGTGAAGAAGCAGGGAAATAGAGATACGTTCTTTAAGTGTGGAGGTGAAGGCCCAAGGGAGCGAGGGGAGGGGCACATGCGGTAAATGTGCCGTAGGGGTACCAAGCGAGAGGAAACGACTACTAAGGTTCCTTATGTCACAGGGATTGGTTTTTGGGAAGGTAGTTGATCATGGAGCCCCCCCGCAGGAGAAAAGGTAAACAATGCCCATTTTTTGTGACGAACTCTTTAGTACTTGGGGCGCAAAGGATGATACGGATTTGGGAAGGAGAATAACTTTACCCGAAGGAAAATCGGGTTTTTGGGACAGTCGGGTTTAGGGCATCTTGACAGCGGGTTCGTACAGAGAAGGGATGCGCAGAAGTCGGTGAGTTACCCAGGAAGGGGGGATAGGTTATGTGGACAAATAGGGTGAGGCGGACAGGGAAAAAAAACCCTCGTCTGCCTGAACGCTGGGGGAAAAGATGTTTAGTGTGTAAGAAGGAGGAATTGCTACGGCGGTTAAGGGAAACTGTAGGTAAAGTTTGGGGCAGGGGGGGTTCCCGTGGTGTGTGGTTCATTCCAAGACGCTTTTGGGGACTGTGGTACTCCAGGGCTATTTTCGGTGAATTTCCGGCTGGCACTCATTTCAAAACCAAGGGGGGCCTTTTTCGACCGCTGGACCTCTTTTTTGGGCATAACAGCCTTACCGCAGGGACGGAGTGCACTTTCGAGGAAAGGGTTTTAGATTTTTTGAATCCCTTTAAAGGAGGAGAGCACTGCAGGGTTTTTTTTAAAATAGAGAACCGGGGTTTTGACAGGGGGTTGGGGTAAAGGAAAATGCGACACTAGGAGGAGTTTTAGAAGGAGGGAAAATAAAGTGATTGTAAGAAGAGAGGAGGAGGGGTTTTTGAAAAATAAAGGGAAAAAAAGACAAAAAAAAAAGGGTTGCTGAAGGGTTTACTATACAAACTGTAAGAGTATTTTAAAAAAGTAGATTTTCCGAGAGAAAAATAGGTAGAGGTTTTGATAAATAGATTAACAGAAGATGGTTGGAATGTCAGGAAAGGGATTCCCCCTCCGGAAGTCGAGATAGGGGGATAAGTTATTTTACAAGGACGAGTAGGCAGAGAGGGATGAGTGCGCCCTTTTTGAAAAAGATGCATTTCCGTGTTGTGTTAACAATGTTATAAAAAAAAGACAGCATAGAGTCAAACTGGGTAGAGTTACGGAGGGAACTGAAAAAAAATTTTTTTGGGGGTAGTGTATAGGCCTCCAAAGTATGTAAAAAGATTCGCTCATTATGGGGAAAAAATAAAAAAAGGCATGCAAATAATGATTATGCGGGGGGGGAAAATTTTTTCAGGAAAATAGACTGGATTTAAAATAGTAATGATTAAACGATGACGGAGCAGATGAATTTTTAAATTAATCAGGTAAAATTTCCCAAGTCAAGCAAACAAAGGGGCCTATAAGGAGATAATATTCTGATCATTGTGAAAAATAGAGACGATTTTGTTAAAATGTGGAGGCGGGGGAATTTTGATATAGCGACCATATGAGATCAGCTTTAGCTTTTTAAAAAAGGAAGTGGGCAATGAAGTGGGAATAGGGACGAATACCTAATTTCAGAAAGGCCAATTATCGGGAAAGAGGACACCGGAGTTTTTTAAAAAAGTTGGGGGATGGAGGAGCAGAAAGTTTCCCAGGCAGGGCGTGGACAACTGAAGGCCAAATTTTGAAGGAAGGGAAGGGACCGGAGGTAATTTGGCGCGGTCAGATATGGTAGTGAGGTCAGGGTGAGGAGATAATAGAGGGTTAGCAGGAAGTGAGGGAGGGGAGGAGGTTTAAATTTCAGGGTTTTGAAGGGAATGAGGTCGGGGCCCAGGAGGGTTATACCCCCTTTTTTAGGGAATATAATTGCGGGCAGAAAAAAAAATTCCTTGTAGGGAAATAAGGTCCAGAAGGAGTGACCAAAAAGGATGACCCCCCAAGTTAAAAAAAAACAGGAGTAAAAAGAAAATTTATTTTTATGTTCAAGGAGGATGGGAAACAAAAAACAGTATAACGTGGGGCGAGGACAGTGAAGAAATTTAAAAAAAGAGTTGCTAAGAAAAAATTTTGAGATTAAAGAGCGAACAGGGGAACAGGGCCCAAAGGGTTCTATAGGTTTTTAAACAAAGGGCAAGGGAATTTGTTGGGGTTAAGGCAGGACGGGTGAGGTTTAAATAGGATGAGGAATGTATAGGAGTTAAATGATTATTTTTAAGTGTTTTTTCGAGGAGGATACCAGGGCGAACCCATAGTGAACAGATGTTTAAAAAAAGTGAGAGGGGAAATCAAAGTATTGTGATAAAAATAGGGGAAAAGGGGGAGGAGGGGATAGAAAAAATTAAAAAAATTTAAATGCCAGGGGCCAGGAAAATGTAAACCCAGGGATTTAAAAGGGAAAGCAAGGAGGTTTTTAGTGAGTCGTTTTTGAAAATTTTGGAAACGGTTGAGATAGGCGATAGCCATTTTTGTGGAGGAAAAGGAAAGTTTCCCCAATTTTAAAAAGGGGGACAGAGGACTAAAGTCAAACTATCGACCCCAAGTCAACATCATGGTGGGGAAATTTTTGGAATCATTATTTCAAAAAAAAATTAGGAGCACTTTGATAACTAGTTTTATCAATGATTTACAACATGGTTCACCATGGGTAGGGCTGTCTCACCAATTTTTTGGTTTTTATAGGGAAATTTATGAACGGTAGATAATGATAAGGTTTTGATTTAAAATTATTGGACTTTTAAGGATTTTAAAAGTACCACCCCGAGCGACTCTTAAAAAAGGGAGGGTCATGGTTAGATGGAAGGTTTTTCATTGGGTCAGGCTTGGGTAAGTAAAAAAAAAAGGCAACAAAGGGGTTCATTTTAAAGGTTCCAAATCTGAAGGGGACTGGTGACAAGGGAGTTCCACAAGGGTCGTTTGGGCCATTTTATTTTTTATTTACATCAACGACTTGGGTAGTGGGGTAGCGGATATCAGCAAATTTGCTGAGATACTAAGTTAGGTAGGATTTTTTGGACACAGTTTAGTAAAAATATTGCGGGGATTAGTAAACTTAAAGAGTGGGGAGTCAGATGCAGATGGAATTTAAATTGATAAGTGCAGCGTTATGAAGTGGTAGAAAAACCCGGGAATAGATACACCTAAACAAGTATCGCGAAAAAATCAGAAGGTGAAAAAAAATCTTGGATGAGGGGGGCCCCGACCCCGACCCAGGGAAACAATGATTTTAGGCCAGAAATAGAGTAATAGAGTATTAGGATTTTATTCCATAGTGTTAAAAAATGAAGTGGGAAGTATTCTAAAGTTTATTGGCTTAGTCAGGCCTCACCCAGACTAGCAGTTTAGTTTTTGGTCCCCAAATTACAGGATGGATATAGTGTTGTAGAAAAAGGCAGAAAAGGATGACCCAAAAGATAAAGGGATGGTAACTTTTGTTAGAGAGGAGATTGAAGTTATTAAAATTTTCACTCACTCGAGAGACGCAGATAAGGGGCGATTGATAGAAGTTTTAAGTGGATAAAGGGATTTAAAAAAAGGAGAGGGAGGAAAATCCTTTCGGCTTTTTAAACCCTTTAAACCAGGGTTTTGAAAAAGAAGTAAAGGATTAAGCTGGAAAAGGAAAATAAAAAAATGGGGAAAAAAAGGAAAAAAGGGGTGGGAAGAAGGAAGCTAGTAGAAGGAGAGGGGAGGGGGGGGAAAAAGGGGGGGGGGGGGGTTTGGAGGGGAGGGGAAAAGGGGAGAGGAGGTTGGGACGGAAAAAGTGAGGGGGGGAGGGCCAGGGGAAAGAGGAGGGGGGGAAAGGGACCCGGGGGGAATGAAGGGAGGAGGCGGGGGGAGAAGGGGGGAGGGGAGGGGAAAAGAGATTTTTGGGAGTAGAAGTTTGCGAATGGTTTTAATAGTGAAATTGTTTTTTTGAAATGATGGGGATGTGTTTTCCTAAGATTGTAGATGGGGTGGGCTTTTAAGGGACTTGTAGGTTTGGTTGGGGATGAAATTTTGGTTTTTCTTTTTGGTTTTAAGTGTAGGGGTTGTATGGTGGGTTACGTGGTACGCTTGAAAAAACCCTTCTTATTTTCTTTGGGTAGCGGGGGAGGGTGGAATGGCCGAGTTGTAAATTTTGGTAGAGGGGTTTGTGTTTTTGTTTGATGCTGGGGGTTTTTGGGCCCGCTTTCCCCTTTTAAATCGTATTGTAAAGACTTACAATATAAGGGTGACTTACAAGGACGACTTACAATTTGGGTGAGTTAAATATGTACGTCCAGCTTGTACACATTTATTTAGAGTCCAATAATGAACATATATTATTTACAACCAATTATGTAGTGACACCAAGCCAGGGAGTGTCTCGGATGAACGCTTGGTAGGTGCGTCTTGGTAGCATGGAGATCCGAGATGTTCTGCCTGTCCTCTCGTGATTCTGGCCTCTCGTCACTTCCGGTACATGGGTCGTGGAGTCTTAACTTTATGCTGATAGCTAGGCATTTGTCCTGTGACATACTTAGCTCTGGCTACGAGAGTGCAAGCTATCACTGGTTCTCACGGAGGAGCATAGGAGGAAAGATATTCGTAAAATTATATATACATTACATAGATATATAATTATATGTTTATAAGGTTCCTAAAAATACACTGGCTCATTTGATGTTAAGTACATGCACATATCCTGTATGGAAGTTATAATACGTGTGACACTTGTGTGATATCAGTTGTAATTCACTAGTAATAGTTATGCAAGTTAATATATATGTTAGGAGTGATAACTCTCTCTCTCTCTCTCTCTCTCTGCTCTCCCCTCTCTCTCTCTCTCTCTCCTCTCTCTCTCTTCTCCTCTCTCTCTCTCTCTCTCTCTCTCTCTCTCTCTCTTCTCTCTCTCTCTCTCTCTCTCTCTCTCTCTCTCTCTCTTCTCTCTCTCTCTTCCTCTCTCTCTCTCTCTCTCTCTTCTCTCTCTCTCTCTCTCCTCTCTCTCTCTCTCCTCTCTCTCTCTCTCTCCTCTCGATAAGCCGACAGTTTGGACAAGGTCATGAAGCTTTCAGAAAGAGGAGTGCGTGTTGTGTGTGTGGTTTTCCCCAAATGAGGCAAGGCCAAAGGAATGAGGTGTCTACTTGTGATGGAATGTTGAGGGAGATGTTCTCTCTCTCTCTCTCTCTCTCTCTCTCTCTCTCTCTCTCTCTCTCTCTCTCTCCTCTCTCTCTCTCTCTCTCTCTCTATCTCTCTCTCTCTCTCTCTCTCTCTCCTCTCTCTCTCTCTCTCCTCTCTCTCTCTCTCTCTCTCTCTCTCTCTTTTTCTCTGTTACTATTCAGCCCCCCCTCCATCCTTCTTCTCTCATCTCCCCTTCCTTCTCTTCCCCTTTGCCGGTCAGGGTGGCAAGGTTGGTAGAGACGTGAGTTTCGAAAGTCACTCCCTGGCATTCGGTCAGCGGTCAGTCCGCCTATTCATGCGACGTGGCGGCGTTTTGTATAGTCAAAAATTTTTGATTTGGTACTTCAAAGTGTCTAGATAGATGAAAATTTTTTATTTTCCTTTTCCTTTTTCCCCCATTTTTTTCCCTTTTTTTTCCCCTTTTAAAACTGACTCTTACGCCTTCAACCCCTTTTTAAAATATTCTATTCCCCCTATTTTTTTCTTTTTTCCTCTTTTCTGTACGAAAGAATATGGTCGGGAGAAGGAAGGAGGAGAGAGAGGAGAGAGAAAAAAGGAGAGAGAAGAGAGAGAGGAGAGAGAGAGAGAGAGAGAGAGAGAGGGGGAGAGAGAGAGAGAGAGAGGGGGAGAGAAGGAGAGGAAGGGAAGGAGAAGAGAGAGAGGAGAGAGAGGGGAGAGGGGAAGAGGAGGAGAGGGGGAAGAGGGGGGGGGAAGAGAAGGGGAAAAGAGAGACGAGAGAAGAGAGAAAAAGGGAAGGAGAGAAAGAGAAAAGAGGGGAAGAAGAAAGAAAAAGTGGGTAACGTGTATGGGGGAATTCCAATCGCTCGCCTTGTCCTCCTGCCCCCTCCGTCTCGTCAATTGCCTAAATTGCGGATGCGGGGCCCCCCCTTTTTTTTTTCGATACGAATGGGTTACTTATTTAAATTTATTTGGACGTATAATCTACCCTGTTTCAGCGTTGTTTTATGCTTTGTATATGTAATTATATACGGTTTCAAATTTCACTACTCGTTTTTTTTTTCGGGCGACGACGACGGCCAGAGGACACTCTAAACATCAACACAAGATGGTGACCTTAGTGTAGCCCGTTATCAACGTCGCCACTCGTTTAGTTTTGCAATTTGTTCATTATAGCCATAATATGATACAGATGAAGACGCAAAAGGGACACAGACTCTCCAGATACCCGCTTCTAACTTTCCTGAAATCAGGATGTAAAAATTGTAAGTATTAACGCCACCACACGTCTGTAATAAAACAGAAACTTCTCCTGGCGACCTTAGTGTATTTACGGTAGCGAAAAACGCTTCATAAACAACTGAGTATTTTTAATAACTTTTTATCAAACTAAACAGGTGTCCTTACAGCTAGTAAAGAAGTGGTAATTAAAAGCATAGATAACAGTAGAACGGGGATGTGACACTCCCCCACTACGCGCGTTGGACGCTGCAGTACTGGAACCCCATGGCCAGCTGCTGGCCCATTAACTTGCTGCATATGACTATCATATAGACTGGTTATCAGTATATATGATATACTATTATCTTCGTAGATGTTTGTTCTATAATTTTATCAAATAAAAAACAGTAAAACACGCTAAAGAAATGCCATTACGAGACTCTGAAGAAATATGCATGAACTTAATATTTACTTCAACTCTTCGCCATTTAAAACTTAGCGAATCAATTTTTATCATGAAGGATATCAATAGAAGCGCAATTTTATTCGTTTTTCATTGATGTATTTCGTTTTCTTATACATGAATTAGAACCATGCATAAACTTGCGTTAAATAAATAAATATAAAATCAACAATCGGATAATTTTCCCGATTGATGAGGTTATTTATTTAGTTAACGCTAACTTATACATGGTGCCAATTCATTGATCAGAAAACAAAATAATAATTAAATAAATACACATCAAATCGGGGAAAATTACCCAATTGATGATTCTATTTATTTAGTTAACGCTAATTTATGCATTGTGGTAATTAATTTATCAGATAACGAAATACATCAATGGAAAGCTAATAAAGTTGCGCTTATATTGATACCCTTCATGATAAAAGTTGACACGCAAAATTTTAAATGGCGAAGATTTGAAGTAGATATTAAATTCATGCAAATTTCTTCAGAGTCTCGTAATGGCATTTCTTTAGTGTGTTCTACTGTTTTTTATTTGATAATATTATAGAACAAAAATTTACGAAGATTACAGTATATCATATATACTGATAAACCAGTCTATATGATATTCATATGCAGCAAGTGAATGGGCCAGCAGACTGACCATGGGGCCAGTACTGCAGCGTCCAGTGCGCGTAGTTGCTGAGTGTCACATCTAGTTCTACTGTTATCTGTTTAGGTTAATCTAGGGTTATCACTATAACTGTTTAAGGTAAATAAATTTGTGGGTATATATTTTTGAGTATATCAAAACCATATGTGTTATTAGTGAAAACCAGATTTTCAACATAAGAACACTTAAGATTGCCTTATTTTGGTTAAATTAACATCAAATATTAGTCGCTAGCACCTAGTAGTCCGCAAGTTGCCTATCTAATCAAGATTTATGGACATTTGGAACGGGATCTTAATAGTCAGTGTAGTTGCCTATAGTATTATGCGAGTCAAGGTTACCTTTTTGTTAAGGCAATTCAATAGAAATAGCAGAAAAAAGACGGGACATATTTGTAGCAAAAATATACTGCAACATTTTAATAGCTACAGAAACTCCATACCAAAACATGAAATAACTTCATACTCCAACCGCATTTATAAGAGGCCAATGAGTTCCTGAACAGAACTACCATACCTCGCTATCATATATCCATTATTTATAATATCCATTATTAAAGCATTTTAAATTGGCTTTGTTCTAAAGGAATATTAATGTCATGTTAATGATTACCCTTGATTTGTTATTACTGCCCATTCATTAGAATTATTTAATATTTGCATTCATTCCAATTTTTACATAAATAGAAAAGAATGAAATGCATCTATATAAAATATGTCTTAAATCCATGTCTAAAATAATTGTTTCAAAAAGTATATACAAAATAAGAATTTTACGAAGCAAATTTGAAACCAAAAAATCAATCGACAATGGACCAACATAGACTGAAATTCTATATATTGTGAGCAATGCCACGAAGATACTCAAGAACCGGGTGGTGTCATACTTCTCAACGAGGTTCTTCAGGCGTTGATTGACATAGTCGTATTTTTTTGTTGTTGATGGCAAGGCAACCCCAGCGTTGGCGTGATCAATCAGGAGTTCGTTATCGGCCTGCTCTTTACGTAATCGGTCTACAAGTCGACACAGAGTTGGGTGTTTAATTGCGACTCGTAGATCAAAGGCTCTGTGCCAGCCTTCTATCGAATTGTTGGTGCGAGGCAAGTCGTGCATAACTCTTTCATGGACATTCCAAAGTTCTTGCAGAAAAGCAGGCCGTCTTCTTCGTCCTCGATGCACATTTCCAATCCAAGTAGCCTCGAAATAGGTTAGGAAGTTTCCCAGGATCTTGTCCGTTTCCTCGTCCAGTGCAGTCATAAATCGTTCAAAGGTGTCGCAAAACATCTGTATAGGAACGGAATGCAAGCGCTTGAAGAGATTTAATAAGCATGGCATTTTCGGGACATGCGGGTATACCAGCTGGCAAGTCCTTGGCTTGAATTCTTCGCCAAAACACATTGTCCAAAGGGAACAGACAACCCACAGATTTGACTATATGGAAAGGGTTTTTGATAGAATTCAACGTGCTTTTTCAAATTTCTAGCATCGGGGATGGGGGGATTTACATTTCTTTCGTTCATGAGGAAAGTCCATATTGCATCGTAGGTTGCTTCGTTCTTATGCTTTGTGACACAGAAAACCAATGGCACCGTTCTTGATTCAGTTAGCATGGCATGAATAGTATATAGTTGGAAAACGTCAGGGGGCCCCAATCAAATGTTCCCTCGCAAAAAAAAATGAAATTTGGGTTTTAAGAACATCAAGGTTTTTCGCGGTTGTCATAATCACAATTTCAAGGTCCTCGTCTTCGTGTGCCCGAAAAAATTCTCCTCTCGTCGTTACTTTCGTTCGCGGTAATTATATCCCACTGGCGCGCTTCTTGTCGCCGCACCATTCGTGCAATGGTCTCTTTATTAGGTAGGGGTCCTGCAGCGTCCAAAGGAAAATGCGTTGTTGCATTTTGTATAACATATTATGTGCTCTCGTCCAACGACCTCGCTCTTTTCTTGATTGCATTAACTGTCTTTAGGGCGGAAGTCTGGCGGCACTCGGAGGATGGCTGTGTTCCGTGACAAGTCCTTCTATTATGTCGCTGTTCGTCTTAAAGGACGCATTGCACCGTTGTCTCTTCTCGCATCGCCAGTATGTGTAGCTTCCACTCGTTTTGTTGATTACATACACATGACCTTGGTGGAATAGTTTTCTGCTTCCTCTTGAATTTGCGACGAAGTCCATTTCGATAGGAATCTGTAAAAAAAAAAAAATATCCTACAAAAACGATCATTCAACGATAATATAAGATAGTTAAAACAAACAGAAAAAATCCGGGAACGTATCTCAGTTATTAAACACTTTGAAATTAAAGATTTGTGGAATAATTCCACACGACATACAGTATTCACTTATAACAGAGAAGGTGCTGGGCCACAACATGGCGGCTGGTGGCGTTGCCACATCGTACCAATCTATCCTATTTTCTACATCTCCTTCGTTCGCTAATTGGCATGCTTTCCTAAACCACCACATGCAATTTAGCAATTTAGATCAGAGATTACTACTACAAGATTAGCGGCTTCTGGCAATCCTTCCCCTCAGCCATAAAATCAATATCTGACAGAACGAAAGTCTGAGGTGATGCATACACAAGCTACGGGAAATTTCAATGCCTACCGTATATAACACTATAAGCGCCAGGACAACTTTTTTCCGATGTACAGACGTGTGGTGGCGTTAATACTTATATTTCTACATCCATGATTTCAGGAAAGTTAGGGGGGCTATCTGGAAAGTCTGTGTAGTTTTGTGTCTTCATCTGTGTCATATTATGGCTATAAAAGAACAAATTACAAAAATATCACCAATGTTGCGACCAACAATAAGGTCGCCAATTAGTGTTTATGTTCTGAGTGTCCTCCCACCGTCGTCGTCGCGTGGAAAAAAAAAACGATTAGTTAAATTTGAAACCGTATATACTTGCAGATACAAAGCATAAAACAACGCTGCAACCGGGTAGATTGTACAGTCATGATATACACTACTGTGTATCATCTGCAGTGGCACATACAAAAATTTCATATCGCACATAAAAATAATGACGCTATAATTCGTAATATTTGGCGGCTGGCAACATTATTGCAGCTGGCGACTAAAGTGATATCTACGGTAAATAGTCATGAACTATTACACTACATGACAGTAGTGAAGTTTGGACCTGTCCACTGACTAGACTGAAACCACTGTGCTCGTTGGAACTTCCAATATAATAAAATTGGCAGTGAGGGCAATAACTGGTAAACTATTGACGAGCCTAAGTGCAGTTAAGAGCCAATTTTGAAATAATTATTTTGTTTGGATCTAAGGTTGATCTGGCAGAACAAATATATATATTTAGATTTTTTTTCCATCGTAACAGACATTTGTTCGAAATAAGGTAAGGATAAATATACCACTTCTTTTCTATTGTAGGACACACTGTTTAGGTGAAATGATTTATCAAGAATTTCCCTTTTTGTTTATAAACTTACTTGTTTAGAAATGTTGTTCGCTAGGCAGCAGCTGTTGTCCTCACGAAGGGCGGCGTTGGAGTTGGGTCTCCGCAGGGTTTCCCCGATTGTTGCCCGGGCTCTCCCCAGGTAAATATGAAATGCCCCAAAAATCCCCCAAAACCTCTGTAAAAATTCTCCCCTAAAAAACCCTAAATGAAATTTTGAAATTGACTTTATCATTCGTAAAGTTTTTTAATAAGGGATAAACACACAACATTTTTTATATCTATTTCCCATTCCTTTCCTCCTACATAATATCTGCTATGTATAATTTTACAGTACAAGGGAAATACTAAAACTTTAGATGTTATGGCTTTTTCATAGGCCTAAACATTCATATATAATACTGGTACATTTTATAAGCATTGTTTTATCTGGCTGTAAAACCCTAACATTTGGTTTGGGTAGTAATATGCACTAAAATCTCCGTTTCCCCTCCCAAGCCATTTTTCAAAAATCTTCAGATAGTAATCTCAACACCAACAAAACTGTAGCCATAATAAAATACTAATAAAATCCTTCATACTAAGCATCGTATCTTTGCATGCCCTATCATTTTTCCTTTTCGGTTTAAGTTTCCCATATCTTCTTTGGGACTTTAGTTGTCCTCTTTCCCCTTCCCACAAAACTCTCCCTTTTCCCACCTGCTTTATTCTCCACCTTCCTTCCCTTCTCATTTTTTCTCTTTCCCTGAATCCTCTTCCCCTCTCTCACGGTTCCTTCCAAACCCCCTCCCTCCCTCCCCCTCCTCCTTCCCTCCTCCCTTTTCCACCAGGGTTTTCCCTCCATCATGACCCACCCCCTCGTACCCTCCTTCTTGACCCCACAGCCTAGGCCAGCTGAGCCCCACCAGTCTCTCATACCCCCCTGACTATCTTCCTCACTCCCCCACCGTCCTACCTCCCCCCTCCCATGTCCACATGCTTCTCCCTCCGTAATCCTACTTCTCAACTTCATGCCAGGTCCACACAAGAGATTAAACCGAAATACCGAAGATTGACCTGCCCCGGGCCCTTTCCACAACCATATCATAAATGGCAGTTTTTGCCTAAGTTCAATCTAAAACATCCCCCCATCCCCCCCAAAAGCAAAAATTTCCCACCCAAAAAAAAGAAAAATATAGACTTCAACGCTCTACCTCGTCTACCTCCTCGTCCTTACCGTCTACGTCACATATCTGACTGAGTTGCGGATGCGCGGCCCCGATTTTTTTTTCGTATAGGGAAGTAGGTTTACTTGGTATAGTTACTTTGGACTGTATAATCTACCCTGCTGGTCCCAGCTTGGTCTATGCCTTTGTATCTGCAAGTATATAGGTTTCAAAATTTCACTTACTCGGGTTTTTTTTCGGACGACGACGACGGCCGGAGGAACAACTCTAAACATCAACACTAGATGGCGACCTTAGTGTTAGCCGTTATTCACACGTCGCCACTCGTTTTTTTTAGTTTGTAATTTTTTCATTTTATAGCCATATGATAACAGATGAAGCACACAAAAATGACACAGACTTCTCCAGATAGCCCCTTCTAACTTTCTGAAATGAAATGTAAGTTATTAACGCCACCACACGTCTGTAAATTAAAAAAAGAAACGTCTCTGGCGACTGTAGTGTTATCTACGTAGCGAACAACTGCTTCATAGCAAGTGAGGATTCTTGATAAAATCGCTATCAACCTAAAACAGGTGTGTTCCTAAAGCTAGTAAAGAAGTGGTATATTGTAGCTAAGATAACAGTAAGAAACTGGATGTGACACTCCGCAACTACGCGCGATGGACGCTGCAGTACTGGCCCCATGGCCAGTCTGCTGGCCCTTAACTTGCTGCATATGATATCATATAGACTGGTTTATCAGTATATATGAATACTGTATCTTCGTAAATGTTGTTCTATAATATTATCAAATAAAAAATAGTAAAACACGCTAGAAATGCCATTACGAGACTTTCAAGAAATATGCTATGAACTTAATATTTACTTCAACTCTTCGCCATTTAAAAACTTTAGCGAAGTCAACTTTATCATGAAGGTATCAATAGAAGCGCCCAATTTATTAGCTTTCCATTGATGTATTTCGTTTTCTGATAAATGAATAGAACCATGCATAAATTTGCGTAAATAAAAAATAAAATTATCAATCGGTTTAATTTTCCAGATTGATGAGGGTATTATTTAGGTACCGCTAATTATACATGGTGCTAATTCATTTATCACGAAAAAGAAAGATATAAGTAAATAATATAATATCATCAAGCGGAAAAATACCGATTGATGCTTTATTCATTTAGTTAACGCTATTTATGCATGGTGGTAAATTCATTTATCAGATAACGAAATATAGCAAGGAAAAGCTAATAAAAGTGAGATTCTATTAATACCCTTCAAGATAAAAGTTGACTCGCATTTTTAAATGGCGAAGAGGTGAAGTGAATATTAAGTTCATGGAATAATTTCTTCAGTCTCGTAAATGGCATTCTCTTTAGTGTGGTTCTACTGTTTTTTTATTTGATAATATTATAGAACAAAACATTTACGAAAGATAACAGTATATCATTATATATGATAAAACAGTTAATAATAGTCATAATGCAGCCCAGTGAATTGAGCCAGCAGACCTGACCATGGGGCAAGTACTGCAGCGTCCAGCGCGCGTAGTTGCGGAGGTCACATCCAGTTGTACTGTTATCTGTTTTAGGGAGATCTAGGGTCATCACTATAAACTGTCCAAAGGTAATAAATTTTTGAGTATATATTTTTGAGTATATCAAAACCCATTTTGTTTTATTAGTGAAAACCAGATTGATAAGAACACTTAAGATTGCCTTATTTTGATTAAATTAAACATCAAATATTAGGCGCTAGCACCCAGTAGTCCGCAAGTTGCCTATCTAATCAAGATTTATGGACATTTGGAACCGGGATCTTAATAGCCAGTGTAGTGTGCCTTAGTATTATGCGAGTCAAGATTACCTTTTTGTAATGTATAGGCAATTCAATAGAAAAAGCAGAAAAAAAACTTGACCATATTTGTAGCAAAAATATACCTGCAACATTTAATAGCTACAGAAAACTCCCTACCAAAACATGAAATAACTTCTACTCCAAACCGCATTATAAGAGCCAATGAGTTCCTGAACAGAACAACCATACCTCTCTATCATATATCCCTTATTTATAACTATCATTATTAAAAGCATTCTAAATTGGCTTGTTTTCTAAGGGAATGTAAGTCATGTTAAATGATTACCCTTGATTCTTTATTACTACACATTCATTATAATTATTTAATATTTACATTCACTTACAATTTTTACATAAATAGAAAAAAATAAAATGCATCTACATAAAATATGTCTTAAAATCCATGTCTAAATGATTTTTTTCAAAAAGTATATACAAAATACGAATTTTACGAGGCAAATTGAAACCAAAAAATCATCGACAAGGACCAACATAGACTGAAATTGTATATATTGTGAGCAATTGCCACGAGATACTCAAGGAACCGGTGGTGGTGTCATACTCTCAACGAGGTTTCTTCAGGACGTTGATTGACGTAATCGATTTTTTCTTTTGTCGGTGGCAAAGGCAACTCAGCGTGGCGTGATCAATCAGGAGTTCGTTATCGGCTTGCTTTTACGTAATCGGTCTAACAAGTCGACACAGAGTTGGGTGTTAATTGCGACTCGTAGGTCGAAGGCTATGTGCAGCCTTCTATGGAGTTGTTGGTGCGAGGCAAGTCGGCATAACTCTTTTCATGGACTTCCAAAGTTCTTTCAGGAAGCAGGCCGTCTTTCTTCGTCATCGATGGCACTTTCCAATCCAAGTAGCCTCGAAATAGGTTAGGAAGTCTTCCCAGGATATGTCCGTCGCCTCGTCCAGTGCAGTCATAAATTGTTCAAAGGTGTCGCTAACAATCTTGTATAGGAACGAATGCAAGCGCTGAAGAAGATTAATAAGCATTGCATTTCGGCTACATGCGGTATTACCAGCGGCACGTCTTGGGCTGACTTCTTCGCACCCATTGTCCAAAGTGGAACAGAAACCACAGATTTGGACTCTGTGGAAAAGTGTCTTTTGCTAGAACTTCAAACGATTGCTCTTTCAAGTCTAGACATCAGGGATGCGGGGTTTAACTTTCTTTCGTTCTGAGAAACGTCCATATTGCATCGTAGGTTGCTTGTTCTTATGCTTTGTGACACAGAAAACAATGGCCACCGTTCTCATTCAGTTAGCATGGCAGGAATAGTATATAGTTGAAATCGTCAGGGGCGAATCAAATGTCCATTGCAAAACAAAATGTAATTTGCTTTCAAGAACATCAAGGTTTTTTCGCGGTGTCATAATCACAATTTCAAGGTCCTCGTCTTCGTGGGCCAGAAAAAGGTTCCTCCTTCGTCGTTACTTTGAGTTCGTCGGTAATTATATTCCCATCTGGCGCGCTCTTTGTCCGCCGCACCATTCCGTGAAAAGGGTCTCTTTATTAGGTAGGGCTCCTGCAGCGGTCAAAGGAAAATGCGTTGTTGCATTTTGTTATAACAGATGATGTGCTCTCGTCCGACGACCTCGCTCTTTTCTGATTGCGTTAACTGTCTTTGGGCGGAAAGTATGGCGTCACTCGGAGGATGGCTGTGTCCGTGACAAGTCCTTCTATTGGTCGCTGTCGTCTTCAGACGCATTGCACTGTTTTCTATTCTCGCATCGCCAGTATGTGTAGCTTTCCCACTCGTTCTGTTGATTTACAACGCCATGACTTGGTTGGAGTAGTGTTCTACTTCATCTTGAATTTGCGACGGAAGTCCATTTCGATAGGGAACTGTAAAAAAAACAAAAATTTATCTTACAAAAACGATAATTCCGCGATAAAATTTATTAAAAAAAAAAAAGATAGTTAAAGCAAATAGAAAAAAACGTGAACGGAGCTCAGGATTAACACTTTGAAATAAAAGTTTTGTGGAAATAATTCCACACGACATACAATATTCACTCATAAACAGAGAAGGCTGCTGGAAACACAACAGGCGGCGGTGGCGTTGCCACACGTACCAATATATCCTATTTTCTAAATTCATTCGTTCGCTAATTGGCATGCTGATTTCCTAAACCAACCACATGCAAATTTAGCAATTTAGATCAGAGATTACTGCTACAAGATTAGAGGCTTCTGGCAATTCCTTTCCCCTCAGCCATAAAATCAAATATCTGACAGAACAAAAGTCTGAGGTGAGATACACAAGCTACGGTAAAATTTCAATTCCTACGTATATAACACTTAAAGAGCCAGGACAACTTTTTTCCGATGTTACAGAGTGTGGTGGCGTTAATCACCTACATTTCTACCATTCATTGATTTCAGGAAAGTTACAAGGGGCTATCTGGAAAGTCTGTGTAATTTTGTGTCTCATCTGTGTCATTATATGGCTATAAATGAAACAAATTACAAAAATATCACCCAGTGTTGCGACCAACAATGAGGTCGCCAATTAGTTGTTAGTACTGAGGTCCTCCCGCCGGCATATTCACCAACTGTTTCTATGCAGGGCCACTCCGATTCAATGTGGGAAAATTCTGGAGTTTTAAGGCAGGACTCAAAGAAAACGAGCGCGAAACAACACACAGTATGGTGGAAGTTCATTGCTTTACTAGTCCTACGTAAGTATAGCCTGGGTTCTCTATTGTTTAGTTGTGTGTATTTACATATATTTTCTGTCTTTAAGGAATAGCAGCAAACGGAGCGAAAAAGGCGTAAAAGATATGTGTACGGGGATATAAATAAGCTGGGAACGGCTCAAATAGAGATTTCAAAGCAATATATTTTTTTTTTTTTGAAAAACTAAGTCCAGATCGTGATCAGAACTTTACGAAAGCTAATAGGAAACCAAGTTCATCAAAATCTGGGGCCAACAAAAATTTGGCAAATTTTGAAGGCAAATGAAAAAGTCCTTGGAAATGTCGTAATAACCAAATCAAGACAGAGGTTTTGGTTTATTTGCAGCCCAAAATGTTGAAAACTTTTATTTCCGTACATTCGTGAAATTCTTGTAAATAAGACGTATACATCTTTCGATGTGCAATAATACTTGTTATATATTATTTCCTCAAAGGGGAATAGTTTTTTGTGAAAAGAGCGAACAAATATTACAGGATAAATAGTTGAGCACGGGTATAATATGTCTATTCCAACACATTGCGGTAATCTGCGTTGTCTACACAACGTCTGTCAATAACTGGACAATAGTGCATTGAGACTTAAATATAATATATAACCCACATAATATATATTATAATTAATATATAATCTCTCTCTCTCTCTCTCTCTCTCTCTCTCTCTCTCTCTCTCTCTCTCTCTCTCCCAAATAATATATATATATTTAATATATATATATATATTACATATATATTATATAATATAGATATATATATGATATATATACTATATAAGGAGAGAGCGAGCGAGCGAGCGAGAAGCAGAGACGAGAGAGAGGAAGAGGAGAGGAGAGAGAGAGAGACGACGAGAGAGAGAGATGAGAGAGAGATCGAGAGAGAGAGAGAGAGAGGAGAGAGAGAGAGAGAGAGAGAGAGAGAGAGAGAGAGAGAGAGAGGGAGGTAGAGAGGAGAGAGATGAGAGAGAGAGAGGAGGAGAGAGAGAGAGAGGAGATAAGAGAGAGAGAGGAGAGAGAGGAGAGAGAGATGACGAGAAGGAGAGAGAGAGAGAGAGAGAGGAGAGAGAGGAGAGAGAGAGAGAGAGAGAGGGAGAGAGAGAGAGAGAGAGAGGAGGAGAAGAGAGAGAGAGAGGAGAGAGGAGAGAGCGAGAGAGGGGGGAGAGAGAGAGGGACGAGGAGAGAAGAGCGAGAGGATGAGAAGAGGAAGAGAAGAGAAGACGAGAGAGAGAGAAGAGAGAGGAGAGAGAGAGGACGAGAGAGAGAGAGATTAGAGAGAGAGAGAGAGAGAGGACGAGAGAGAGAGAGAGGAGAGGAGAGAGAGAGAGAGAGGGAGAGAGAAGAGAGAGAGAGTGGAGAGGAGACGAGAGAGAGAGAGAGACGGAGAGAGAGAGAGACGGAGAGGAGAGCGAGGAGAGAGAGGAGAGAGAGAGAGAGAGAGGAGAGAGAGGAGAGAGAGAGAGTGAAGAGAGAGATGAGAGAGAGAGAGAGACGAGAAGAGAGATGAGGTGAGAGAGACGAGAGAAGATGAGAGAGAGAGAGAGAGGAGAGGAGGAGGGGGAGAGGGATGGAGAGAAGAGAGAGAAGAGAGAGACGAGAGAGAGAGAGAGAGAGAGAGAGATGGAAGAGGAGAGAGAGAGAGAGAGAGAGAGAGAGAGAGAGAGAGGCAGTTTTGGGGGAGAGAGTGAGGTCATTTGGAAAGCCCAGGGCCAATACAAGGCTCAGGTCAGTTTCTTGAAAATATGTTCATTACTTCTTTTTTTTCTCTCTCTCTGTTGTTGTAAGTATTTTGTCAAACAATGTGGTGAAACGCGAACTTTTGCCTATAGCAAGCCCGCCTGTGGAATCTATGGCATTACAATAAAAAAGGCAGTGTGTTGGAGCTACCTTGGGGGGGGAGGTTATCCTAACGGTGGAGGTGAGTGGCCAGAGGGGCAGTATCGATTACCGCACTCTCTCTATCTCTCTTGACTATTGCAGTAGTTTTCTCCACTATCATTTTATATCATCTGATACTGAACTAACATTATTGAGATCAACATGGGTTCAGGTGAATGAGGAAAAAGGCTGGGAATGAAAGAAGGGGGATTTTGCGGCTGCAAAAATAAATCAAAACTCTGGCTTGATTTGGTTTTACGGACATTTTACAGAAACTTTGACCTAGACGAAAATCGACACAAATAAATTATGTCCAGCTAACGGATCTACACTAGGGAGCTATCCGTTCTCTCTAGCAAATCAAAGTATTGAGATATAATAAGTTTTTGACCTTACAAAACTGATTTATTGGATATTTTTTGATGAAATTTTAATATCTGGTTATACCAGGAGCAGTGGTCTCAACCTTTTCACTTCATTCCCCCCTTCATGAATTCTCAACATTCGTGTAGCTCCCCTGCATTTTTCCAAATCCCACCCGCCAAAAAAAGGTAAAACAAATTTTTTTAAGGTTGATGAAGAGGAACACCTTGCTTCTTTCTACAAGTTTACAGTCATGGATTATCTTATATTGGATTAGATTTCTGTGTGATATGCTTAACTTACATCAATTGCCTAACAAAAAGAACTAGGGGAACACTAGCCAAATTTGAATCTGTTCGGGAAAAGTTCAATTAATCTCTGCATATTTTATTAACATCAGTGGGAAGGCTGCTATGTTTCTTTTTCAGTCAGGTTGGACGAATACCGAGGTTGTGTCACTGACAATGCAAATTCTCAATGTCGGGGGTTCCAATCCAATCGGTTCCGGCTCTTATTCTTGATTTGTAGAAAGGGATGGAGAAACCAGGACTCAATAAATAGATAGTGAAAAAGGCAAGCGTCAGTCGAAGTGCAATCTCCACGACCTTTTGGATATGACTGATGGCTTGAACCACCAGAATTACATTCAGAGATTTTTCTTCATAGAGATATTTGGACCGCAGAATCATGTTTGAGATCAAGGAAACTCGTCCTGAACATAACTGGGAAATGTAGTCATATCAAGAGTGCCAGAGAATGGATTCATTACCAACTTCCCTCTTCCTCCTCGAATTTTCTGGAGAAGTACTATTAAGTTCACTTTCAAGGATCTCAGATGCTGAGTGATTCAGTTTTTTAAGTAATGGGTCAAAGCAGAATATCTTCTTCATTCTCGTCAAGGAACAGCTGAAAGGTTTCAAAACATCCGGACAAACATTTCCCCCCCGCCGCCCCCCCCCCACCGACTTTCCACTTTGCCAATTTGGAGCTTCGGCAAAAGAATATCCACCGAACACAAGCCCATCAGGTGAAACACATTTCTTTCCTTGCCCTTTCTGCTAGCTCTCATTCTGATTTAACCTATTTAGGACCTCAAATATAATCTGCTAAATATGCAAGACGTTGGGCCTCCCACAAACCTCATTGAGAGACTCGACAGATCATCTGTCCCTTGCATTTCCAGGAACAATGTGAAGCTCCCCCCGAAGTTCAAACACTCGATTCACAACATGCCCTTGGAAAGCCAGCGCACTTTGGAGTAAAGCGAGAGGCTCATGCTCCGAATCCATTGTCTATACAAAGGTTCTGGAAAAAGGCGAGAGTTAAGAGCTCCAGATTTACAAAGTGGACGCATTTGACCACTGCCTCCAGGATCTTGCCAAAAACAAAAAAAAGTTCATCAGGGAGGGTTTTCGAGCCAGTGCAAACGATGATCATACCATGGAACCCACCTTGGCATTCGAGCTACTTCCTTGACACGCTTTGGAACCCTGATTTTGATCACAGCATGCTGTGAGGCCGCGTATGTACAGACTCACAACACTTTTACCAGGGGGGATCCTTGTTAGCTTTGAAGAAAGAAGATAGCTTTTCCACACCCTTGTAGCTGTTGTGGTGGTCTTCAAGCTGTGTACATAACAGATATTCTTCCTTGCTATCAACAAGCAAAACATTACTAACAAACAGAGTAGTGCTGCCACAAGAACTCAATCCGTTGACTCATCCAGCGTATTGCACAAACATACCAGTTGGAGACGAATTGATCTCCTGTATACTTTTTCCTTTATGTCATCTACAGTTTCATTAATTCTCGCTTCACTGTGTCGTTTGACAAGGAAAATTGTTGAATTGTACGTTCACTTGCATCTCCAAGAAAACGCTTGACCATCTTTAAAAAAAGGGTACATGGTTTGATTAAGGTTCACAATTGGGGGGGGCTTCTTGCTTCGCTTTTCGAGGGCAACTCGTATGATGCTCAAATACACTTGAGGTCTGTTGGTGTGAAAGCCCCAGTCGCATCCAGTTTCTGTTGTCCCAAACTACTTTAGTGGCGCCTGAAGAAATAGGGGTCTTCTCAGCATACTGTGATGGATGGTCAGCAAATGATGCTTCAGCCGTACTAGGCCTAATAAGAAATCGTTCCCCAGCACTTTGAAGCACAGTACACTGAGGGTTCTCGATGCCATCAGCGAGAGGATTGATGTAAATCCTTAGTTTAGTGTTACATTCACTGTACTTAGCTTCTTACTAACATAGTAGCCATCGCAAATTACGGAAAATAAAGAAGACCAGAACATCAGAACAAACATTAAGTGATAAGACATAAAGAATGATAATGAAGGGACAGATAAATAGGACAAGTGATAAAATGACCAAACACACACATATCCACATACATAACACATCCATGGGACTACCCACATTAAGCACACACACAGTCATACACAAACATAAACACAGAGAGAAAGATGATACACATTCACACCTCAAGCTAGCAAGCTGAAATGTACTTTCTACAGCAAGAACACGTCTCCTTTGGAAAGCACTGCCCCAATTGAAATAATGAGAAGAATAGCGAGTCACATCAATATTAGACTAAAAAAAAAAAGCAGGAATACCTAAGTAGGAAGTGAGTATGAAACAATATACAAAAAATAAGAAATTATTCACACACGAAAAACAAGCGACCGCATTTATATTGTCGAACAAAAATAGTAACACAGTATATGGTTCAGAATCAATTATACCAATGTGTACGTGATGATATCCAGGCCACACTGAATCATTCGATCGCATCTCTCCCCTGTCTCCGTGACTCACCTCACTCACCGCCCGTTGTCTCTCACCCGTTCTCTACGCGTTCGTTTCGCCTCCGCGTTTCTATCACACCTACAACTGTAACAACAATTACAATTTCGCACACATACATACATAAACACGTACACACCACATTCGTTAACAATATTAGTAACAACATTTTATTGTCAACTAATGATAATCAATTAATTATTAAAAACAAGAAAATTTTCTTGCCAGGACAGTGATGCAAGTTTTTTTTTAATTCAGATTCCAACATTATTAGAAATGGATAATGTGCAACAGCACCACCATGGGCCCCTTAAATTCTTGCCATGGCCCCCTTGGGGGCCAGGCCCCCAGTTGAGAACCCACTGCAGGGTAAAGACCTGAAGGGGTGAAGGAAGTAATGGGGAAATCAAGGCTGTGTAGTTTAAAAAGGGTAGAAAGAAAATAAACAAGGAACTAAAGTATCAGAAGTGGGTCAGATAAACAGAATACCACTAACCTAAACTAAGCTAAACCTAACCTAAACTAACCTACCGAACTAATCAAACTAACCTAACCATAAACCTAACCTAAACGACCGAAACCCTTAACTAACTAACCTACTTAACTAAAAACGGACCTAAACTAACCTAACCCTAAACTAACTAACTAAACTAATCCTAACCTTAACTAATTAACCTAACATAACCTAACCTAAACGTAACCTAAACGAATATCTAACCTTACTAAACCTAACCTAAACTAACCTTAACCTAACAATCTAACATAAATCTACCCTAAACTAAACTAACCTTAACTAACCTAACCTAAACTAAAACAACCTTAAACTAACTAACCTAAACTAACCGTAACCTTAAATACATAACCTAAACTAACCCTTAACTAAAACTAACCTATATTATTTCTCTGTTACTCTTTTTATCGTTAATGTCTTCCCCGATGATTTGTGGTTTAGATGGGAAATTTAGATAGGAACCTAACCTTACCTTACCAAACCAAACCTATTGTTTTCTCCGTTTACTCTTTTTCTTGTATTTTTCACCCGACTATTTGTGGTTTAAATAGGGACATTACATAAGACAGTAAGAATATAAGGAAGCTACAGAGGCCGTGAGACCTCACGGTTAGTTCAGGTTACTTAACACCTACCCTACATCCACCTTTCATCCCCATCCATGAATTTACTAGCCTCCTACTCCGCTGTACCCACCTGACGACTAGTCCATTCCAATCATTTACCACCCTATTTGTGAACCAGTTTTTCCTTTATTTTTTAAACTACGCTTTCCAGCTTGAATCCGTTACTTCTGTTCTACCCTGGTTAATAAGCCGTAAAAACTTTTCCAATTATCCTCATATTGTATCCCTTACCCATTAAAAACTTCTATCAGATCGCCCCCCCCCCCCCTTACTCTACGCCTCTCGGGTGAGTGTAATTTAATAGCTCAATCTATTCTCATAACTAAAGTTAGCATCCCATGAATAATTTGGTCATCCTTCTCTGCACTGATAGGTGCAGAGAAGGACTCTGTACCCAAGGAACATACATAAGAAATATAGAGATGACACTTAGTTCCTAATTAGCTTTCGTTACGTGCTGATCAACGTAATCTGGACTTAGTTTTTCGATATATTGTTCTGAACTCTTATTTGAGCCGTGTATAGCTTATTATCCTCGTAAACATATCTGTTACGCCTTTTTCGCCGTTTGCTGCTATTATCTCTTAACAATATATGTAAATACACAACAAATAAACATATAGAACCCAGGCTCTACTCACGTAGGACGAGTAAAAGCAAATGGACTTCCACCATACTGTGTTGTTTCGCGCTCTCGTTTCTTGAGTTCTGCCTTAAAACTCCAGAATTTCCCACAATTGAATCGGAGTGAGTGCCCCTGCAGATACAGTTAGGTGAATATGCCTCCGCCGTCGTCGTCGCGCGAAAAAAAAACCGATTAGTGGAAATTTGAAAACCTATATACTGCGATACAAAGCATTAAAACAACGCCTGCAACAGGGAGATGTACAGTCATGATAAATAAAAAAAAAAATACCTAGTATGCATCTTCAGTGCACATAAAAATTGTTCATATCGCACATAAAAATAAGTCGATAAATGACGCTATAATTCGTAATATTTGCGGCTGGCAACATTATGCAGCTGGCGACTAAAGTGTATCTACGGTAAATAGTTATGAACCAAGGACAGTAGTGAAGTCTGTGACCTGTCCACTGACTGAGTGTAGGACAAAAACCCCACCTAGGACAAAACCCCCCCTAAGAAAAAAAAACCTAGGGACAGAACCCCACTAGGACAAACCCCCCTAGGAAAAAAAAAACCTTGAGGACAAAAAACCCCCCTGGGACAAAAAAACAAGAAATTTTAAAATCATAATTTTTATTCTTATTATTTGTAGTTTTGAACACTTATCTGAGATGTAAAAATGACATTCATTTATGAAAATAACATATAGGTTTTGATAGGTTGATAGGTTTTTACCTATAGCTACCGTAGATAACACTTTAATTAGTCGCCAGCTGCAATAATGTCGCCCACAACCGCAATATACGATTATACATCATATGATTTGTATGTGCCACTGAAGGATGATACGCAGAAGTAGTTTTATCATGACTGTATAATCTTCTCTGTTGCAGCTTGTTTTATGCTTTGTAACTGAAAAGTATAGACGAGTTTCAAAGTACATACTCGATTTTTTTTTTTCGGGCGAAGGAAGACGGCGGGAGGACTTCAAACATAACACTAGATGGCGACCTTGTGTTTCCCTATTATACACGTCGCCACGCGGTTGATATATTTTTGTAATTTGTTCATTTATAGCCATACTATGACACAGATGAAGACACAAAATGACAGACTCTCCAGATAGCCCCTTCTAACTTCCTGAAATCATGGATGTAGAATGTAAGTATTAACGCCACCACCACGTCCCCCCTCGTAAATTAAAAAAGAAAACGTGCGCCTGGCGCTTTAGTTTCTATCTACGGTACATGGGGATTACGGTAATCAGGTGACAAAACCCAATGATCAGGTGGAAGTGAACAAACCACAACGAGAAAGTTTCTAATATTTTTCATAATCTACTTCAGTAATAAATTGCTTTAAATTATATTTTTTCTTCTAATTTTAATGGTATTAAAACAAGGGCTTGTCCTATTTCGCACTTTAGCTGAGGGGGTTTTGTCCAAGGGGTTTTTGTCCTAGGGAGTTTTGTCCGAGGGGGTTTTGTCCTAGGGGGGTTTTGTCTAAGACCCCACTGACTAGACTGAACCACTGTGATCGTGGAACTTCCAATATACATAACTTGCAGGTGAGGACAATCAACTGGTAAACTATGACGAGCGTAAGTGCAATTAAGAGCCAAAAGTTGAAATAATTTTTGTTTGAATCTAAAGTTGATCTGGCGGAACCAAATATATAGATTTAATTTTTTTTTCCATAGTAAAACAGACACTTGTTCGAAATAAGGTAAGGATAAATATACCAACTCTTACTAGCTGTAGGGACACACTGTTTAGGTTGATAATGATTTATCAAGAATACCCTTACTTGTTAAAACTTACTTGTTTATGAAATGTTGTTCGTAGCAGCAGCTGTTGTCCTCACAAAGGGCGGCGTTGGAGTGGGTCTCGCAGGGTTACCAGATTGTGCAGACTCTCCATCCAGGAAAATATTGAAATACCCCCAAATCCTCCCAAACCTCTGTAAAATTTTCCACAAAAAAAACCCTATTATGAAATTATTAAATTACTTTATCATTCGTAAAGTATTTAATAAGGATAACACACTATATTTTTATACTGATTTTCCATATTCCTTACAGATTCATAATATCTGCTATGTATAATTAACAGTACAAGGCACAACTAAAAAACTTTATATGGTTATGGCTTTTTCATACATATACAGGCCTCTCATTCATATATACTACTGTACATTTTCTAAGCATGTTTTATCTGGCGTAAGAAACCATAACCACTATTGGCTAGTCATTTGCCACTAAACTCTCCCGGTCCCATCCAAAGCAAATCTTCAAAAATATTTAGATAGTAATCTATACACGAACAAAACTGTAGCCCTATACTAATATACTACTACTAGACTCCCTTCATACTAAGGCATCTTATCTTTGCATTGCCCTATCATTTTCCTTTTTCGGTTTTTAAGTTCCTATATTTCTTTTGCACTTCAGTTTGTCCTCTCCTCTTCCACAAAACTCTCCTCTTCTACCTGCTTTATTCCCCCTTCCTTCCTTCTCTCTTTCTCGTGACTTCCTCTTCCCTCCCCCCTGCACGGTTCCTTCCTACTCCGCCTCCCTCCATCACCATCCTCCTTCCTCTCTCCTTTATCCACCAGAGGCTCCCTCCACCACTGACCACCCCCTCGTACCCCTCCTCCTTGACCCACAGCTAGGCCAGCTCGGTGTCTGGGACGGTTCGAGCGAATACCTTTTTCGAGCGAATACTTTTTCGAGCGGAGGACGATCGAGCGAATACTTTGCGAGCGGAGGACCAAACGTAGTTTTCGAATAGTTTGATGTGTATGGAATGAATCTGGCACTTGTTTTGTCTTTTTCTTTTTTTTTTTTGAAATATATTTTTTGTTAGGTATGGGGGGATCCCCGCCCCGCAAAACCTTGCCCGCTTCTCTTGCCGTAGTATTGATAATTTCTTTGTTCTTGATATCATCTGTTACTAAACCATTCCCACACCTCTAACCTAACCTAGTCTAATTTAAACCTAACTGAAACCGTTTCTGGCTGAAAATAAACGGTAGATTTATACGTTATAATAGACGTTATAAAAAAAAAATTTTGGGCCCCCCCCCACTCACTTTTTCTTTAATCAACGTTCACACACACACACACACACACACACACACACACACACAAACACACAACACACACACACACACACACACACACACACCAAAAGGCGTAACAGCTTCAAGTTTCAAGTTTCAAGTTTATTGAGAGAAAAGGTGGGGAAGTTACAAAGAGGGGGGGGGGTCCTGTTTCTATAAATACTACCGGCAGGACATTCCAGGTAGAGGGGAGTGAGGTCAGGTCAGGTTCCCCAGGTGTTATCCCCTTTGCCACTTTTTGCCATGACTTACTAGGAGGGGCAGCTAGTCTCCTCGCCTACGTAAATTTTACTTTTATTGTTTTCATTATTTATTGTGCTTTAATACTATTTCTTTAAATTACTGCCATAGCTACTTTTCATTGTATTATCTATAATCATATAACCAGTAAATTACAGGAAGTACCACGTGTAGTCTCACGGCCTCGTGTAGCTTCCTCTGCACGCACACACACACGCAAGAACACGCAACAACCACACACCTGCGCACGCACCCCACGCATACTCACACGCAAACACACACCACACAAAACACCTAAAACCTACACACACACACCCTACACGCCAAAACACACACACACACACACCACACCCCAACACACACACACCACACACAAATGTTTCTCGACGTTTCCCATTCTGGATGGGAAATAAATAAACCTTAACGCCCCAATTAAATTGTTTCCCAATGTTTGCAAAACAGTTTGGAAACAATTTTTCCCAAAACAAAGTTTCCTAGTGTGAAGGGGACAGAGGAAGATGGGTGGGGTGCCGTCAGGACATTCCAGGTAGAGAGTAGTGAGGTCAGGTCAGGTACCCTGTGCGGTGTGTGTGTGTGTGCATTACCTGCCCGTGACCTCACTACCCTCTAAATGAAATGTCCTGACGGCCCCAAAGGGCAGGGTTGCCAGGGCCGCGGTTTACCAGCCCAATTGGGCTCTTTTTAGAAAATGTTGGGGGAAAAAAAAACAATGGTCGCGGGTTGGCGGTTTTTTGGCCTGTTTTTACTTCTTTTGCGGATTTTTGGGTTGATTGTCTTCGAAAGGCACATGACACATTTGCACCCGTCATGATAATCCTCAAGGAGGATTATCACAACAATTATCGTCAAGGAGGATTATCACGACTGGACTTGACCTGATTAGGACCTCAGTCGTGACCTCTCACGGAGGTCACGACGACATCCCTAGGGATGATTCTTTTATATTGGCCTGGGTCATGCCACACCTTCATTTTACACCTTCAAGACCCCACCCCCCATTCAGCCTATTTCTAACTTTAAGTTCTAAAAGGAGAGGAGACTCAGGAGACTGTCAGACATAGTTTACTCTCAAACTACAGCTGCCGTGATCAGGAGGAAAACCATTAGCTTGCGTGAGTGACTTGCAACACAAGAGTTTAGAAAAATACATGAAAATGTCGTGCATTCATGCATTGAAATAACACGTACTGTTGCAATGAGTTTAACCCACAGAGGAATTATGTCACTTTTTACAAAGGACATTTATTCCAATTTGCTGATGATCAAGAGTATTTGATATACCTGATATATATATATTTCAGAAAAAAAACACAGAGGGCTGCACAGGGAGGCCAAGACAGTCACTAGGGCAGACCCAGCTTGTTGCCCAAAAGAACAAGCTATCCAGGTCAACACGAAAAGTATACAAGCAAGTCCAGGCAAGGCTTGAAAAGCTGTGGCAAACGCTACAAAAACAAAGATATATCAACTGGCCACCTACTCCGTGCCTGCAGTAGAATATATGCTCCTTCAGACACTAATGATGCGACCTGTTAAAAGAATAGCATTCGCTCGAATGGTCCTCCGCTCGAAAAGTCATTCGCTCGAATCGTCTTTCGCTCGAAGTCATTCGCTCGAATCGTCTTTCGCTCGAAAAGTTATTCGCTCGAAAGGTCGTGTAACCGGCCAGCTGAGCCGCCCACCAGTCTCTCATACCCCCCTGACTCATCTCCTCACTCCCCCACCGTCCTACTCCCCTCCCTCCCATGTCCACATGCTTCTCCCCTCCAATAATCCTCCCAAAGTGTTGTAGGTCTCGAGATGGTCTTGGTCTCGAGACCAGTTTTGATGTGGTCTTGGTCTTGGGGTCTTGGTCTCGTTTGATGTGGTCTTGGTCTTGATCTTGGTCTCGAAGCTTCTGGTCTCGGAGTTTGGCTCGAGACCAGGTCGAGACCAGGATTAAAGTGCATCGCGACGTGGGGAAGGTCGGAATTTATTATCATACACGGAGAAAAATCATGGCTGTTTCGATTCCCAGCGCGCCATACAGCGTTGTACTGTCTAATTTAATCGCCATACAGCGTTGTACTGTCTAAACTAATCACGTATTGCAAAATGTAACGAGTTAACGACCGGGGTAAACTGTAAAATGTAAGAAAATTGGAAAAAATGTAACTTTTTTTTTTTTTTTTTTTTTTTTACATTTGTGCTTATAGCGCCTATAGGCAGTGGTGACCCAGGGCTCGGATGGTAGGTTCTGGAGGTTCACTTGAGGGCTCTGATGGTTGGTCCTCACCCGTGGTGGCGCAGGCAGGATTCTTATAGTGACCCCCTGTGATTAGAGGTTTCATGCCGCCCCCCGGGTGTCCTCCGATGCACTCGTAATCGAAGGTAGAGTTGATGGGCAGGGCATGGGGGTTGGTTCTTAGGCCACTTGAGGGTGCAGAAAGGTTTTGGTTTTCTTCGGGGATCGAACTCGGGTCACCGAGAACGCCAGTCGGAGACGCAAACCCCACTCCGCTACCCTCCCCAAATTAGTAGTAAATTGTATTTGTTTGAATCATGGAGATATTATATAAGGAGGAGCCCTCACGCGGGTTCGTTCACTACTCGGTGAAGCAAGGGGGCGGAGCTTAACGGTGGGGCGGAGCCAGCCTAGTTCCCCAAAAACTTTGGGTTTTTCCCTCACGCGTAAATGGACCCAACCCATAAACTACGTCACAGTTTGTTTACCGCGGTGCATTGTGGGGATAAGTGGGGGTCATGAGGCAGAGCGGGCGGGCGCTATCCAGTGAAAGAAAGACAACGCTGTGCCCCTTAAATATGCCTCCTGCAAACTGTTGTTTTCCCATATTGTGTTGCAAAAGTAGACGAACTCCTTCTTTACGGTTGTACCAACTTTTAAAAGTTGAGAATAGAAAGATAAATTGGATAAAGCTGATAAGAAACGAAAATCTGTGACTCCATCACAGGACACCTCCCCAAGTAACTCATTTCAACTGCTTGAATCTTAATTAGGGCCTCCAACATATATTCCACGTCCAGGTCTGACTTGCATATGTTACTGTCGGCACTAGTATGTTTATCCCTAAGCGCCTTCCTTACTCACTGTTCCTCTCATTACGCGCCCCTAGGATCCCACTACTTTCCTTCCTTGTAGGCAGGGCTTTTCTCTCTTATCTCCCCTTCCGTGCCTCCATACTTGCACATGAAAAGAGCCATTAACTGTCCTTCATCATTATTTTACATCGCTTCTGGCTCTCAATTTTCATTCTATATTGATCTTCAAACTCAATAACTTCACTCTTTGGTTTCTACCAAAACACTAGCACTTTTACTTTTAGCCACATTAAACTTTCAGTTTCCTCCTCACACAAACACTACTAAATTTCATTTACCCAATTTTTGAAAACCTTTTTAACTCTGCTAGTAGTATTCTACAGTGTCATCTGCAAACACTATAGTATTGAGCTTCCCTTGTGTATTATCTATACTTATCTCTACACAAACATCACCAACTTTTTCTTTCATTTATCTGATTACTCCCATTATAACAACTGTCAAGTAACACTTAAACCATGATGTATACCTTACTACTTATTTTGAGGAAAGACAGCAAAAGGAACTCAATTAATAAGGAAACGAACATAATACTATCATAATCATGAATATGTACATCCTACAAAGAGGAGACTACGACGATGGAAGAATTTAGAGTTGTTTTGCGCGAAATTGATATTCCAGGTGCTATTAGCCTATTACCGAGCTCTGTTCTCGCTGACAAGACTAGAGGAAGACCTGATCGAGATGATGGCTGATATGCAGAGGGTTCTCAACCAGGGAAAAAAGAGTCACAGCAAGCCTCGTCAAAAGGGAAGCAAGTGGGAGGGTGTCCCTACCACTTGTTCTTACCTCTTTGACGAGGCTCTGCTGTGACTCTGTTTCTTGGGTTTAGAAACCTCTGCTATCAGCCATCATCTCAGGTCTTCTCTAGTGTTTTCAGCGAGAACAGGGCTTGGTAATAGCAACCTGGGAAAATCAATTTCACACTAAACAACTCGAAATTCTTTCATTTGTCGTAGTCTTCTTCCCTACGTAGGTCACCCGCGGCGACCCCGACTTATCTCCACAATGCACCGCGGTAAACAAACCGTGACGTAGTTATGTCTGGGGCCCATTGTCCCCCGATAAATTGTTTTATTGCCTTGTTTCTTCCACATATCACATGATTTTTTTGGGTTTTATAATTGCTGCAATGCATGGGAAAATGAGTTGTATGTACGGTTTTCATAGAAAAAACAACAGAATTTTTCCCCTTCCTTATGCCGTGCAGGCAGAGAAGAAATGGTTCCCACCCGCTTCCTTACCCCATACTTTATCTATATATATCCATTAACATTGAACAGGATTTAACATTTGAACGCAGGAACACGATAGTTTCTATGTAGAGCTTCTGAGATTTTTCCTTAAATTTACTAGCAGAAAAATTATGTATTCAAGGGCAAGAATAAGAAAACTTACCCATTTGCAACTTCCAAGTCAATACGTGACTTCCACTGCCCCATCCAAGTTACTCAATTATTGCTTATCATTGTTATTTGATAAGCAGTTAATGTAGAGAATATAATACTTTATTCTCCAAATTATAAAGCAGAGTTGGTATTTTTTGTGAGGGAGATAATGGTTGTCAAGTGGAGCAGATGGTTTGATGAACTGAGAGTTAAATGACATAATAGACTTAAAGAGGTGGGAAAAGATAATGCCAATGAGAGAGGATCTCAATAACAAGAGAGAGAGGGGAGAGAAAAGAGGAGAGAGAGAGAGAGAGAGAGAGAGAGAGGAGAGAGAGAGAGAGAGAGAGAGGAGAGGAGAGAGAGAGAGAGAGAGAGAGAGAGAGAGAGAGAGAGAGAGAGAAGAGGGAGAGGGAGAGGAGAGAGAGAGGAGATGGAGAGAGAGGAGAGGAGAGGAGAGGAAGAGAGAGAGAGGATGAGAGGAGAGAAGAAGAGAGAGAGAGGGCAGATGACGGAAAAGAGAGAAAAGAAGCAGAGGAGAGAAGGAAGAGAGGACAGAGACGGAGAAGAGAGGGGGAGAGGAGAAGAGAGGGAGAGGAGAGAGAGGGAGAGAGAGTAGCAGAGAGAGAAAGAGGGGAGAGGAAGAGAGAGCAGAGAAGAGAAGAGAGAGAACTGGGGGTGAATCGGGAAACGAAATTGAAGCAAAAAAAAACTGAGAGTAATTTTTAGGAACATTAAAAGAACAAACACAAACTGCCAAATACAAACCTTTCCATAAATGCAAACTCACAAACCGTCAAAAACAACATGATCCAAAATGCAAACACACAAAACCCCTACGGCACAAATTAAGGCTGTAACAAAAAAAAACCTGGCCCGGAATTTAAAGTAGGAAGCAAAAGGGTAAAAAATTTAATATTTCCTTCATTGGCGTTTCCTATTTTTGATTTTCTTTTCCCTATGTTAGGCCTAGTTTTTTTGTTGTTGTTGTTTTAGTTCATTTGAGTGTTTTGATCCCTGTTTGTTGTGTAAATAAATAAAAACCATAAAAAGACCATGGCTATTGACCCCCCGATAGTGGGGGGCCTTTAAGATCAGGGAAATGTGGGTAAAATAATGAAAAAAAATAAGAAAAATAGGTGAATTGAACCTAAACCCAAAAACCCAACAATTTTAATTATAACCTAACCTGAATTTAAAAAAGCACATGTCAAGCCTTCTCTGGATTTTAGAGAAATTATTTTTTTTAATGTAAGAGGCAGTTAAATGTGAAATTCCCTGCCAAATTCAGGTGTTTCTCTCACCATATTAATACTTTTAAACAGCATATGACAAAGTATTTTTTTAAATTTTAATATATTATTTGAGCAGCATAATACTTAGTTATTTCTTGTACTGCATATATAATTTAGCGCATTTCCCCAATTAAATGTCTAATAATGATTACTGGTGCATTAGCAGTAAGTGGCGCGGATTCCTTGCCCGAATCTTCTGTAAATTGCCAGCTTTCAACAATAGGAAACTCTTTTTTTTTTTTCTCTCTCTCTCTCTCTCTCTCTCTCTACTCTCTCTCTCTCTCTCTCTCCTCTCTCTCTCTCTCTCTCTCTCTCTCTCTCTCTCTCTCTCTCTCTCTCTCTCTCTCTCTCTCTCTCTCTCTCTCTCTCTCTCTCTCTCTCTCTCTCTCTCTCTCTCTCTCTCTCTTCCCCCTCCTCCCTTTTTTCTCCCTAATCCCTCTCCTCCCTGTCAACACCTTTCCATCTCCTACTGATCCATATCTTTTCCAAAAGATTCCCTCCCTTGTCCTTTGTTTCACCCCTCATTCTCTTCCCAGGTTTTCTTTTCTCTTTTTTGAAAAATTTTTTTTCTTTTTCTTTCCATCACTCCTTACTTCCTCTTCTCCTTTTTGGTAAAAGCATGAAGAGGATTTACATGATTCCCCTTGAAATCTCCCTAGAACAAGCCATCTCATTCTATTAAACCTCTGAATTATTAGGTTTCTAGTCTTACAATGTTTCGCCACGAAACTCTGTACGTCTTTTAATGTTACTATAATTCTGGTTTTTTCTGGTGAAGTCATAGGTTAAGAACCTGGCAATTAAAATGTATTGTCGTAGTGCCCAGTACTTCCGAAAGCAAATTTGTTCGGGTACGTCCAGACCTGAGTCTGACAAAGGGCGGACCAGAGCTGGCTTCCCCTAAGTGTTTTTAGGCCTCCATTGTATAGTATGGTTTGATAAATTTGCCTAGCCTTCTTCTTTTTCGTTTTTACAGAATCTAAGAGGGTTTTCAACCTTTTTTTCCCCACGTAACCCTTTGGGTATTTTTATGTCAGCCCTGCCTTCCCTTTGATAAGTGGAAAAACCACAAACCTTCCCTTGTGTATATTTGTAAATACCCAAGTGAATTTAACTAATACGTCATGCCCTAACCATTCCCGTAAGGAAAGAACTGGAAAAAAAACACTCGCTGTTATATTACTCTTGGTAAAGGGGAATTTAATGAGAGCTGAACTCTTTTCTCAACTTTGTTAGTCAGGAGAACAGTTTTGCTAAAGCCACATCGAAGGTTTCGGGTCACATTCAGTCGGTTCTTAGTTTTGATTTATGACCCAGTAACTGGGAAAACCCATTTCACACAATATGTTTATGGGAAAAGTAACAGAGAGGAAGAGCTCCTCTGCGACATGTGGTATGACTTGCTTATTTCACACCAGAACCTAACTAAAAATTTTTTTCAAAGAGATCACAAGCACTGGAGTCATTACGAAGTCAATAAACTCTTCTGAATGACATCATTAACAGAAGCAACATCTGTATGGAAAGGGTCTCTAATTAGCTTCAAATTAACTTCAGACACATCTGGAAAGTATCTCTTTAATTCATTTTGCAGTGAGGAAAGATGCTCCACTATTAAATTTGCCATCTGATCTACAGTAGAGGTATCCTGTCTGTCAGCTAGTGTTTCAAACATGTCAAAATTTCCTTTCCTTACTTTTGTCTCCCACAGTTCTAGTTTCATTAGAAAACTCTTCAATTTGTCAACAGCGTCAGTGACAACAGCATCAGCTCCTTGCAAAGACTTGTTTAGAATATTTAGGCGTGTAAATATGTCAACAAGATAGGCAAGTAAGTAACCCACTTTGGATCATTCAGCTTTGCATGATAAATCTGAGATTCCTTCCTGTTATTACGGCTAAATAACTCTTTCAGTTCGTGCTGCAGCTCAAAAACTCTCTTGACAACATTTCCACGAGATAACCATCGAACCTCTGTGTGTTACAAGAGTGTTTCATGACCGGAATCTAAATCTGAACAGAGAAGTCTAAATAATCTAGTATTCAGAGCACTTGACTTTACGAAGTTGACCATCTTTACTGTGGTATCAAGCGCCTCTTTCAGCTCAGTAGGCAGTGTCTTGGATGCTAAAGCTTGCCTGTGTATCATGCAGTGCATGTGTTTTGCCTTACTGTTAACAGCTGTAATTCTTGTCTTAAATCCTGACTGACTGCCTAGCATGGCAGGAGCTCCATCGTTGTGCAGCCACATAAATTTTTCCACTCTAGTCCCTCAGATTCAAAGAAAGAATTGACAAGTTCAAATATATCTGCTCCCGTAGTTGAAGCTCAAGAGGATGACAAAAAGAAATTCTTCCTTAAATTGTTATCTTTGATGTACTCGTGATGCCAGCAACTGAGCACAGTTAGCCACGTCCCTGTCGTTTCATCCAACTGGAGAGAAAATATTCCTAAGGGGGCTGTTTTCATCTCAGAAACCACCTGTCTTTGATATCTGTGGACATGTCAGAGATACGTCGCTGGACAGTGTTATCTGACAACGGCAGGGTGTCAAGCTTTTTAGCATATTGTTCCCCAGCATAATTTTTACTATGTCTTTGGTACATGGCAGGATCAGCGTCTCCCCAAGGAATGAGGTTTTTTCTGCTGAGCAATTTTCAGTGAAACTACATACGAAGCATGGAGAGCGGCTCTATTTGACTGATGAAAGCTCCCGAGTGATCCGGTTTTGAGCGGGTTAGCATGTTTTTCTCTGCGCCTAAAGTAGTCCACATCTTTTCCTTTCAGCTCGGTGACAACCGTGCAAATGTCGCTGGAGCAAGCTTGGTTTCATGGCACGGGAGACAGTACTTTTGCACAGATGACACACTGAGGCATTTCAGTTCCATCTTTAATGATGACTGTGAACCCAAACTTCATGTACTCCTCACTGTAACGTCTCTTTTTCTTCTGAGCCTCCATTTCAACTGCGCTGCTATAGTCTGCAACACAAATTATACGTATTCTAAGGAGCTTTCGCATATAATAAATTCAATCAATCATTGGGGGCATACGCCGGGGGGCGCGTCGCCTCGTCCACCCTACGACGCCACTCCCGGGGGTCACCACGCGCGAGCTCCCATGCAGGCTCCTTTCCCATACCAAGCAACTCTCGACAAGAAACATCAACTTGCCCCAACCACGAGCCTTGTGGGCGCCCCCTTGGCCTCCTCCACGCCGGATTGTCTCTTACAGATACAACCCGATGGAAGGATCGGTTTCAGGGTAGCGTGCCACATGCCATATAGCCGAAGTTGGCGCTGACGGACTATGCAGGTAATAGGCCTCGATTCAGTCTCACGGTGCAATCGCTGATTTGACACGTAATCATCCCAGCGATACCCCATGATTCTGCGAAGACACTTATTACCAAAGGCATTGATTCGTCTCTTCAAGTCACTATTTAGTGTCCATGTCTCACAACCATAGAGTAAGACAGGGATCACAAGCGACTTGAAGATCCGGATCTTTGTCCTCCTGCACAGGTACCGACAACGCCAAATACTCCCGCTGAGCGAGTCCATAAACACCGTGGGCTATGCCAATCCGCCGTAAGACTTCTTGACGTGACCCGCCGTCATTATGGACTGCGCGCTACCAAGGTATGTAAACTTTCCAAGATCTCAATGTCCTCGCCACACGCCATGAACAGACTGTACTGCTTCATCTAGTAAGTCTCCAAACACCTGGACCTTGGTCTTGAGCCAGGAGACCTCTACAGTCCCAAAGGCTTTGCCTCAGCTGTA
>JACEEZ010005405.1:0-20945 GCA_016584305.1 Chionoecetes opilio | reverse complement strand
CGGGGGAGGGTCACCCGCTAAAAAGTCCATGGTAAAAATTTTTCTAAAAAAATTCCTTTGGGTCCAGTGCAGCGGTTTTTTTTGTGGATTTTGATTCTTGTTTAGGGGCACCTGCCAAGGGGACCTTCACCCGATAATAAACAGCCCCCTGGTAAGCGTGACCCTAATCCTTTGTGTAAGCCATTCATTTATCACATCAAACTAGGAAAATGAAAAAATTAATTTTTTTTTATTGTGGATGGATTACGTAAAAAATGAAACCCAGGTCCTGCATTATACCTATTCACAAAAGTATATTTGGAAAAAGTAACCACGTTTTAAACTTTTTTGGAAAAATCCCAACCTTTTTTTAGGGAAAAAAAAATTAGCAACACTATTAAAAAGAGGATTATTATTTTATTGCATACTTTTTTCAATGAATGAAAAAGGGGGCTTAATTATTGGAAAAAAAATACCTCAGGACTGAAACAATTTACTTTGAGTCCCGTGATGAGCAAAAAGGGGTTAAACTGCTAACACCTCCAGGTTTAATCTGAATCCCTTTTAGGCACATATAGTACCTTACTGAAATTCATATCTGCAAGGTTTCAGTGTGCGGTCAGGCCTTTTTAACCACACTGCCTTTACAAAGTTGAGGGGCCTCAAAATTTCCCTAGTTTAGGGATTTTTTTGGGGGGTGCCATTTTTTCCCTTTATGTGTGTGCCCCCCCCCCCAAAAACCCCCGTTTCCCCCCCTTCCCCAGGTTGTTGGTATAAGAACAAGATCGGGGTGGAGCCCTTTGTTAAAGTTTTGACCGAAATTTTAGATTTTCCCCTTATTTTTTTTATTTTTTTTTTTTATATTTTTCCCCCTTAAAAACTTTTTTTCCCCTTTTCAAATTTTCGGAAATTTTCAAGTTTTTCATAACTTTATGTCATCCAACAGGTAAATCAGGTAATTTCGTCTCCCCCACCCAAAAAAGCCCGTATTCCCGCCAGGTCCCAAGATCGTAGGGGGGGGGGGGGGGTAAAGCAAAAAAGCATTCCCGCAGTTTTTATGGTGATTTTCCTTTAAAAAACATAAAACACGTTGGTATATTATTTTTTTCCACAAATGGTTGGTGCCATCGAAAATTCCCAAATTGGGTATTAATACTAACTTAAAACTAAAACACATTCGTACTATCCGAAAACCCTCAATATGCAAAAACCTTCTGGTAAATATATACCAATTATCTCTACTTTCACATCTATTCTTCGATTGTTTTTAAAAACCTCAACTCACACTACTTTTAATCCTTTACCTGAAAAAAAAAAAATAAATACGAGGGAAAACACCTTTATATCATCTTGTAATGGCCGTTACCAATTTTCATGTGTTTACCTATTTTCCCTGGGCCCCTTTTAAAACCTGATTATCTAAAGGGTTGGTGTGTGGGCCTGTTAAGGAGTTATTAAAAATATAAAAATGCTTGGTTGAAAATGCAGGAGCGGAAAGTTTACCTTTCCTCTCGAAAACAGTTTTCTCCACACGACTTTTTTAAAATTTTTTTTTTTAAATTTTTTTTAGTTCCAATAATAAGAAATTTGGGTTTTATCGGGGATTATTATCACTTTACCCCAGATCTTCAATTTACACAGTTTTTTTTCAATTTAGACTCATATTTCACTATAAAATACATTAAAAAATTTTAACATACCGCAACAGTGAAAAAATGTACGCAATAAAAAAAATTTTAAATTATTTGGTACCTTTTAAATTTCAAAAGCTCTACTGAAAAAAAAATAATAAAGTTTCCGTCTATAAGCATTTTTTATCTGATGTACGTTATTCATATAAAAACTTTGTATATATAACATTTTATAAAACCATGGCCGTCTTGTTCCCGGGTTTTTATATCACCTTTTAGCGAATTATTTATTTTTTGGATCTCTATTTCTTATTTCGGAACAATTTCCCTCTAAAAATAAAACCAAAAGCACTTAAAGAACGTATAAAAAACTCACATAAAAAAAATGCACTAAATCCAAAAATATAAAAAAAGTTAAACTAAAACCTTCCCAATATACCGAAAAATGATATTTTTTTAAAATAATCGGGCCCATGACGCTTCTGTTGGCCAAAAAAACGCGGGAGAGGAAAAAAAATGCCCAAATCAGGGCACAGATTGGCTCGCGCTATTTTTCCTCTGCCCCCAAAAGCCGAGGACGCAAAAACGCTGTACCCTTTGACATGTAAGCGAATATCTTCTTTGTAGTCATTTACTTCCCACTTTACCTTACCACTAAACCCGGGGTTCCTAATCCACGTCTTGGCTAGTAACACCTAAAAACCTCTTTCAAATCCCTAAAAATGGAATTACTTATAAGCGTCCCCCTTAAATCCCCTTTGCAATGGCAGTATAATTGAGCTGGAAAGCCTGACTTCTATCCGAATATTAAGCTAACCATGGAGAATTTGGGGTGAACCGGTTAATTTGCTGGTTGAACGGGGGGGTGTATGCGGCAAGTTTGGGTTATGTTAAAAGGTATTAAAAAGCATTAAATTTCCTTGAAATGGCAATATGTGAAGGCTTGAGGCCCTTGTGTTACCTTTTTTGTTTTCCCTTTTTCGCTTTTTTTTTTTCAATAAAACAAATTGACTTCCGGGAAGAAACGCGGGGTTGTAGCGGGGCGTTGGGTTTTTGCTTGAAAGGTACAGCAAATGCCATAAAACCTTTGATGAGTGGTAATTTCAGGTAGAGAATGATTCGGCGCGCTTTTTTGTCTGTACCTGTGACCATTGACTTATATTAAATTTTAATACCACCCCAATTTTTGTTTCTTCCTAAACTTTATTTTTTGCTTTTTTAGGCCCCGCACGAAACCTTTTTGTCCAAGTTGCCTAGTGAAAAACCCACAAGTTGTAAATTATGTTTTGAGTTTGACTTTGAAGGGGGGGGGGGATTTTGGGAAAAACTTTTTAAATTTTTTTTTCATAAATTTGGGGTCTTCCCCAGAATGTGATGGAAAAAATGTTGTCCGTTTGAGTGAAAGTTGAAGGATGTGTGACATGATCAAAAAAACTTCCCCCTGTGTAGGTGATTGGGGAAACAGTAAACCCCTTTCCCTTTCCCCTCACATGTTTTTTTTTAGAAATTTTGAGATCATTGTCGAGTTTGGAATTGGTCTATTTGTAGGTATTTTCCCAAGTTTTGGAAGGCGCCCCCCGTCCCCTGGGTTGGCTGGGTTAGTGACAGCAGGGGGGGTAAAGGGGGGCTAGCGCCTGACCCCCCCCCCCCTTAGGTTAGAGTAGGTTGGGTTGGTTAGTGCACAGCATGTGGGGTCGAGGGGGGGGGACTCCCCTGTTATTTTGGTTAGTTGTGCACAGCCGAGGGGCTCGAGGAGAGGTGCTAGGTTGGTCTGTAATTTTTTTGTCATTTTTAGAAAAAAGGGCTAAAACCCCTATTTCTTTTTATAGCCAACAAGCTTGGGACGGTAAAACCGGGTTTTTGGGTGGGGGAGCACACCCGGGGGAAATATGGGGTTAATATGGAGGAGATTTTCCGTTCGTTTTCAGAGACACAAACTACTTTTTTTGGGCCTACAATAGGTGCTTGTTCAATGGGCTAGTTTTTTTTTGCGAAAACCAAAAAAAAAAAAAAAAAAAAAATATAAATTTTGTGGTTAAGGTTTAGGTTGGTTTCTTTAAAAACCTGTAAGGTTGGGTTTGGGTTAGGTTAGGTTTCTTTAAAAACAATTTTGGTTAGGTTTCATTTTTTTTCATTTTTTTTTTTTTTTTTTGGTTTTGGGGCCCAAAATAAAACTACACCATTAGAAAAAGCACCATTGTGGGCCCAAAGAAAAAGAAGTTGGTGTCTCTGAAAACGAACGTGAAACTCCCCTCCTAATTACCAAATATGGCCCCGATAAAGTTGAATAGGGAATTTCCCTAGCTTATGATTTTTTTGGGGGGGGGGGCCATTTTTCCCCTTATTGTGTGCTGTTTTGGGTGGAGGACACACTTTAAAAGGGAAATAGGGCCCCGATAAAGTCTGAACTAGGAAAATTTCCCCTAGTTTAGGGATTTTTTGTGGGGGCCATATTTCCCTTATGTGGTGCTCCCCCCCCCCAAAAAAAACCCTTTTTCCCCACCATTCCCCTAGTTTGTTGGCTATAAAAAAGAAGATGGGGGGGACCTTTGTTCTTAAGATTACCATAAAAAAATTTAAATGTGCAAGGCTTAACCAAAAAAAAAAAGGGATAAAGGAAAAATTTTGAAAGTGAAACACCCATAGTTGTTAACGAAACCAGAAAAAAGTAAGGGATGAAAATTTTGGGGGATGAGGAGAAGTATAGAGTTATGAAAATATGAGAGAGGCAACTTTGGATGTGAAGGGGGAGGATTTTAGATTATTTAAAAGGAAAATTTTGGGAATAAATTAGAAAAGAAAAAAAAAAAATAAAATTTGGGTAAATGGACGAGGACTTCGCGGTCGTTTCAGAGGACCGCAAATTTTTCCGGGCAAAAAAGGTGTTTTTTTCAAAGGAATAGTTTTTTTTTTCCGGAAACCCATAAAAAAAAAAAAAAAAAAATCCCCAAATTTTTTATGGTCGCGGCGAAGTTCTCATCCATTAAAACCCAATTCGTTACATGTAAAAGGAAAAAATAGAAGGTGGCGGTTAGGATGTTGTAGTTTTTTCAGTGTAAATGATGCAGTGGAAACAATAAAAGGAAACAGGAGATCGAAAAGTAGTACGGAAATTCCCAAACCATCATGAAAATTTGGAGTTTTTAAATGGTCAGTTTTTTTTGGGGGAAAACAGAGTGTAAACCCCGGAAATGGTGAAATATCCTAAAATGAGGGAAAAAAACCTTAATATGCTAAATGAGATGAAAAATGAAAGTGAGTGTAAAGGGTAGAGAAGAACAAAGGTGAATAATTATCCCCTTGGTTTTACGACCTGGCCTTGGTTCTTTACCCCGAAACAAAAAAGAAAACAAAATAACTCGCTCACAAGTCCCGTCAATAGTAACGAACAACAAGGGTTAATAAAAAAATGAAGAATTTTTGTGCATTATTTACATGCAATTTTAATTGTGAAACAAGAAAAAGCAATAACACACAACCTACAAAAACTACGTCTTTTGGCCCCCTAAACAGCCCCAAAATACCATACACTCACTCTACACAGAAATAAATGTAGAGGCAAATTTTAACATTCCACGGGGTCCCAACTTCCTCCGTTAAACACCACAGCACTGACTGCCTGCCCTTCTCCAGGCACCGGAAGACGGTTCGTATCGCTCGTGGTGACCATCGTGAACATACTCAAACCACTAACCACAAATGCAAAACCTATGCTCAATAAACCATGTAATTATAGAAATCATACATCGGGGGCAGATAATTTTTTAAGAGATTTCACGGAATATGATAGACGAGGGAAGAAAGATTTACTATCAGACCATCATTTTATGGAAATGTAATAAAGGGAAAGGAAAAAAGAAAGATACAAGAAAAAGAGGGGATAGGAAAGAATACATAGGAAAAAAACTCTTGGATTGTTTAAAAAAAAAAAATTAAAAAAAGGATGGGGGAAAGGAAATAAAAGTTTCGAAAATTTAAGTGGAGAATTAAAGAAACTGAAAATTTTGAAATGTACATATAAAAAAAAGAGATGAAAAATGGTGAGGGAAAAGAAGCTATATGGATGAATGATGAAAAAAAGGAAGGGATAAAGGAAAGGAGGAGGCTGAATAAAAATAAGAGAAACAAACCAGATAAGGAAAGGGGGAGGTAATAGAAAAAAGGGGAAAAAAAGCAGATAAAAAAAAGGAGGAGGCTGAATGAAATAAGAGTAACAAAACGAAATTAGTAAAAGATGAGAAAGAGAAGTAGAAGGAAAGATATCTCAGAAAAAAGAAAAAAGTGCAAACAAATGGAAGGAAATTGTAAACACGAAGAAAAAATAACGAGCAATCAACAAAAAAAAGGGAAAAAAAAAAAAAGAGTGGGGTATATAAAAATTAAAAGACCTACACGGGGAAATTCCTTTATTTAAAAACACTACTACGCCAAATCCCAACACCGACCCCAAAATCCAAATTTGCCCAAAACAACCGATTTTTTTCACCACCCTTGGGTGTCTTTTTTGGCCTTTATTTTACTTAGTTTTTTTTTTTTTTTTTTAGAAAACATTGTTTGTGGCTTTTTTTTATGCTGAATTTTACTTTCCGTTACCACGGGATGGCCTTTCAAGAGCTGCACTTTAGTTCTATACCATTTTTCCTTATTTTTGGTTACTGTGAACTGAACACCCCCGACATTCCAATTACCCGACCTACCTTCGGCCCCCCCAAGGGTGGAAAATTTAAATACTTAGCTGTACCCCTCTTTCCCCCATCCTAAAATTTGCACCTCCTTTTAAAGCTCCCTATTGACTCTGCTTGATATTATGTACCCAATATTTTATACATTTAATCATTTTTTACCTGTTTTTTTTTGCATTCTTTAAATTTAAAATACAAAATACCCTAAACAAATTAGGCTCTGAAACCCAATTTTCCAGGTATGGTTAGTGAACTGTGGTGGGGGGGGGTTAAGGGGGCGCAGCCCCCCTATTTAAATTCGGGTTTATGAAACCCAAAAAGGTTTAAATTTCGCAGGAGTTACGGGGCCCTCCCTGCCCACAGTTTACTTCTTCTCATTATTTGGGCTCTAAAAGGCAGATATTCATTTGCGGAAAACCCAAAAAATATAGCACTTTTTTTTTAATTTTAGCAAGGTGGCGGGCTCCACAGGCCATACAGCTTTTTTTTTCTCCTTAATTTTAGACTGTATTTGTGCAGTAGTACTTCATTTGCAGAAAAAAAAAAATATATTTTTCTTAATACGGTTGAATTTCCCCAAAAACTCGGAAAACCTTGGGACCAGCGCCGACCGAGTAAGGGAATTTTCGACTTAAAAAACGTAGATATTTAAGGGGGAAAAAATGTTTGGGAGCCATAATACCAAAAAACAGACCTGTAAAGACAAAAAAAAACAGTGACAAAACTTCATCCCAACCCAACTAAACAAAAAACAACAAAAAATCGGCGGGAAAACCCCAGGGGGCCTTGTGGGGCCCCTGGGGCCCGACCCCAACTACCGCCGGGTTTTGGGCTTCTGCCTTTTTTTGGAAAATCCAAAACATAGCCAATTTTGGGGTTGCCGGTCTTGGGCTGCCGGTTTGGGAACTTTCTGGGGATAGGTAAATTTCTAGAGTTTGCCCTATTTTTCCCCCTTCCCCCCAACAACGGGGAAAACCTGGGTTTTTTTTCATGTTTTTCGGGGGGGGGAAAAATAATCCTTTGGGGAAACAGTATTTTTGGAGTTATGAGGGGCGCCAAAAACTCCCTAGTTCTAGGGGAATTTACCAACCAAATAAAAAATTTTTTCCTAACCTCTTTGCGGGTGGCTCCGCCCTCCTGACCCCCTGGGAATCTAACCTAACCTAAAACCCCTAGCGGGGGGCCTCGACCCCTCGTAATTTTTAACATAACCTCCCAACAGGGGTTTTTTCCCCCCCCCCCCCCCGGGAACCTGACAAAATTTACCCTACCTTTAGCGGGGGGGGGGGGGGGTTTTTCGCATCCAGTCATCATTCTTTTGTGAGGAATAGTCAGGGCCCCACGTCTCAGAAATTTAAAAACAAATCCATTTTTCCCAGATCTAGGGAATTTTTACACACCCCTAACAAAAAAATGTAGTTGCGAACATATTTTTTACCCCCCCTAAAAATGCACATTCCCCCGGTCCCCCAACTTGTTTTGAGTCGAGGAGGGGATGGGCAAACACAGAAAATACCTTTTTATTAATATGCTGGGTTAGGTTGGTTAGATTAGGGTTTGGTTTTTGATTAGATTAAACTTAGGGTAGGTTTGGGTAGGTTTTGAGTTATTTTGGTTTAAAAAACCCAATTTGAGGGGTGCGTATTGCCGGGGGGCCACTCTTGCAGAATTTTACCCTTTTTTTTGTATAAAAATGTAGGTTAGGTTTTTTTTGATTTTTTGGGTTTTAAAAAGCGAATTGATGGTGCACGATGCCCGCTGCCGCGGTTTGGGTTTACGCCGCCAACTCTTGCGGGAAAATTTTCCAACCAAAGTTGATGATTTTATTAAAAAGCAGTTTACAGTGTTTTTTGGGCAAGGGAAAAAAGTGATGTCCAGGGGCTTTGGGTAGGATCTTGAAACTTGGGGGGTTGCCCAGCCTAAAATCTTAGATCTTTAACCCAAAATTTTTAATTTACTTAAGAGTAGTTAAATTTAAAATAAATTTTAACACTGCTCTACCAAAGGATCTTCATTTTCCTTGGCTAAATTTTTCAACATAAAATAAATATAGAATCAAACAATTTTGAGTTTGGGGTTTAACTTGTTCTATTTTTTTTTTCATCAACAGTATAAAAAAAATAAAAAAAAAATGAAGCCGTGAGAACGTCAATAGATTGTAAATTTTTCCCAAATTTTTTTTCATAATGAAATTTCAACCCTTTTTAAAACTTTGCTTCGTTGTGTGACAATTTTACAAATTAAAGGCTCTTTTGAACCGTTAACTCTGTTTGTGTTTTTGAAAAATTTGTTCTTCACCTCCCAGGCTTTTGGTGCTTTCTGTCTGTTGCACTTCTCTCTCCTCTGCTCTCCCGCCTCTCTTGTCCTCTCTAAAAAAATGCAGTCAGCATATGTCAAGAAAATCTAACAAAATCTCATTTCTAAAATATAATTTTGTGTTTGGCCCCCGTCAGAGCTTTTCTTATTTTGGTAAAGGAAAAAAAAAAATTTTGAGATCCCGGGGATTTTAAAACATTTGGGGCTACACTCACAATGCCCCCGGCCTAACTATCAATGGTGGTGTCCAATAATGAAATACCCTTTATTCTTCCTCTGCATCTTTATAAGTGGAACTGTCGCCGAAATTTTCCCTGTCAGCAGATACTTTTTCGAGAGTTTTTTGGTTGGTGTTTCGGGTAAATTCCAATCATCGACATTTTATAAAAATCACTGATTTTATAAAGTAAACCCACCCTCATTTACATAACCAGTAGCTAAAATAACTTATTTTGAAACATGTTTTATCGGTAAGTAAAATTTACAAAAACTCTTTGATTTTCATGAAAAGAAGTGGATGTCTTGATATTTGTGAGCCATGCACATTGATAAAACGCCTAATTAATGAATAGTGTTTGTAAAATCACTTCTCTTTTTTATATTATAAGTTTGGGTTTCTTTAAAAATTTAAAAGGTTAAGATTTGTTTTATTTACCCTGCCCTACGTAAAATCTCTATTTGAACTATATGGGGGGAACCTGGGGGCAAATTACAAAAGCCCAAACACCCATGGTTTTCCTCAGCCCCCCCACACAATAAGAAATCACTAAATGCAAAAAAGCACAAAGATTTTGTACTTTTACTCACTAAACTGGCTAAACTGAAGCTTTAAAAGCAGTACCTAAAATGTTCACGTTGGCACTCATACATCACGATAGTGTCTTAGGTAAGGGCTGTGTTCATAAGGGAACGCCACGGCTGCACACGGAGGCCCCACGGTGACGTCACTTAGAGTATTCCTAGCGCAGGCCCCCACTCAGCCCTGGGGGGATCCCACGATTTTCCAGCTCGGCCCCAATAGGGGGATTTACAAAGGACAAAAAAAGCCCTCTTTTGCCTCCTTTAATACTCATTTCCTGCTGTATAAATTCTGCTGCTAAATCAGGGGACAACAAGTTATTTGCAACAAAAAAATACCACGATATAAATTTTGGCGCTCTATCTTGGTTGCACAAAGTGTATTGTGAAAGATGGTTTCCTGAAATAGGTTTAATTATCAAATTTTTAATTATAGGTTCAATTTGAGAGGGTTTACTTATCGCGTTTACTTACATTATGAAGAATGACTTTTTTCATATACACTAAAACCTTTTAAACCGGCATGATAGGGGTCTGGCCTTGCGAGTTATTCAAATTTCGAGTTAGGGAAATGCCCTCTTGAATGGGTAAAAAAAAAAAAAAAAATTTTAAATCGTACTGTAAAAGCATAAAAACAACACTCCATGAAAGGGGCAAATCTCAAAAACACATAAATAGGTGGGAAAATAAACAAAAGGGCGGGTACCAGCGCGTAGGGGAGCCGTTTTTTTTGCCAAGCACCCTCTTGGATTACGAATCCCCAAACCAAAAACCCTTTGAAATGTGTTATACACTTTTATTGTTTTTTGCTTTGTGATAGTGCATGTTTTGCTTTATTATTATTTGGTCCTACCAGCTTGTGTTTTGTCGCGTAACCCAAACCCCTTTTTAATTTGGGCAAAAAGGTCTTCGAATCCAAGACGGTGCTTGGACGACAAAAACCGGGTCCCTACGGCTGGTACCCGCCCACCTTTGCTTTCTTTGCCACCCATTTGACTGTTTTGGGATTACATCATACAGTCTGTATTTCAAAATCGGCTCCCTCAGCAAGGTGTCCCCAGCAGGGAAAGGGAAAAAAATTGAAGAGCCTGATCTGCGGAAAAGGTCAATTGGAATTCTTTTTTTTTTTTCTGAAAAATGTGAAAATGATAGAAACACATAACTAATAAATTTTGGGACTCACCCATTATTTCCCCTTATTTTAGACGCCAGATTTTTCCGCGCTCAAGGGATTCGCCGAGCCAAAATTTGGAGGTCCGTATAATGTGGTTTTAGGGGTTTAAAAGGGGGCTAGGGGTGGTTTTCAGGAGATTTTTGGGTGAAAGAGGTCCCGCTACAAGTTCAGAGGGTTTTGCGCCCTCAACCCGGGTACGTTTACGCAGATTAAGGGTTTTTTGTTAGACGCCAAAAAAAAATTTCATTGTAAATGTTGTAATTTTTTTTTACAACTGATTCATAAAAAAAAAGAACTAGAAATGAAATATATACTTTAACATCCCCCCGGTTTGCGCTTGCTTTTTTTTCCGGGGGCTAGCGCAAAAATGCGGATCGTGAAACTGGGTATTTAAAACCCCTTAAAAAAGCTTAATTTTTTCGGGGCGAGGTGTACCACCGTTTTTACAGCTTTAGCTCATTTTTCCCAAAAAAAAATATCCTGAAAAAGCCCCCAAGCCCCCGTCCACCCAAATAGGTAAAAACACACACACAGACACACAAACCACACCACACAAAAATGTACAAGCGCGCGAAACTCGAGGATCGGAAAAAATCGCATAGCGTAAACTCGGGAGGGCCTGTATTAAATATACTTTGGGTGTCCCAGGGTTGTATTAGTAGAAAATCAAATAATATATCAATCCAGCACATGCGCCTGGTTCCTTGTCAAATGAAAATGATTCCACCAAAATTTTTTTTGAAAATTGGGCAAATTTAATGTCGCGCAAAAAGAAAAATTTGATAGCTCCCCTAAATTGACCCCCTTATCGCATTCTGATCACTCTATCGTGTTTAGAAAAACCAGGTACAGGAAAAGAAGTGAAATATCTTTATATTTATTTAGTTATTTTTCCTACTCCAAAACCTTGAGTTCCGCCCTTTGTTTTTTAGGGACGCTTTCGTGTGGGGGCGGGCAAGCTTCAAGAAACTTTGGGTTTTTCCGTTCGGCCGCCGTTGCCGGGAAACGTTTAAAGGGCTATTCCTCGTTCTGCGAGGTCGTTTTGTGACCTTCAGACACCCCCCGCTTCTTCGTGCACTTTAAACACGAAACCGTGTTTTTCCCTGTTTTCGGGCTCAGCTCAAGGAAGGTCGGTTGCTGGGCCCCCTAGTAGACTTTTTAAGACCTCCAGACCCCACTGAGCAAAGGGGAAAGCGGCCTGTTGAGATTGATTGGGGTCTTCGACTCGGGGCGCCGTGGATTTTTGGTCGTCGAAGGACGCTTCTCCCCTCTCCCCCTCCCCTTCGCTCCGGGGTGATGCGGGCTCGAAAAGGCCGTCCATAGGTTCTCGCAAAATACCAAGATGGCGCCGCATGGCATTTTTGCGACCGACGCAACCCCTCGTCGCGTCCTCTTAGTCGTGATGAAGTCCAGGTCGTTTTTGGCTGCGTAGGACGGAAACATTGCCTCATTCCAGTATTTCCGTAGACCATGGTCACAAAAAAGCAAAATCGCGGATCCCCGCCCAACTCCCGCCTGTCATCTCCCCTGGTCCTGGAAAGCATGATCTTCACGGCGTAGAGGGCCTTTGGGCCCTCCATCTAGCCCTGTGGGAACACCCGGAGCAGGAAGGATGTAGGGACTCCCCCCCGAGGTAGGGCCCGCTGAGCAGGATGATCTCTTTGTAGTCTTCGCTGGATGATTCCCCCCATCGCAGACTTTCAAGTGACCGAGCATCCAAGGCGGTGAGTTCTTGTCGGATGACAGGCGGCGGGGGTCGGGCTGTGGTTTGGCTCTGGTCAAGATAGGCCCCAAAGATTCTGGACCCCTTTAAAAGGGCAAAGTTAGGGGCCCGATGATGACCCCTGCAAGCCTTGAAGACATCCTTTGAACAACTTCCAGGATTGGTGGGGGCATGCCAAACCCCAAACCCGGGGTTTTTCCCGTGCACGTTCAATCCCGATACACGCTCCTTTAACCATCCCCGTTTGGCTGCTGTCGTTCGAATCCATTCCCAAAGAGTTGCCCCCCAAGCTGCTTTCCCCCCCACCAGCTTCAAGACGGTTTCCCCCAACAGTTTCCTGTCCCCTCTGCAGACACAGAAACCCAAAGTTCCCCCGTATCCTCCCCGGGAACCCAAACGGCCACCCCCTTTCCCCCAATGACCTTCCTTCCGCCAGACGGGTAACAACTTGCAGGACCAAAGGGACTTCAGGTTGAAGGAGGAGACGGGGAAACTCTTCCGGTTCTTTACTGGCCCCGGGGATCGCGAACGGGACCCGTGATATTTCATGTCGTGGCCGGGCCTTGCAGCAGGGGCGGGAGGATTCGCAGCAAGGATGGACAAATTGTCGCGTCCCAACAAGGGCAGCCCCTTGGTGAGCTTATTCCCTTAGGAGGTCGGGGTGGACATTTAGCTGGGTCTAGCTTTGAAATCTGGGCCCCGGTTTCTTCGTTTGGCATGAGGTGTATAGAAAACTCCAATCAAACCCCGTCACGACAAGATGGATGAAAGCAGCCGGTCCTTCTTCTTTTTCCTCCATCCTTTTTCTTCGGCTTTCTTCGTCCTCGCTTTAGCTTCTCTCCCCCGCCGCCATCGGGGAGCCTGCCGGGCCCCCTCTGAGCCTCCAAAAAAGCCTTGTCTTCCTCGGGGGGCTTTGCTTCCATTGCCTTGGAATGCGCGGTCAAAAAAATGTCTTCAGGTGTCTCTGAAATGCTCTCTTTAAAATTTTTTCCGTCTCGCTTTCCCTGCTTTGGGTTTTGAAAGGGCCGTACTCCCGACATTTTTTAGGATCTTCCCCCCCACGCACAATCGACGTCGGAATGTTCGCACTCCCACACTTCCAAGACCCTCGCGGTAAAGCTGCGGGAGCAAAAAGAAACCCCCTTCTGGATCTTTTGGTGGAACAAAAAACCTGGGGAAAAATCGCCCCTGACGGAAAGATTCCCCCCGGAAAGACATGTTGGGGACTTCCCAGTAGCCATACACGTCCGTAATCGTCTTTTACCGCCATCATTAACCTGGGAACCCCCAAAAAAGACCAGAATACGTTTTTTTTATTTTACTGGTAAAAAACATACATGGGATTACTACTTTTTTATAGTGATGGAAAAAAAGGGAAGGCAGGCACCCCCCTTAAAACACCAAGTTAACACTAGATAGTTTAATTAAGTAGTGAGAAACAAACCGCACAAAGGACACCCCCGCGACAACGACAACGCGACAACTACCTACCCTGACGCCAGCAAAAACTGAAAAATGCGCGACCAATAAAAAACGAGAGAGGAAGCTGAAAGTTTTCCTGTTTGAACTTGTCACGACAGGGAACAAGGGCAACATGTGCTGGAGTGTGTCCGATACACTTCGGTTTCTTGGGACACCCTAATACATACAGTAAAACCCTTATAACTCGGCACTGTATAACTCTGAATTTGATATAACTGCAAGGCAAAGACAGGTTTTTTTTTTTTTTTTTTTTTTTTTTTTTTTTTCCCCATTGCCATGTTATGTATAATTTGCTTTCTTGTTTACCTTTAATGTTGAGAATACAGGCCATTCCATAGCCATTAACTCATAAGTATAACTTTATTTGGTTAGGGGTGAATATACTTGTGGTGTTTATAGTTCATTGAATTGTGTTCTATAACATTTAAGGATATATTTCAGTGTGTATGATTATATGTATATAATATATGTATGTATGTATGTATAACCTGTATAATATGATGCCTATCCCTGTGTTGCATCATGTGTAGTATCCTACTCATATATGTTTAAAGACTGCTATGATTTGAAATTCAATCTCCATTCATCCACCTAGCCAACAGGTCGATTTTGACAGACCACACCTGATTCAACCAGCTTGTGCCGGCGTCTCATTATCACCAACCCCAAATTATACTTAATATATAAGAGGGAGGATGTGATTATCTAGTACTGTACATATCTTAGGGTTTGATCCACACAGATTCATATCCACACTAATAATTTTGAAGCACAAGTTGTGTCTATGAGTACATGGATTAGCCTTTGTCACCTGATAACTGCCTCAACAATTTGAATTCCTCCTCCTTTATTTTGCAATCATGTGCAGGATAAACAGTGTGGTGCGGTTCTTAAAAGAGTACCAATGTCAGTATGGAGCTGCCATCATGATTTTAGGCATTGCCAAATTGCCAAATGCCTATATTGATAGCCCTCACAAGGTTTATTCAGTGGTCAATTAGTTATAAAGTTGGTAACACATAATAATGACTGATGAGGGCACAATACCCTTTACCAGTGTTAATACCTTCCCTTTTTTATCTTTCTTATTTAATTTTATATTCAGAATCATGCCACGTGCAAAGCTAGTGGACACGAAGCCTCGGGGACGGATGTCGGCATATGCCTTCTTCGTCCAGACCTGTCGTGAGGAACACAAAAAAAAACACCCCGAGGAGAATGTTGTGTTCTCAGAGTTCTCACGGAAATGTGCTGAGAGATGGAAGGTGAGTGAGTGGTGCTTTATACATAACTGGCAAATTAGTTTGTATCCAGAATAATACTTGAATATTTAGAAAAGAGCAAAGGATGGATAACTTCAACAACCTAGGAGATCAAGTTGCTGATAGGCTGTGGACTTACTTTCTGATATTCACAGTAAAACCTTCATTGTATTGTTATGGATGTATATGACAATTATATATTGTTATGGATGTGTAACTGATGTTTAGTTGATCAGATCTTGGCTATTAGCTTGAGATGGTTACACTTTGGTAAGAAAGTTTTGAGGAGAAATACTTATTTTTGTTTATACAGAAAGGCCCCGTGACTAGCAATGTTAAAGACTGGAGGAAAAAAAAGAATCCTGGACCAGAAACCGCTAGTGTCAGGGAAATTGTACAGGAAAACCTCGTTTATCCGGCACCCTCGGGGGGGAGCGCATGCCGGATAACTCATTTTGCCGTTGTTTTGAGAGTTACTCTTATGGAATCGCCCAAAATCCCAATACATTTTTTTTATTTCTTTTTTTACATCACAAGGAAATGGCCAAAGGCAGAACAAAACTGGGTAACACAAAACCCGCTTAGTTGCCAGTCCCTATAAAGAAGCCCGTAAGAGAATAAAAAAAAAAAAATGGGTGGGAAAAAAAAAAAAAAAAAATGCCTGGGTCGATTAGTGCCGTTGTTTTGAGGCTGCCGTTGTTTTGGAATGCCGTTAAATGAAAGGGTTTTCCTGTAATAGCAAAAATAAATCAGACGGGGGGAAACCCTTTCCAGAAAGTTACATTTGTATAAAACATATATAATATTTAAAAGAAAGGCAACAAAAACCCACCATTAAATATTTGAGTGTAGATTCCGAATTGAAAAGTTAGGATTTATGAGTGATCGGCTGCCTTCTTAGGTAGCTAGACGATTGGTGACCTCGTTAAACTACTCTTATCGTATAGAGCAATTCAATAAAGTCCCCACAGTTTTTAAAAGGGGTGAGTGGGGCAACAGGGAAAATCATTAGGTCTTCATTCCCCATAGCAAATACTTATCTTCAGCTTAAAAAACCTAATTCTTCATGCCATAAATAAAGGCCCCAAAAATTCCATTCTATTTAATCTTTCCCCATTATGCCTTGTTTCCGAAATATTTTACAATATGATTAATACAGTAATTAAGAAGAAGCCATAGGGATTTTTTCTCCTGGCCCCTCAAATTATTAATCTAACCAATTGAATTTTGGCCTTTAAAAAAAATTTTGACAGAGCATAAACTTCAATTAAAAATTCTATTTAAACACAGTGCCCGCAAGGGGATTTAAAAAATATGATGAATTGCACAATTTGAAAATACAGAAAAAAGCAACTTCCCTTGGTGTGATTTTAACCAAGGACTCCATTAGAGATAGTTAATCAATGTTCAGACTTGAACCGAAGGTTACCTTTTTAAGCCGTAAATTGTAAAGCAAAAAATAAACCCGGCAATCCACAAATTTTTCCCCAACACAAACACAAAAAAAACACCACCCGACCCACCCCCAACCAGACAAACAACAAGGAAAACTTTAGAAAATGGAAAAGGGAAAAGGACGTATTAAAAAGAAATGATTTTTAAAACCCCGGCATGTGGACGAACAAACCGGGAAAGCAGACCCCTGAAAAGGTTGGAAATATGTGAATGTATTCACACCCGGAAATAAAAAAACACAAAAAAAAAGAAAAAAAAACCCCAAAAAAACAGGAAAAACGAACCAAGACCCAACACACCAAAAAAACAACCCCAAAAAAATGGATAAGAAAATGAAAAAAGAATGTGACCAAAAATGTAGTCAAAGTAACAAACAAAAGGAGAATCTGTAAGAGATACGGTAGACAAAAAGAAAGTGTCATCTTTTTTGGGTTTGAAGGAGAAAGTGCCCCTAAAAAAAACTTGAGAGAAGAGGAAGAAAAGAAAGTGTCAAAAGAAGTTTTTAAAAGTAGTAGAAAAAATACGGAGGTAGAAAAAAGAAAATAGAAGAAATACACAGGTTAGGAAAATATGAGAGGGAGGCGGCGCCCTTAAAAAGTTAAGTTTGGTCACAAAATAAGACTAGTATATTGTCTAAGGCATGGAAACTGGCAAAGACAGAAGAATACAAGAAAATATGGATAAAAAAGATATGAATGAGGAAGAAAGGCCAGTCTGAATGTACTTTTAAAGAAGCCAAAGCAAAAACAAACTGAGGACGGAAGAGAAAAACAGAAATTCTATTGGAGAGTTTAGACCAAAAACTGAAGAAGGGGTATCTAAAAGAGAAAGAGTAAGAGAAGACAGTCCAAAGGAAATGAAAATAGGATGGCAGGTATCGTATCCAAATATAAATGGGCTAGAGTCAACATTAACAAAAATAAACGATTACCTGAGAGCCAAGAAACCAGACATATTAGGTCTAGTAGAAACGAGCAGTGATTCTGAGGATTTGCCATTGGGAGGGTCAATATATGTATGGAGGAGAAACAGAAACCAGAAAAAGGAGGTGGTGTAATGGTGTTAAAAAGGGAAAGGATGTGGTAGTGGAAATGTGGAGAAAGGAGAAGGAAGGGCCCAGGTGTTAAAGGTAGAGTTGGTGATGAAAAAGGAAGAATAAGAGACTTAGTAATCGTATACCGTCCACCTAAGACAAATTCCTGGGGGAGAAGAGTACGGAGACAGATAAGAGACCAAGCAAATGTTTAAAGAATACGATGGAATAGTGAGAACATAATTTTGATGGGAGATTTTAACTGCAAAGAAGTTTGCTGGGAAATGGTATACTGAAGGGGGAAGAAAACTCATGGGGTGGTAATTGTTGGATTTGGTAATGAATAACTCATACTCAGTGGATTAAAGAGAAACAAGATCAGAGGTACGCAGAACCATCAAGACTAGACCACTATTGACGAAAAAACTGGAAGTAATTATAAATTAAATTATCATGCCCACTTGGAACGAGCGACCATGTACTTATTAAATTTTTGAAATAAATGATAGCAAAAAAAGGGAGAAGAGAAGAACACAAAAAAGGAAGATACAATTATGGAAAGCAGACTTTGAGGATTAAAAACATTCTTGGAGAGACAGACTGGAGTAATTTCCAGCAGCAAGGAGTACCCAGAAAAAATGGGATGAGTTTCATCCAATTTACACCGAAGGAATAAAAAATTATGTTCCAAGGATAGTTATCAGAAAAAAGAAAAAAAATTGGTTTAACAGAAAATGTGAATTAGCAAGACTAGAAAGAGAAAAAACATGGAATAGTTTGGAGGAAAAAAGGTGGAAAACCTTTTGGGAGAAGTAAAAAAAACTAAAATGAATATGTAAGAATCCGAAGGAAGAAGAAAGAACTATGAGAGAATATAATAGAAAAATGTAAGAATGAACCGAAACTTTTCTATAGATATATTAAGGGAAAAAATAAAAAACAAGGAAGGAATAGTAAGCTGAAGGTAGAAGGCATAGTGTATGAAGATGCTTACAACAGGCCGAGGTGAATAAGTGCTTACAGACTGTATTTACAAAAGGGGAAAATGAATTTAAAACGAAAATATAATAGCAAAGAAAATATAATGGGAAAACATAAAGTAGACGTAATAGAAGTAAAAAGGCTAATGGAAAGTCAAGATGTGAGAAAAGCCCCGGTCCAGATGGAGTGTCGAACTGGATAATGAAAGAGTGCAGTAACCACTAGCAGGAAAGTTACATAGTGTAATTGAGATTCACTCAAGGAGAGCAGAGTCCGCTTGATTGGAAAAGAGGGAAATATTGTGCCAATTCACAAAGGAGGTGACAAAGAAGAACCACCAAAATTTCAGGCCAGTATCATTAACAATTTTTGTGGCAAAAATGTGTGAAAAAATTGTGAAGGACAGATGGTTGAAATATTTAGAAGAGACAAACACACTTGCAGGTGGCCAGTTTGGATTTAGAGGAGGAATGTCATGTCCACGAATTATTGAGCTTTTACTCGAGAGTGATCGATGTGACAAAAGGAAAAGAGAGGGGGGTCGATTGCATTTACTTGGACCTAAAGAAAGGGATTTGACAAGGTACCTCACAAGAGACTGCTCTGGAAAACTAGAACATGTAGGAGGATTGAAGGGTGGTTTGCTGAAGTGGATGGAAGACTTTTTGAGCAACAGAGAGATGAAACAGTAATAAAGATCAGAAGTCAGAATGGTGCAGTGTGATAAGTAGAGTTCCTCAAGGATCAGTATTGGCCCCAGTGATGTTCTTGGTCTATGTAAATGATATGACAAAAGGAGTAAACAGTTAATGAGTTTATTTCGCTGATGATGCTAAATTACTAAGAAAAGTAGAAAGTAAAGAGGACTTGAGGATTTACAAAAGGATCTAAAGATTTTCAGATGGTAAACTATGGAAATGGAGTTTAATGCCAAAAGTGTAGTGATGGAAATGGGCAGTAGCAAAAAGAGACAGAGAGGAAGTATTCGATGGAAATGAAGGATAATCAAACAAAGGTCGAAAAAGATCTGGGAGTATGGATTAAGGACAAATTTTTCACCAGAGAAGCATATAAACAAGATCACAGGAGATGCATATCAGTTGCTGAGGAATATAAGAATGGCATTCAATATCTGGATGAAGAGGGTGATCAAGAAATTGATAACATCTTTGATTCGACCAAGGTTTAAAAATGCGGCAGTGATTTGGTCCCACATAAAAAGAAGGATATAAGGAAGATTGAGAGAATACAAAGAGCAGCCACAAAATGGCTCCAAGCCTGAGAGATTTACCATATGAGGAAAGACTTTCAAGACTAAAACTCCAAACACTTGAGAAAAGAAGAGAAAGGGGAGATTTTATAGCAGTGTATAGAGCATCAATGGGTCTGGAAAAAAATTTATAGAGAAGATCTGTTTGTGTGGGGGCGACAGAAGTACAAGAGGTCTGAGAAGAAATTGAAAAGGACAACATGCAAGAGGGATAATAAAAAAAAACAGCTTCCCGTATAGAAGCATAGAAGCCTGGAATAACCTTGATGCAAAAGTGATTAATGCAAGAAGTATTCAAAGGACTTCAAAGGCAAGCTGGATAATAGTAGATTTGGAGAGGGACAGTACGAGCATAGCTTTTTCCTGTATGTTACAACTAGGTAAATACACACACTGAGACATCGAACTCACACACCAAGACATGGAAACAACAAATGCATCGGACATCATATTTTCTCCATAAATTAGTAGAATGAATGTGATATTGTATTGTGACAAACTGAAGAGATATGACATGATGAAAGAGACATGTGCTCATAATACAAATTTTTAAGTGATTTAGTGTGAAGGTAAAAGATGCATCCTATTTTAGTAGGTGAAACTAATCTTATGCTTTGTTTGTTTAGGCCTCTCTTTCCTCCCATCTCAGGAGCAGCAAGTAATAGTGATATTCTGGCTGACTGAGGGAGTGGGCTTACATTGTATACCTAGATTTTCAATATGTTCCAGAGAGCCTCCCTATCAACCCTTTCCTGTGCTTTTTCTTGATCTATAAAACTGCATGCATTTTCTTCCCACAGTATCCTCGACAGTCAAAATATTTTAAAAACCCCAAAAATCTACCTACTAGCTAGAACATCCTTTTTGCTTCTTGAACCCTCTTTGTTCCTTGATAACCTTTTCAAGGGACTTCCATTACTCTCAACCCAAAACCCTTCTGTTTAAAATTTTCTGGTTCACTCAGCAAGCTTAATATAATTAATACACATTTCCTACCTCTACCTTTATACAAACTTTAATTAAAAGCCTTCCTTGATTTATCTTGTGCCTCTCTGTCTCCCACACAAAGTTGCATATCCAAAACATTCATTCTACTATTGCATTCCATCCATTTTCAACATCTCTTAAGTTATTTTCTAATGCTTGCGCCTTAACTCCC
>JACEEZ010005404.1:0-30058 GCA_016584305.1 Chionoecetes opilio | reverse complement strand
CACGCCTGTGATAGAACATGGACCCCAGGGCTTATAGTTTTCCCCTAGGGGCCCCCTAGCACCCCAAACAAAACCAAAAACCAAGAACCAAGACTGGAGGGAGGAGGCGCCCCTGTCCTCAGGTAATGTTAATGTGGTAATAATGGACGAGAACTTCGCGGTCGTTTTCAGAGACACCGACTAATTTTGGTCAATTTATAGTTTCACCCCAACTAACGATTTTTTGATGCGCCTTATGTTTTTCTGGTGTGTGTTTTATGTGTTTTGAATGAATCTGCTAACCGTTTCTGTCGCAATTTTTTTTTTTTTTTTTTTTTTGGGTAATAATGGACGAGAGTTTCGCGGTCTTTTTCAGAGACACCGACTAGTTTTTACTGGCCTAAAACAGGTGCTTCTTCTAATGGAGATAGTTTTATTTTGCGCAAAACCATAGTTTTCGAAGAAAAAAAAGAAAAAAAATCCTTGCCTAAAATAGGTGCTTTTTCTAATCGAGATAGTTTTATTTTCCGCAAAAACATAATTTTCGAAAGAAAAAAAAAAAAAAAAATCCATCAGAAAAAACACTAAATTTTGGCCGAGAAAAACTTGTCAGGGTCTTATAAGCTTTAATGAAACTTAACCTAAACTAATAGGTTTTATGAAACCTAACCTAACCTTATAGGTTTTAATGAAACCTAATCTAACCTTAACCACAAAGTATACCTAACCTAATCTAACCTTATGCGTAATAGTTTTATTTTCCGCAAAAACAATTTTCGAAAAAAAAAGATCCTCAGAAAAAACACTTAAAATTTTGCCGGGAAAAATTTGTCAGGGTCTTATAAGCTTTAATGAAACCTAACCTAAACTTATAGGTTATAATGAAACCTAACCTAACCTTATAGGTTTTAATGAAACCTAACCTAACCTTAACCACAAAGTATACCTAACCTAACCTAACCACAAAGTATACCTAACCTAACCTTAACCACAAAGTATACCTAACCTAACCTAACCTAACCTTAACCACAAAGTATACCTAACCTAACCTTAACACTCTTACCTACTGAGGTGGTGGGTAGCAGCGAGCGATTTCCCGTAGGAAGTGAGGGAAGATGGTGGTTGGGTCTTGGTGACTGGCAGAACAAGTATCGGGCGAAGTACTGCCTATAGGGGTCTTTTTTGTTGCCAGCTCTGAGAACCCAGCTCTTAATGTCTTTCCAGGCACAGGGGAATGAGGGTAGCAACGTCTCTTTGCTCCACAGGGAAAATAAAGCGCCGCTTTGTCTCCACCACCACCACCACCACTGCAGAACACCCTATACACTCCATCATTTCAAGTAGCCAACTGACTATGAGGCCGAGGGTTGATACAAATTTAGGAGCTTTGTTTTAATTATGAGCCTATGATTGGCCCGCTTGAAAATTATAATAGCCTTTGATTGGCTATTATATTATTTGTGCCTGATTGGCTGAGGGAAAAAATGTGCACGCTTGTCATTGGCTAATTGTAGCTGCTCTGATTGGCTTGCCTCTCGCGAGGTGTGAAATCTGTGATCCACGAGAAATATCCTAGGTCGCCTCACAGGCTCACTCGCAGACCTCACACGGTCTGACTGGGTCAGTGTCCAAATGGAGTTTGATGGAGGAGGGTGTGTCTGTCTGCGCTATAGACAACAAAAGGATAATTTCAATATATACATCATTTTTGTATATTAAGTGCCAGTAGAGGAACAGTGTACAGTATACTGAGCAAAAAAAATTACAGAAAACGTGAGTATTAAGGTCTGTAGCGAACGTGAAACTCTCGTCCATTATAACCTTTTTTTTGTGCAAAAATGACAAAAAAAAAAAAAAAAAAATGAACATAAACCTAACCTAACCTTTACTATACCTAACCTAACCCATACCTAACCTAACCTATACCTAACCTAACCTTTACCTAACCTAACCTAACCTTTAAACCCAACCTAACCTTTACCTAACTAAAAACAAAACAAAAAAAACTAACCTTTATCTACCTAAAAAAAAAAAAAAAAAAATGCGACAAACGGTTAGCAGATTCATTCAAAACACATAAAAACACACCAGAAAAACATAAGGTGCATCAGAAAATCGTTTGGTTGGGTGAAACTAAATTATCCCTAATTTTTCCTGGCCTACAATAGGTTTCTTTGGAAAATCTTAAGAACAAGGGCTCCACGCTAAGCTGACCCAAATGTTGGCTCTACGTATTATACTTACTGTCCTTAACACATCTGTGTAGATTTTAATGAATGCCGATCCTTACTTTGCCTACATGGCCGATATTAAAGAGTAGGTTAGATTAGGTTAGGTTAGGTCAGGTCAGGTTAGGTTAGGGCAGGTTAGGTTAGTGCACAGCTCGAGGGGCTCGAGGAGGGGTGCTAGGTTAGGTCTAGAGTTTTGTCATCTTTAGAATAAAGGCTCAACCTCCTATCTTCTTCTTATAGCCAACAAGCTTGGGGGGCATGGTGGAAACCCCGTGTTTTTGGGTGGGGGGGCACACATATAAGGGAAATATGGCCCCGATAAAGTCTATGAACTAGGGAAATTTCCCTAGTTTAGGGATTTTTTTGTGGGGGGCAATATTTTCCAAATAGTGTGTGCTCCCCTACCAAAAATCCTGGTTCCCACCATGTCCCAAGCTTGTTGACTATACGACTAAGAAGAGAAGATAGGAGCCTTTGTTCTGAAAAATTTTCGGTGCTTTTTTAATGGAGATTAAGGTTTTATTTACCGGAAACCCATTTAAAAAAAAAGATATTCCTCACCGAATTTTATGCATGGTTAAGGTTAAGGTTAGGTTAGGTATATTTAGTGGTCAAGGTTAGGTTAGGTTTCATTAAAACCTATAAGGTTAGGTTAGATATACTTTGTGGTTAAGGTTAGGTTAATTTTCATTAAAACTATAAGGTTAGGTTAGATATACTTTGTGGTTAAGGTTAGGTTAATTTTCATTAAAACCTATAAGGTTAGGTTTGGTATGTTCTATTCAATTACTTCCCTGCTATCTGAGACCCTGACTATTTCTCCGGGCCAAGTTTTAGTGCTTTTTCTGATGGAGATAGTGCTTTTAATGGAAACGGCGACCATAAATTCGGTGATGATTTATTTTAATTTTTTTTTTTAAATATGGGTTTCCGGAAAATAAAACTATCTCCATTAGAAAAAGCACCGGTAATAATGGACGAGGACTTTGCGGTCGTTTTCAGAGACACCGACTAATATTTCCTGGCCTAAAATAGGTACTTTTCTAATGAAGATAGTTTTATGGTATTATTCCAGATGAACACCGAACTCACTTTGGTGGGTGAAACAATTTTTTTTCTGGTGAGTTTTATGTGTTTTGAATTAATCTGCTAACCCATAGACCACTGTAAATCTGGAATGCACACGGAATATCAGCCTGTTGCACAATGGCCCCAAAGTCGGAGCGCCTGTTTTCAACTTCACTCTTCACTCGTAACTAGGAAAGATATCGACGCGAATTATCGTAGGTTTTCAGTTCATAATAGAAAGGATTCAATTTCAAACAAAAATGAACATAATTTATTTGTTAAGTGCAATATATATATATATATATTATATATATATATTATATATATATATATATATATATATATATATATATATATATATATATATATATATAATATATATACAGGGAGGTCCCGTTATACGAGCATTCGATATACGAGAATCCGATGATACGAGAGGTGTAAATTAGGGTCTATTTCAATATACGAGATCGAAAATCCAATGTTACGACATTCAAACTGGGGTGAGTAAAATTACCAAATTTATTTATAAAGTAAATTACAAGTTATTTACTAAATTATAGCATTTTACTGACTATAGATTTTCCCTAAGGTTTACGATAATCAATCTGAAAATATGAAAATTCTGGGGGCTCATACGACAATTGGCCTACAAAAAATTCACAACCCTGGGCGAGAAGCCAGCAACGAGTAGTAGGCCGAAACAACCTGCTCTCGCACTCCTAGATACTACTTTTCCCTAATGAGGAAGCTAAAAAGCTGATTGAAAGCTCCCTCGATGGTCGAAAAGGTGGGAAAGGTTTGACGGGCAAAGGCTCATCCTCACCACCCAAATGAAAACATTTTTTAAAAATTCTCGACCAATAACCCAATACATATTTCCGGGAAAGAATGGCATGCCAGCTCCCTTTTCCCGCCTTCTGCCCCCCTTCATCAAAAAACTAATTTCTTTTTTTTTTTGAATGCTTGCATTTTAGTTTTTTTAATTATCAAATAAAAAATATATAAGTAAGGAGCCTTTTGGCTAGTGTATTGGGGGTAAAAGGGTGTGTATGTTGTTAAATGGTAAATTTTTGTATATGGGGCGGTCCGGGGGGGAAAAAATTTCTCCGTCATCTCTGCCCCGCCAGCTGGCCAGCATCACCTCATCATAACACTTTAAATCACCCCTTTTTTAAGGTGACACACGGGGCTACATTGTTTTGATAATGACACGTGGATTAACATCTCACCATAAACCTTAAGTTGTATTATAAAATGATAAGAGTTTAAGCCTGCCCAAAACCCACCCTTTGGGGGGGAGGCGGCGGCCTGCCCCCTCCGCCGCCCCTCTCAAAAACCGCCGTATCCGCCCCACCTGTGCCTTCTGAAAAAACAGTCAGCTCCTACCCCTGTGATAACACCATAGGACACCAGTGACATAGGGTTTTCCCCAAAGGTCCCTTTCTTTCCTATAAATAATTACCAAGGAGATCTCCCTGGCGGGGGAATTGGCTGCCCCCCCCCCCCCCGCAAAACACCCCGTTATCAGCTGTATAATATGTGCCTTCCTGAAGAAGTCAGGTCAGCCCCCCACGCATGTGATAGCCCCCATAGGATATCACCAGGGACCATAGGATTCCTCAAGGGGTTCTCGCACCCCTGCTAAATATTACCAAATTTTATTATAACTTAAAAAACATTTTTTTCTTTTTTTTGTTTGTTTTTGTTTAATTGTTGGGGTCCTGGAACCAAACCCTATTTTTTTACCATTAGTTATGTGTTTCGTTATACGAGATTTCGCTTTACGAGTATGCCGGTGGAACCTAACTGCTCGTATCTTCGGGACCTCCCTGTATATATATTATATATATATAATATATATATAATATAAAATATATATATATATATAATAATAAAATATATATATATATAAAAGAAAAAAAAAAAAAAAAAAAAAAATAATATATACCAGTATATATATATATATACACACACACACACACACACGCACACACACGGTGATAAATAAGTGCTTACAGACTGTTTTTACAAGAGATGGCAAATTTAAAACAAAAAATTTAATAGCCAAAAAAAATATAATGGAAGACATAAAAGTGGACGTAAAGAAGTAAAAGGCTAAGGGAAAAGTCAAGATGTGAGAAAAGCCCCGGGCCCAGATGGAGTGTCGAACTGGAAAATGAAAGAGTGCAGTAACCAACTAGCAGGAAAGTTACATATGTAATTGAGATTTTCACTCAAGGAGAGCAGAGTCCCGCTGATTTGGGAAAAAAGCAAATATTGTGCCGACTCACAAGAGGAGACAAAGAAGAAGCACTAATTACAGGCCAGTATCATTAACAAGTGTAGTGGCAAAAATGTGTGAAAAAAATTGTGAAGGACAGATGGTTGAAATATTTGGAAGAGACAAACACACTCGCAGGTGGCCAGTTTTTGGGTTTAGAGGAGGAATGTCATGTACAATGAATTTATTAAGCTTTTACTCGAGAGTGATCGATGTACACAGGAAAGAGAGGGGTGGGTCGATTGCATATACTTGGACCTAAAGAAGGCATTTGACAAGGTACCTCATAAGAGACTGCTCTGGAAGCTAGAACATGTAGGTGGATTGAAGGGTGGTTTGCTGAAGTGGATGGAAGACTTTGAGCAACAGAGAGATGAGAACAGTAATAAAAGATCGAAAGTCAGAATGGTGCAGTGTGATAAGTGGAGTTCCTCAAGGATCAGTATTGGCCCCAGTGATGTTCTTGGTCTATGTAAATTATTGACAGAAGGGTAAACAGTTATATGAGTTTATTCGCTGATGATGCTAAATTACTAAGAAAAGTAGAAAGTAAAGAGGACTGTGAGGATTTACAAAAGGATCTAGATAAGATTTTCAGATGGAGTCAACTATGGGAAATGGAGTTTAATGCTAAAAAGTGTAAAGTGATGGAAATGGGCAGTAGCAAAAAGAGACAGAGAGGAAAGTATTCGATGGGAAATGAATGGATAATCAAAACAGAGGTCGAAAAAGACCTGGGAGTATGGATTACGGACAATTTGTCACCAGAGAAGCATATAAACAAGATCACAGGAGATACATATCAATTGCTGAGGAATATAAGAATGGCATTTAGTCGGGTCACTTAGGGCGGAAAAAAAGGCTTTCCGCTTCACCTTAGGTGAAGGAAGTATTTTGAGGGGTCTTATCCTAACCCATTTTGTGCCGCTGAATCCGAAAATCGAGTTGGGTCACTCGTTTAGCGGTAATTTTTTCTTGCAATTTGCAATTTGGCAATAAAATTGGAAATTACAAATTGCAGAATGAGAACCAGACGTCGTAGAGACCTCTTTGGACTCAAATTGAAGCTTATTAAGAGTGCAAAAAATGTTATTGAGTACTCCGTGGTTGTACTCTTGTCGATTACTGATCTATAATGGAAATTAGAGATAAGTGGAAAAAAGGGGGAAAAAATATAAAAGAATAATTTTGGCCTTAAAGCCTGAGTTTTTAAATAATTAAAAACTAAATTTTAATTAGTAAAAAAGTAAAATAACAAACAATTGTTCTTAGACACTTTTAATTAACGAATTTGTGCAAGGGTGGGTACAATTATTGCGTAAAACAGGGTATTTCAACTGAAAAATGCTTGGGATAATCCCCCTCAAAATACTTCCTTCACCAAAGGGGAAGCGAAAGCCTTTTTTTTCCGCCCGAAGTGACCCAGTTTAATCCAGAACACAAAATTTCAACAACGAAACCGAGTCTCCTCCGCGTATTTTTGGAAAATAAACATTAGAAACACAAAAAAATCCCTTACTTGCGAATAGCGAGCGTTCACAAGTTGAAAAAAATCGAATATCTAGTCGTCTACGCCATCGACGTCCTCATGCCCATCTTCCTCGCGTTGATGCACTCTCGGGAGCAATCCCCAAAGCTCCGAACAAGGAGTCTGCAGGCGTTGCAGCGGCAGCGATTGGTCGAGCAGTTCGTCTTGCATCCGCACTGCATCCCATCCATGATACTTTGGGGGGCGGGAGGCAGGGTGGAAGGGATAGGCGCCAGGTTTGGTCCGTAGCCGTACTTGGTCGGGTCAAGGGTCCCAACTCCTTCTTCACAGCCCCCTCCCAGACGACGGCCGTAGCTGGGCTCACATAATGTGCTGGGTGGTGGCGTTGACTGCGGAGGGGCCAGTGCTGCTCCAACCTTCTTCTTCTGAAGTGCCGTCCACCTCGCCTGCGGCAGAGAGCAGGTATATCCGTAAATTCTGCTCACGAATCGGCACGCACGTCCAGGCTCTCTTGCGTCAGCGGACCAGGGCTTCGGAGTGTACCCAAAGCGTCGAGGGTTCCCTGGTCGGCCGCCTGGAACACAGGCCAAGCTTGCAACTTGCCTTTTCCCTGAAGAGGGCGCAAGTGTGTCGCAACCAGTCAGAGCATGGAAGGACGTGATCACATCCGCGTGAGAGCCCAGTTCATCGTGGATGAGCTGAACGTTGAAAGTCGTCTTGCCAAGCTGGAGGCACGTGTTGGGAGGTATCTTGGGGAAGTGTCGGAGGAGGAGGACAAAGGGCGGGCAGTTCCGGAGAAACTACGGTTGCCCCACATCTTTGTCCCCAGCATGGGGAGTGATATACCCTCTTAGTGTCCGCTTCCTCTTGTTCTGAAGCGAACTTTGCTCCGTCCGGTCCAGAAGTTGCCACGGCTTTGTCGCACCACGCCAGACGACGCGTAATCCCCATGAATGGTGCTGGATTTGGGAGGCAATGAGAGAGGTCATAGCAGTCTTGTTTGGGTTTTGGTGGACAAGATGTTTTGCCATGGTCATTCCAGCTTTGATCTTCGTCGCTGCTTGGATGTCGTATCGTATCCTCCACCTCGGGCTCGCTGTTTCCCATCGTCTTTTCTTTGAGGGACGCGCCGATGTCGTACCTGTCAAAGACAAGGTGCAACTCCCCCTAGCCAACACCCAGTTGGGCAAATCTCTGCAGGAGGGATCCAACCAGGTCCTTAAGTTTGCTGAGCCGGAAACGGGGTGCTGCTGAAGGATAGCCATCCCGTCGAGGACCAGCACGCGAGAGGATGAAGGGGTTTGCGAGGCCGTGGAGACCGCCGCGTTCATCTTCTCCAGAACCCTGAGAAGGGCACTTTTTGGGCGTGACCCGCGGGTGGCCTTGGTCGTCAAAGAGGGCAAGAGGGAACAGGGGGAGCTCATAGTTGGAGATGATGGTGCGAAGGTCCAGACTGCTGTCGAGTTTGGAGGGTGAGCAGCAGGCGCCGAGTGAAGTCTGAGGATCCCGTGACAATCACCTGCTTCCCTCCGATTGAAACTTTGGCTTTCTTGCCCAGCGTTTTGAATGTATTGGTAGGCTGACGATGCAGACCCCCCATGGACTTTGCTGCGCATCCTGATCCTTCCTCTTCGTACTTCAAGAGAGCTTCCTTGCCATTCCCCCTGATTCTTGTCAGTGCGCCACCATCTTATCTGGAACAACCTTGCGGGAAAGGACGGTGTGAGTTGGGCTTTTTCGCGAGTGAAGGGTTATCTGGCGAAGAAAACCAGCAACCTCTTTGGTCATCTCGTGTGTCTTCTTCGTGACCGCTGGGCTGTCCTTGTGGTGCTTTGATGCCGTAGCAGAACTTCCGAATGATTTGGCCTTGATTGCCAAGAGTTCGTCTTGGATCAAGAAGAACTTGGTCCTCGTCGAGGGATTTTTTGTGATCCCCACAGATCCCAGATCCTCGTGATCCCTACAGAAACATTTCATGACTTTTGATGTGAAATTAAAGGGCCCAAAAATTATTCCTTTTATATTTTTTTTCCCTTTTTTTTCCACTTATCTCTAATTTCCATTATAGTTCAGTAATGCGAACAGATACAACCACGGAGTTACTAAATAACATTTTAATGCACTCTTAATAAGCCTTCAATTTTTAGTCCAAAACGAGGTCTCTACGACGTCTGGTTCTCATTCTGGGAATTTTTTAATTGCCAATTTTATTGGGAAATTGCCAAATTGCAAATGCGCGAAAACTTACCGCTAACGAGTGGGCCCAACTACGTTTTCGGATTCAGCGGCACAAATGCTTACGATAAGACCCTCAAATACTTCCCTTTACCTAATGTGAAGCGAATCGCCCTAAGTGACCCTACTAATTCAAATATCTGGATGAAAGATGATTAAGAAATTGATAACATCTTTGATTCGACCAAGGTTGGAATATGCGGCAGTGATATGGTCCCACATAAAAAGAAGGATATAAGGAAGATTGAGAGAATACAAAGAGCAGCCACAAAAATGGCTCCAAGCCTGAGAGATTTACCATATGAGGAAAACTTTCAAGACTAAAACTCCCCAAATCTTGAGAAAGAAGATAAAGGGGAGATTTTATAGCAGTGTATAGAGCATCAAAGGGTCTGGAAAAAATTTGATAGAGAAGATCTGTTTGTGTGGGACGATAGAAGTGCAAGAGTCATGAGAAGAAATTGAAAAGGACAAAATGCAAGAGGGACATAAAAAATACAGCTTCCCCTATAGAAGCATAGAAGCCTGGAACAACCTTGATGCAAAAGTGATTAATGCAAAAAGTATTCAGGACTTCAAAGACAAACTGGATAATATAGATTTGGAGACGGGACCAGTAACGACATAGCTCTTTTTTCCCGTATGTTACAATAGGTACAACTAGGTAAATACACACACAAACTAACAACATTAAATTCACTATGCCAGGCAACACACTACATAATAATCAAACTATTTAATGAACTAGGCTACACACTAACAAACTATAAACTAACTATACCAGGCTACACATCATCATCATCATCATTATAAAAAACCCATTTCCGTGTTTTACAAGGGTGGGCAGGGTAGAGGCTCAGGGAAAGAGAGAACAAACAGTAGAAGTAGTAAAGATCACCCAGTGAAATGGGCCTTTCACTCTCCCATTCAAACCCTCACAGATCATCGACTTCCCACCAAACGCAAATTTTCCACAACATAAGTCGCTTCACCTGAGTGTGAGCTACACACTAATGAACAATAAACACAAAACACTCAGCCTTCAACTTTTAGTCATCTACTACTTGCAACCAGTCAGCTTTTTCTTCTTGTCTGTGTTCTGGTTGCGAGACACACTTGCAATGTTTTTACGTTTGGCATGCACTTCACTGTTCTTTTCTTTGCTGTAATTAGATGTGAAAGCATTGAACAGGGCACCTGCCATTGAGAAGTACACCTTCTCGAGAAAACAGTGGTTGTTTGCACAGTGCAATGTGGCCAGCTGGTTGTCTTCCTCCCCAAGGGTGACAATGACCTTTTGGAAGGCCGCCTTGGGCTTGGTGCAGCCGAACAGGACATACCTCGTCGCCTTCTCCTTCCAAAGCCACCTGTATATGTGGCACACGTCTTTGCCCTTTGGTGAAATAGACAGCGAACTGGGAGGGACACACCAGCCTCCCGCGACTCAAGAAACCTGTGAATAATTTCATGGCGACGACCACATCCTGCCCGCGTAACTCCACATCCCCGTCGTCACCCACTTGTACGTTCCCTCGCATGTTCACGTAAATCTTGTTCACGAGGAGGTCATAGTAGGACCCACACATGTGAATTTTTAAAGACCGAACGTGCGTAACTGGCACGTAACCAATTGATTTTGACACAAAGGCTTAAATGAGTAGCAACCTTTTATGTCACACCAATAAAAACGTGCAGGGAGTAATAACAAATAAAAAAAAAACACACTTTGGAGACGATTGCGGTAGTGCAGTTAATCTCACCTAACGTTCTAAGGAAACTGACCTCCCCGTTGGGGCTGGTATGCAGCACGGGATATCAAAACTGACGCATAAACAGTCCAGATATATAGATGGCTAACCGTTTCTGTCGCAATTATTTTTTTTTTTTTTAGTTAGGTATAGATTAGTTAGGTTTGGTAAATGTTAGGTTAGGTATAGGTTCGATTAGTTTCATTTTTTTTTTTTTTTTTTTTTTTTTTTTTTTTTTCATTTTTTTTTTTTTTTTTTTTTATTTGCGACAGAAGGGTTAGCAGATTAATTAAAAACCATCAAAATCACTAAAAAAAATATTTTCGTCCCCCAAAAGGAAGTTTGATGTTCATCGGGAAATTTACCAGTTTTATTTTCCAGAAACCTATAGTAAAAACAAAAACAACAATTTCATCACCAAATTTTTTGGTCGCCTTTTCCATTAAGACACTGCTCTCCATCAAAAAAGCATGGTATAATGGACGAGAACTTCGGGTCGCTACTGACCTTAATACTCACGTTTTTCTGTATTTTTTTTTGCCCAGTTTCTGTACAGTACTAATCTACTACCTCCGCGTATAGTCAGGGAATTTTGCTAAAATCTGAGAACAAATTCCTTACCAAAAAATTTTTCTTCACCAATGTGTTTTGTAAAGATGTCTACTTAACACCATTTAAAAAAATGTTAATTCAATTCCCGTAGGGCAACCCGTGACAGCTGCTGGAAGTTGGGGTCCCCGGGAAACCCTTTACCCGGGGAAAAAATTGAAAATATTAATTCTGCCTGAAATACCTTGTGAGGGTCAAACTAGGGGTTTTTCATGATTCTGAATCAATTGCAAGCATTTGTTTTGCACCAAAACCAGTCCTTGGTGGAAAAATGGCCACACCCACATTTCCCGCTCTTCGAAAACCCTTTTTTTTGGGGGAAAATAAATATGCTGGGTGCATGTAAATTACAAAGTAGCTTTATTAGTTTTATTTTAATTTCTTGAAAACTATTTGAAAATGATACTGCTCCACAATGTCAAATGCCTCAGGAGTCAAGGTCTGAGCCTTCTCCAGACTCTACACCATCATGGATACAATTCTTGCATGTAATGCCTTTACCACTTCCACATGCTGAGATACACTTGACACATTCTTCTTGCAGCTGCACCGCCGTTTCTGCAATCTCCATTGAAATTGCAACTCGCGAACTGGAGCAGCTCCTCAGGAGCCATGGGGTCTAGTGTTGGAACCGCTCATAACCATGAACTCCTACCGTCCATCCATAGTCACTGGGGTCCAAAGACCCTGCTCTACAGCAGCATCCAGTCCCGGGTTTGGAGATAGGCACGGAGAAAGTGCTGTGCAGCTGCACCCTCTGTTGGAGGTGATTCCCCTGGTTTTATCAGCCCGACCGCTGCCTTCAGCGGAACATGTATCGAATTGCACCCAAAGAGTACCTGGGGGCATGGTAATGTGCTGGAAAAACGCAATAACATCCCCCAACACCTCGTCCCTTTGTAGCCCGTACGTCAAGGAAGATGCCCATGTGTTCATCAATGTCCCTGGGACAAAACCTGTCAAATAGAGTGGTTTTCCCCGTGGCCCCCCATTGCTGAAACCGTATCACAACCTGTGAAGGCATGACAAAAGAGCAGGTAGCGCCTCTTGTCTTTTTAGAGAGAGCTTCTCGGATCCTCCTGACATCGTAAGAGCCCTTAGATGGGTTAAGAAGATGGATGGTTGGTTGCTTGAGCTATGATGCCCAGCATTATCAGCATGTCCGCGTCTTCTGGCCCGCACCTGAAAATAACAAGATATGAGTAAAGCGTCTTGAACTGTGCAAAAAACCGTGAACTTAAAAATCTCCAAGTTATTTACAATGCTACTCCCTTCCTTTTCTGAGGATAAGTTCACTTGCTTAACAACGTGGTGCATCAATAAACAATACAGCAAAATATCAACACCGGAAAAATCAAAAGTAATCATAGTTGATGTAAGGGAAAAAACCTATACAAATTTTACTGACCTCAACAGAGTCCTCTGTAGCAGCAGCCAATGTTGCTCTCACAATAGAGTATCACATCATTGTCACACTGCACCACGGTGATCTGACGTTTCCGAATGTTGAAGAGAGGAAGATGGATGAGCTCACTCTTGTTGTGATTTTTGTCCATGATCTTTGCCCTTGGTGTCACATGTATCATATCTGGTCGAATCTGTAGATCACAGCAGGAGTTCTTGGTACGCCGGATGTGGTCGTGATCTTTTGGCGAGCTGCTATAGCCATCGAAGACCACAGTGATCTTCTGAGAGCGACTGCCGAGACACTGCACATAGCTCAGGTAACTGTCGGCAATCTCCTGCCAAGTCTGACCTTGTTCCCAATTTACCATGTAGAGAAGCCATCCACCATCAACCACCAGACTGGAGCAGGGTTGGTCAGTGAGGTCAAGCGGAATTGTCAACTCCTTCAGGCTAGTGTTGGAAAAGCCAGCCTGTTTGCCTTGTTCATTTTCTGATCTTGTTGCTGAACAAGGACAAGGGAAAGGGAGTCGTTGGAATTCCGAGCGTTGGAATCCTCATAAAAAACCGCTTTTATTGGCATATAAACCATAAAAAGTTGACTCAGGAAGTTTCGAGCTACAAAGTGGTGAACGTAAGTATTTCTTATTTCTCTTTACTCAATATTTTTTTCGGAGTCGGTAAATTCCGCTATTTATTTGCATTTCTTGTAATTTTTTTCTTTCATAAGGCAGAATAATCTCTTGCAAAACCAATGATATATAATAATGCCAGGAAAAAGAATACACGTTGGTGAAATTGATAACATAAATAAATAATTCGCCCTCACAGTCTGGCCATTTCGCGGGGCCCCTTAGGGAGCATAAGACGGATGTTGCAGTGGACGGAAAAACTTATTAAACTTTTCGTGCGTGAAAGGGTTAACTTACAACCATAAAGTTTACAAGTTAAGTTCTGCAACATGGCGAAAAGATCTAGTGACACAAGCCAATCTTGGCCTAGGTTTTTGAAGGCTGCTTGAATTGCTGAATCCTTGCACAATACCCTCAGTCCTGAAATCTTACCATTGCCTGCGAAGGCGCTGACTGACTTGACTGACCTGACTTGTGTCAAGTTCTGGTACTTCCTGCCTTTCCTGATCTGATTTCAGTATGTAGCACCTGCTTCCACAGGTAACGAAAAGTACTTTGTTTCCAAGTGACTGACGGTAATGAGGCTGCATCCATTCAGTAAGCAAAAACTCTACAAGGTGTGTTTTGTTCGTTGATTTTGACAGAAATTTCCTCCATTGACGAACTATTTGTCCAGACACGATGTTCTTGAACTACACCGGTTCTGAGGATTTGATGACCTTTCCATAGTCTTTATACTGTGTTCTTTGTATACAGGGAGGTCCCGTTATACGAGCATTCGATATACGAGAATCCGATGATACGAGATGTGTAAATTAGGGTCTATTTTCAATATACGAGATCGAAAATCCAATGTTACGACATTCAAACTGGGGTGAGTAAAATTACCAAGTTATTTACTAAAGTAAATTACAAGTTATTTACTAAAATTATAAACATTTACGACTATATGTTTTTAAACCCTAAGGTTGTACGATAATCAATCTGAAAATAACGTGCAGACTGGCCAACGACTGCTTGAGACTGGTTTAGCAGAGGTAGGAAGTCTCCAGGCTCGCTTATTATTGTTTGGCATGCTATGAAATATCATTTCTCTAGGTGAATGTAGACATATGATTGCATTTGGATGGATATCATTCATATATATGAGAAAAGAGATTAAATACAAGCAAGGGACTCATCCACGTTTGGCAGCGCGGCCTTTGGCAGCAGCAGCAGCAGCATGGCCAGCCCATGAAGCCCGTGAGGTGGATATCAACACCACTAGACCAAGGGAAAATAGATGTCTTTGGTAATATTTAGTAGGGGAGCGAGAACCCCTTGAGGAATCCTATGATCCCTGGGGGATATCTTATGTGCTATCACAGGCGTGGGAGCTGACTGTTTTCAGGAAGGCACAGGTGAGGCGGATGACGGGGGGGTTTTTACTCAAAAGTTTTGAGGGGGTGGCTGGAGCCGCCAGCTCCCCCGCCAAGGTAGGTTTGGGCAGGCTTAAACGTCTTATTACTCTTTATTATACAACTTAGTACTTATGGTGAGATGTTATAACTGGTCATTATCTAAATCAATGTAGAACCGTGTGTCACCATAAATAAGGGTGATTTAAAGATGTTATGATGAGGTGACTGCTGGGGCAGTGAGTGACGGGAAATTCTTGCCGCGGCCACCGCCCCATAACACAAATATTCACTATTTCAACCCCACATATAAAACCTGCTAACACCAAAACACTAGCAACACAGGCTTTTACTTATATATCTTACTATCTGATACATTAAAACGCAAAACATAAACTTAAAACGCAAGATTCCGAATAAAACGAGAATTGTTTGGGATGACGAGGACAGAGGGCGGAGAGACAGTCTGGCATGCCATTCTTGCCCGGAAATATGTCTCGCTGACTTGTGATTGGTCGAGAAGTTTTAAAAACGGTTTGTCATTGGCTGGTGACTGATGATGAGCTTGATGACATCATTTATGTTTTATGTTTAATTAATGTGCAGTTATGTTATTTTGTTTGCTATTTTCTCTTTCAGAATGTTTTTTCTACAGAATAGGTAGTACAGTGTAGGTAATATAGACGCTGTGTGTTTGTTGTGTTTGCTATAGTTTATTTTAGCTTGAAAAACATGTCTTTTTTTTAATTTTTTTATTATTTTTTATAATTGATGGGGTCCTGGAACCAAATCTATATTTTACCATTAGTTATGTGTTTCATTATACGAGACTTCGCTTTACGAGTATGCCAGGTGGAACCTAACTGCTCGTATCTTCGGGACCTCCCTGTACATCAAAGACTATGTCAATTTTTTGGCTGTGGTTTCCCTCATTCAACGCCAGTGTCAATATTGATGTGGCAAGTTGTTCAGACGTCTTCTGGTCACCCTTTATTCGATGCACTAACGCCATTCCATCAAGAATGGTTGCAGAAGGGTCAAGAATCATTTCATCTGCAGGTATGTTTTTCTGTAATTCCTTAGCCAAGGTACCGTATTTGCCGGCGCATAAGACGCACCTCCGCATAAGACGCACCCCTATTTTACAAAGAGGTTTTGTGAAGAAAAAAAATATTGGTGTTTTTGAGGTAAAAAAAAAAATTCTCGTAAATTTATCAAGTTATTAAAAAAAAAAGTATTTGTAGGGGAAAGCAAATGATTATGAGCATGTACCTAAATACAATATTCACAGTGCAATGAATGTGAATGAAAAATTATACTCGTTAAAATGTAAAGAGAATGACAGTGTAACCAATATCGGTCATAAATCTTAATATATTGCAGGATGCCCCCACGAATTGATATTCTGATATTTTGCTACCTATGACATATAGCTTAGATTTAATGTTGTAGGTATGCCTTTGTTGCTTTTCTGCTATGTGTTTAGACTTTGTGGAAAATTTGCAGTATAGATATTGGTATTATTTTGGTAGTAGGCTTTCAAAAGTCCTAGGACTCTTACCGACACCATGTGTAGTTTTCTCATTCTGAGTATTTTAAACCCCCATTTCCCATGGCGCAATTGAATAATAATGGCATTACCGTAGTACCGAAAATCTACCGTTACTTCAGCCAAAAAGTTAAGTTAGGTTTAAAACAGATTAGGTTTTGGTTAGAGGTGAGGTTTGGTTTAGTAACAGATGATATAGAGAAAAAACAAAATTACCAAAAAATATGGCAGTGTGAAGCGTAGCAATGTTTGGCGACCTGGAGGGCAGGTTGCCCCCCCACACACACACACGTGTAAAAAACATTGATTTCCGACAAAAAACGAGAGCCAGATTAATTCAAAACACATCAAAACTATTCAGGAGACTTAAATTTCGGCCTCGGGAAATCGGTTTGTCCAATAACAAAAATTCACGAAGATATTTAGATAACACTGTAAGGTAACCATCTCTACCCTTTTTGCTATTGTTGTAATTGTTGAAAGGGGTCCGTTGTCGGGATCGACGAATTTGCCCTGGTTTACACCTATGAATCTATCACAGTCGCGAGGGTTGTTAGTCTTCTTCAGGAAGGTACAGGTGAAGGCTGATTCACACTCTGAAATCACGGCAGCGTTCCGTCAGCCGTGCCTTGTATTCACACTATTCGTCAAAGGTTCCGTTTAATTTTCGGCAGTTCCTGCTCACCCTCCCAAGCAGACATGTGCCTCAGAGGCTATGCTTTAAGAAATTTGCATTAATACACTTCTGTTGGATGAAGAAGAGGAGTTGACTCTAAAAGACATTGTTTTGGTTTCATAAAGCCTTGAGAAAAAAGACAATTATCAGCAAAGGCACAGTCTCATTACGTTAAAATATTCTTCCCCAGAAACCGTTACGTGACAGGACGGTGGTGTATTGGAGCCGTGATGGCGGCACCGTTTAGTGTAACACTTTTATTTGTTGAATGTAAGAAATTCTAAAGAAATTGATGAGACGGTGCCCTGTCAAACCCAAATTTTACCATGATGTATGGTGTGATTCGGCCTTGAGGGGGGCGGTGTGGCGCCCTGAGGGGTCTTGGGTCTTGGTGTACCGTGCGGAAGACTTTTTTCCCGTCTACAGATACCATTGCAGCCTTTTTACTAGCACTCTTTCATACGGGTTTTCCCTTATCCGTAGAGGTACAAAGGGGTGAGGATTGAGGGGTCGAGGTGGTACAAAGGCTTTTGCTATTCCTATCACCACCTTGCTTACCACTGTAGCGGCGCTAACACACACACGCCCCATACACACCTGCATCGGCTTAGGCTACCCCCCTGTCTGGGACCAGGATTAGAGAGAGGCCCGAGGGTGACCTGACGCTGACCTGACTTGTCCCCGCCGACACAACTGCAACACCAACCAGGTAATTCCAGTCAACCACAGGACACACAGAGACACACACGCCGCGCCCCCTCTTGTCCCTACGTTGTACAATGACTCACTGGCAAATAAACTACAAAGCCCGACGCCCCCTTTTTCCATCCTTGTGTGTATAGACAGACTCCCCAAGATAATAAAACCTTCCTCTCACCGCTCCACACTCCTTCAAATATAACTTTAAAACGATCTTTGTTTTTACTATTCCATTTATCAACCCAAAATTCATTCCAGCGAAATTCCATCACCATTTTCTGCCTCCCTTCTATCATCTCCTTCCAACTGTTGTGTCAACTTGTGTGGCCCGAGTCGAATGCGGGGGTTTAAAGGGTACATCTAATATGTGGGATGTTTGTCTTTTCCATGGGTGCGGGGAGGAGTCTGAGCGGTATGACCCATGGTGGGTGCGCGGAGGGCGTCGCCGAACGTTTTACAAAACGGAGAGCAGCAGAGGGGGGTGGATGATGTTTACATCTGACACGGCCATCTTGGCAGCAACAATCGCTATTCCTTGTTGCCCCAGCTCTTATTTTCTCTTAAACTCCAAAACCTTTTCTTAGTATTATGCATTACTGTTGCTAACACACTTACACATTTTTGCTCAGTGAACTACTGCTCACACAGATCACTCCAGACCCCTTTAGTAAACACCACCGGCTGTTCTGCATTTCTCTGCCCGACCTCTCATTCGCTAATAGGCCCATTAGACGCAGGGTGAACTTTGCATTCCTTTTTAAAGGGAAAAAGTGCGTCTTATGCGCCCGGGAAATCGGTATATTTATTAGTTTTTCCTGGTTTTCCATCTGGTGTTGCAAGAGACCACGGCAGAGGTCCTAGAGGATGATATAAGACATCCTTTATGTTCAGTTCCTTCCTCGTTTGGGTGATCAGTATCATCTTTCCAAATAGCATCCTATCGGCCTTCAAAATTATTTCCCGTCCACTTGCTGTGACCTTCCTGGCACTTTTGGACAAATCGGAGAACGTTTTGAGCTTTTTCTTCGTGATTGGGTCGTGGAATTTTGCTTTTGGTTGCTGTGTGTCAAGACGACTTCTTTGTATTGATTGTAACTGCAGTCTAACATTGTGTGCTTTTAGAAAATCATTTTTAATGTCCTCAGGGGCAATTGTTGCGGCGAAAAAATTGACAATGTCACTCCTTTTCAAAAGGGTTGATCCAGTTATCTAATGTGTTGACAACAGCAGCCACTGCTGCCTCGTCTTTTGCTATTCTTGGACTTTGCAGTTCTGCGTGATGCATATCCAATTTCATTGAATGTGTCATTTCACGAAAATGATGTAGGAAGCCTGAGCGATATTCAGCTGTGAGGTAGTATCTTGACACAGCACCTTGTTTCAAGCTGAACTTTTTTACACCTTCAGGAGTCTTGGTGTCTTTATTGACTGTCTCCTCTATCATTTGGTCCACCGGTATTCTTCCAAAAGGATTGTGAGATCCCAGCTGGACACTAAATCCAATGTTCATGAAGTATGTAAATACATCAGGATGTGTCGTTTCAAAATTGGACATTATTCTATAGTACACCGGGAGGTAGCGTGCATAGTTGGTTTTGTCATATGCAAAACACCATGGAATCATATGAAGGATGGCTGACATGTGCAGTAGCCAGTCACCCTCCCGTGAAGCTCTGAGTAGTCCAAGCTATATACCTCCAACGATGTCAACATATGACATCCAAAATGCTGAGAGATCTCCATTGTCTTGTCGAAGGAAATTCAGGTATTCTTCAAACAAGGCAGTAACTGTGGCCACAGTAGGAAGCTCCAAAGTATAATGAAACTATTCTTTGTGCATGTCGTCATGGAAGTCTGAAACATGCTCAATCACTTCGGCCAGCAACATTATCTTGCTTGGATGTTTGTCTTCGAGCCATGATGAAAAGCCTCTCCACGCAACCCTCGTCAGGCGTCATATAATATTTGTGTACAGGGACTCCCCTGTTTGTATTGACGACCATCCAAACCGCAGCAACAGAGCCTTCGACATTATGCCCGATTCAAGACACAAATCTTGGAGCCCATTATCTTGAAATATTTTGCCTAACCTAAAGTAAGTAAAGGACCTAAGTAAACCTACGTAATATTTAAGCCAATACTCAACATATTGACTAAATTATAATGTCAATAACATACATACAAATACTTATTATGCATTTTTTTATTGATGTAACTGCAGAAAATTATTTATACGCAGAAAAAGTATCAAATATATGTATATGTTCCATAACAGCAGGTTTTAAACAGTTCAAATATTAGCAAATTTGTGTGATGGGGTAGTCACAAAGTAAGCTCTTTTTCACAGAAAGCTGCCAGACCCAGTGGTTTTCATACTTTTTTCTGAAACTAGAATATAGCACATTAAAAAAAAAACTATGGAAAATTTGACCCCTGACTGGTATCAATTGGTCAAAATTTGGCCTGGGGCCCTGATAGACTATAAAGAGCCGTCATTAAAAACGTCTATAGACACTCTTAGCAAGTTTCCAAGAGAACGTCTACAGACGCGCTTAGCAGTGAAAAGGTTGTGTAGTTAGGTTGTTGGGGACGGAGGAAGGAGTTAAGCCGGTTCCCATGGGGTTTCTCTTAATAAAGAGGGTACCGCCATTCATAGGCCCTATGTAAACGCTACTGGCGCCATTTTAGCGCCAGGGCCTCTTCGTTCACTCTAGACCCGGGGAAAGTTCTCAAGGCAGACCCCGCAGTATATCATGTTATACATGTATAAGGATATATGTACTGTTTATCTTCGGAAATGCTTGTTCTATAAGATTATCACAAAAACACAGTAAAAAAACATTAAATAAAGGTCATTATGAGACTGAGAAATATGCATGAACTTACAATTCACTTAACACGTCGTCATATAAAACTTTGTGGGACAACTTATAGATGAAAGATATCAATAGAAGCAGAATTTTATTAGTTTGCATTGATATATTTAGTTTTCTGATAAATACAGTAGTACCATGCCAAAAATTTTGCGTTAACTAAATAAATCGCCGCGCCGGCCCCGCGCTCTCTCTCTCTCCTACTCTCCCCCCCTCTCTCTCTCTCTCTCTTCTCCTCCCCCTTTTCTCTCTTTTCCCTCTCTTTTCCCTCTCTCTTCTCCTCCCTCCCCTCTCTCTCTTTCTCTCCCTCCCTCTCCCTCTCTCTCTCTCTCTCTCTCTCTCTCTCTCTCTCTCTCTCTCTCTCTCTCTCTCTCTCTCCGCTCTTTTCTCTCTCTCTCTCTCTCCTCCCCTCCTCTTCTCTCTCTCTCTCTCTTCTCTCTCTCTCTCTCTCTCTCTCTCTCTCTCTCTGTGAAAAAGAGAGAGATACCAAATTATTTCTCTACTATTTCTACACACAAACCTCGTTTTCCCGGACTAATAGGGGGGAGCACTGGTCCGGGAACCGCAAAAGTCCGGGAATCGCAACAGTCCAGGAATTATCCGCTAAAAAAAAAAAAAAATTCCAATGCCATTACCCACCCCCGGACGTTTATCCTACTCTAGTATTTACTGTCCGGCAACCGCCAATATTAACTACCCCGCCGCAGACTTTTACGTCCGTGAGCATGCTGCCACCTGCGCGGAGGCAGCAGAAAGTGTTCAATAGTCTCAAGAGACGTTCCTGCACCAGGGGCAATGGGGGTCAGGGGACTAACGGAGGCTGTGCAGGTGAACCGTGAGTGTCGTGTGTCCAAATGTAAACAATACGACCGCTGAGGATGCTGCCACCTGGCGGGAGGCAGCAGTTTCAATAGTCTCAGAGATGTTCCTGCACCAGGGGCAGTGGGAGTCAGGTGACTGACGGAGGCTGTGCAGGTGAACCGTGTGTCGTTTGCCCAAATGTAAACAATATGACCGCTGAGCATGCTGCCACCTGGCGGGAGGCGCGGGACACTGACCAGGGGTGACAGGAGACGCTCGGACCGCCGGACAACTTTGTCAATTTACGAACAGAACCAGGCATTTCAACGTTAAAAAAAAAAAAAAAAAAAAAGTCTGGGACTCGGACATATCCCCGGACCTCGGATTTTGTCCGGCAAATCCGATATCCGGGAAATCTAGGTTTGTGTATATATATATATATATATATATATATATATATATATATATATATATATATATATATATATATATATAGAAAAAATATTTTGGTAACTGAAAAATTAAATCAGAAATTAAATTAGAGAAATCTCTAATTTAATCTCTAATCGTGAAAGAGAGAGAGAGTTACCAAAATACTTTTTAACTATATATAATATATATATTATATATATATTATATATATATATATATATATATATATATACAAGTAGAAAATGCTTCAGGGTAGCCCTGAAGACATGAAAAGGGAAGATGACTCTTGCGGGTGTTGTTTTGTAGATCAAGAAGTGTCAAGAAGAAGGAAAACAAGGCTAGTGTGGACATGGAAAGATTGCGAAAGAATAGAAACAAGGTGGTAAAGATGCCTTTGGACATGAGAAAGATTTGGAAAGGAAAAAAACTAGGTGTCACTCAACATTTGTCCTTTGCCGACTGATACCACTCGTGGTAGGACAAATGTTGAGTGACACCTAGTTTCTTTCCTTTCCAAATCTTTCTAATGTCCAAAGGCATCTTTGCCACCTTGTTTCTATTCTTTCGCAATCTTTCCCACGTCCACACTAGCCTTGTTTCCCTTCTTGACACTTTTTGATCTACAAAACAACACCCGCAAGAGTCATCTTCCCTTTTTCATGTTTTCAGGGCTACCCTGAAGCATTTTCTACTTGTTTCTCTCCTTTTCCATGTGAAGTGTTGGAGCCGACGTTTCAGGCACAACTAAGCGTGCGCACACAACCAGATGGGTGTCTCTCAGTACTAAACTTTGACGATCGTTTTCGAATATTGGAATTGAGAAATCGAATAAACTACGATTTTGTCCATCTGGAGCACGACGAGAGCTTTCAAATGAGCTATAGAACGGCCCCAAGCGACCACCACAGCATTCGTTAGAAGCGCGGACAAATTTTCTCCAGGAAACTTTCCTCTACTGAGTCATCTTGGGCAGGGATTATCACCCCTGCCCGATATACACACAAACCTCGATTTCCCGGACCTCCATTTCCCGGATATCAGATTTGCCGGACAAAATCCGAGGTCCGGGGATATGTCAGAGTCCCAGAATTTGTTTTGTTTTTACGTTGAAATGCCTGGTCCTGTTCATAAATTGACAAAGTTGTCCGGCGGTCCGAGCGTCTCCTGTCACCCCTGGTCAGTATCCGCGCCTCCCGCCATGTGGCAGCATGCTCGGCGGTCGTATTGTTTACATTTGGGCACACGACACTCACTGTTCACCTGCACCGCCTCCGTCAGTCCCCTGACTCCCACTGCCCCTGATGCAGGAACATCTCTAAGACTATTGAACACTTTCTGCTGCCTCCCGCCAGGTGGCAGCATGCTCAGCGGACGTAAAAGTCCGCGGCGGGGTAGTTGATATTGGTGGTTGCCGGACAGTAAATACTAGTAGGATAAACGTCCGGGGGTGGGTAATCTGGGTTTTTTTTTTATTTCATTCTCTTACCGTCTTCTTTATAGGGACTGGCAACTAAGCGGGCTTTGTGTTACCCATTTTTGTTGTGCCCTTGGCCAGTTCTTTGTGATGTAAAAAAAAAAAAAAATAATAATAATAATAATAATAATGGCATCGAACTGTTGCGATTCCCGGACTTTTGCGGTTCCCAGACCAGTGCTCCCCCCCTATTAGTCCGGGAAAACGAGGTTTGTGTGTATATATATATATATATATATCATGAAGTTTCAGGGTGACAGAGACACTCGGTATACTTGGGGTTGTTTATGCAACGTTTCGCCAAGGCAACTTGGCATCAACAGGCTAAAAATAGTTAAAAATTTAATATATTGTATGCTAAAAAGCGAAATCTAAAAAATTAATTCTAAGAAACAATAAAATTTTCCCTATATTTTCTAAAATTACTAACTAATAAATAAAATAATTTGTACTTAACGGACCTTGGTTTTGTGTGCTGTCTGATTGGGTAGAGGACTGAATGAACACTGGTTTTGTGGGTGACATTTCAGCTTGTGTGGGGCGATCGAACCGGAGTCGGGCAATCGAAACAGTGGTAATCATTTGAGTATATGTAGTTGTTGTGAAATGACTTGGTTATTAAGATCAGGGGACAAGGCTGATGTGTATAGCTTCTAATATTAGTGTCATAGGGTAGTGTGCCTTGGTTTAGGATACTGAAGTTCATTCATAGAAAAAGGGTGATCTAAATCATGTGAGTGTGAGCGGATTGCAGATTGCAAAGGGGTGAAGAAAGGGGGTGACCAGTACGTGCAGAAAACACCTTATGCTCAGAAAAGCCTAAGGGTTAGATTCCTTGTCGTCTCGCCGACGTATCTAGCGTTACAGCTAGAACATTTGAATCATAAATTATGTTAGAAATAAGGGCTTTAGGTATAGAGTCTTTATATTTAAAATGAGTTTTTTAGGGTAAGAGAATTAGTAAAATAAATTTAAATTTGAGTTGGGAGTTTGTGATTAAGTAGATCTTTGAGTTTTTCCGAAGGTGTAACTGAGATGGCCATAAAAGGGGAGTTTAACATAGTGTGTGTCAAATATGGGTTCGGGTTCGTTCGACTCTGGGTTGAATTTTTTATCTAAGAATTTTGAGATGATTGTTTCAATAATTTGAGGGGGTAGCCATTGTTTTGGAAAAAATTGGAAAGGGAATTTTGATCTCATTATCAAAGGAAAACCAATTAGATGAGAAACTATAGCATCTGTGTAGTAGGGTCTTAATAGTATTGATTTTAAAAAGGTTAGGGATAAAAAGAAGCATATTGAGTTCCTAAACCCGTGAAAGTGGGTTTTCTATAGACTGAGGTGGTAAGGAATTATTTTTACGAGTAACTAGGATGTCTAAAAATGGTAGTGATGATTTTTTTCAATTTCAATGGAACTTAATATTTGGGTTGCTGAGAATTAAGGTACTTCAGAAATAAGGGAATGTGCTCGGTATTTTTAAAAAGTAAAAAAGTGTCGTCTACATATCGTTTATAATAAAAAGGTTTTAAAAAAGTTAGGACAGTTAGACAGCCACATGTCCTCATGGTGACATAAAAAAGCATTAGCAAATGAAGGCCCAGGCACGATCCATGGAAACACCATCAGTTTGGACATAAAAATTTTTTGTTAAAAATAAATGGAGAGTCTTTATACTAAAAATATTATATATTTATAGAGTCAAAATTTTTAAAAAATTTTTTACTAATTCTCTTACCCTAAGAACTCAAATTTTAAATATAAAGACTCTATACCTAAAAACCCCCTTTTTTCTAACATAATTTATGAATTCAAATGTTCTAGCTGTAACGCTGATACGTCGGCGAGACGACAAGGAATCTAACCCTTAGGCTTTCTGAGCATAAAGGTTTGTTTCTGCACGTACTGGTCGACCCTTTCTTCACCTTCGCAATCTGCAATCCGCTCACACTCACATGAATTTAGATCACCCTTTTTCTATGAATGACTTCAGTATCCAAACCAAGGCACACTACCCTAGTGACACTAAATTATTAGAAGCATAACACATCAAGCACTTGCCCCTGATCTTAATAACCAAGTCATTTCAAAAACAACTACATATACTCAAATGATTACCACTGTTTCGATTCCCCGACTCTCGGTTCCCGATCGCCCCACAAAAACTGAAATGTCACCCACAAACCAGTGTCTTTCAGTCCTCTACCAACTCAGACACCCACCACACCAAGGTCCGTTAAGTACAAATTATATTATTTATTATTAGTTAGTAATTTTAGAAAAATAGGAAATTTTATTGTTTCTTAGAATTAATTTTTAGATGTTTGTTTTTAGCATTACAAATATAAAATTTTTAATATTTTTAGCCGGGTGATGCCAAGTGCCTGGCGAAACGTTGCATAAAAAACCCCAAGTATACCCAGGTTCCTGTCACCTGAAACTTCATGATGAACTAACAAGAAAAATAAAATTTTAAAATATATATATATATATCTTTTTTTTTTATATATATAATATATTATAATATATATATATTAAATAATATATATATATATATATACCGTATTGCCGGCGCATAAGACGCAGTTTTTTCCCTTAAAAAGAATGCAAAGTTCACCCTGCCCTTTGCGGCCATATTAGTCATTGAGAGGTGGCAGAAAATGCCCCCCCCCAGCCGGTGGTGTATTTCTAAAGGGTCTGGAGTGATCTGTGGTTGAGCAGAGTCCACTGAACACAATTAGTAACCTGCCAAATTGTGCAGTAATGCATAATTCTAAGAAAAGGTGGTTTAAGAGAAAACAAGAAGCTGGGGAACAAGATTGCGGTTTTGCTGCCAAGGATGGCCGTGTCAGATGTAAACACATCCAACCCGAGCTGCTGCTCCATGTAAAAGTCTGATATCTCAGGTTGGCTTCACCGGATACTTCACTCGGCCCACCCCTCCGCGCACCCACCATGGGTCATTACCACTCAGAGTCATCCCCCGCACCCATGGAAAAGACAAAAAATCCCGCATATTAGTTGTAGCCTTAACCCGCATTCGACTCGGGCCCACAAGGGTTTACACAACAGTTTGGGAAGGAGATGATAGAAGGAGGCAGAAAATGGTGATGGAATTTTCGCTGGAATGAGTATTGTTGATAAAAAGGAATAGTGAATCAAGAGAGTGTTAAAGTTTTTTTTTAGTTGTGAGCGGTGAGAGGAAGTGTAGTATTTTGGGGAGTTGTCACAAAAGGGAGGGGAAAAAAGGGCGCGTGGTTTGTATTTTATTGACAGGAGTCATTGTACAACGTGGGGATAAGAGGGGCCGGGTGTGTGTCTAGTGGCCTGGGCTGTCGAATTACCTGGGGTGTGCAGTTGTGGGGCGAGGACAAGTCAGGTCGTGGGGAAAAACCCACTAACCCTGGCCCCAACAGGGAGGGGGCCAAAAACCGTGAGGTTGTGGGATTTGGGTTTTACGCCCTCAGGGGAAACAGGGGGATAGGACAGCATGGGGCTTTGTCCCACCTCCCCCCTAAATCCTCACCCCGTACCTCTACGGTAAGGAAACTGTAGAAAGAGGCTAGTAAAAAGGCTGCAAGGGAATGTGACGGGACAAAAGTTTTCCCCCGGGAAAACCAAGCCCAAGACCATCGGGCGCCACATCGCCGCCCAAGGCCGAATCCACCATCCCATCAGTGAACGGCATGCCCCATTCACCATCCGTTAAAATTTTCTTAACAAAAAAATAGAGGTTACCTAAACGTGCGCACCGCAGGCCCAACACCCACCGGCCCCAAGTAAGGGTTTTTTTGGGGGAAAGAAATTTAAATGTAATGAGACTGTCCCTGCTGAAACATCGTTTTTCAGGTTTATTTACCCAAAACAGGTTTTTAGAGCAACCCTCTTCTTCCCCACTAGAAGTGCTTTTAATGAAATTTTCTTCAACCATAACCTCTGGGGCCCCCATCTGTTTAGAGGGTGAGGGAACTCCCGGGAAAATGACGAACCTGACAAATAGTGTGAATAAAAGGAACGGCTGACGGAACGCTCCCGTGTTTTCGATATGAACCACCCTTCACCTGCCCCTTTCCGAAGAAGATAATAAACCCTCGCGCGTGATAGATCAAGGTGTAACCAGGGGAAATTGTCGATACCGACAACGGTGCCTTCAACAATACAAAAAATAACACAAGGGAGAATGGCTACCTTACGGGTTTAACAAAAATCTTCGTAAATTTATTTTTTGGGAACCAAGATTTTTAGGCCGAAACAGTCCGAATAGTTTGATGTGTTTTTAATTTAAACTGGGTCTGTTTTTTTCGGGCATCAAAGTTTTTTTTACAGGTTGGGGAGGGGGGGCAACCCGCCCCTCCAGGTCCCCCCCCCAAACTGCTAGCTTACATAATAAATTTTTGGAATTCGTTTTTTTCATATCATCGTTACTAAACCAAACCCCACCTCAACCCAAACCCAATTGATTTAACCCAACTTTAATTTTGGTGAATAAAGGGAGATTTTGGTACTACGTGAAAAAAAACCCTTTTTTATTTAATTGCCCATGGGAAAGGGGCTCAAAAAACTCAGAAGAAGAAAGTACACGAGGTGTCGGGTTTAAAAGTTTTAGGACTTTTTAAAGCCCCCCCTACCAAAAAATACCCAAAACTAACTTCAAAATTCCACAAAGTCTAAAAAAACATAGCGAAAAGCAAAAAAGGGAACTACAACATTTAAAAAAAGCTATAGCATAGGGAGCAAAATATTTGAAAACAATTGTGGGGCACCGCAAATATTAGACCGATTTTTATTCCGTCATTCCCTTAAATTTTAACATAGATAATTTTTATTACATTTTTGCATGTGAATTTTATTTAGGTACATGTCATAATCTTTTTTTCCCCCACAAACTTTTTTTTTTTTAATAACTAAAATTACTAAATTTATTTTTTTCCCCAAAAAAAACCCCAAAATTTTTTTTTTCTAAAAACCTCCTTGTAAAAAAGGGGGGTCTTATGCGGAGGGGCGTCCCCCCCCCCCCCCCCCCCCCCATGCGCCGGAAATCGGATTTTATATATAATAATAAAATATATATATTAATTTTTACTTTTTATATATAAACAGGAGAAACCCCGTTTATCCGGCACCCGCGGGGGGGAGCGCAGCCGGATAATATTTTGCCCTTTTTTTGAGAGTTTTCTCTTTTGGAACGCCCAAAAACACTTTTTTTTTTTTTTTTTTTTTTTCTTCCCCTAAAGGGGCCGGCCAAGGGGACAACAAAAAGGGTAAACAAAGTCCCCTTTTTTGCCCTCCCTAAAAAAAGACAGTAAGAGAAAAAAAAAAAAAGGGGTGAGCCAATTTAGTTTGGGAGGTGTCTTTTACTCTTCTTTTTTAAAAGAGTAAATCATAGGAAAGTGGAAAAATAGAAAAAGGAAAAGAGTTCCAGAGTTTTTTAGGAAAAAAAAAAAAAAAAAAAAAAAAGCCTGGGACGATTAGTGCCGTGTTTTGAGGCTGCGTTGTTTTAAAATCCCGGGTTTAAAAACGAGGTCTCCTGTATATATATTTTATATAATATAATATATATTTTATATATATATATATAAAATATATATATATATATGTATGTCAAGTATAGGCGTCCAGCCTCTGGCCCCTTTGCTTTGGGCTCAGTTCTTGCGGCTGGAACGTGGCAGCGAGCCACGTTCCAGCCAATAACTCACTATGCTAGTTACTCATTAAGGCTTGTTTTTCGCAAAAAGTTTGTTTCACAGACCCCCATTTATTTTGACAGCACTACTTGCATGTCAAATTTCAGCTCAATCCGACAAAATTTAAGAGTAGTTATTCACATTTTTGGGTTAAACTTGGTTCCACGGGTCCTTATGGTAAGCAGCTCGCTTCGCTCGCTGCCAATAAAGTTTGAAAAAAATTTTGGGGGAGAGAGAGAGAGAGCGGCCCGGTGCGGCGATTTATTTAGTTAACGCTAATTTTTGCATGGTATACTGTATTTTTCAGAAAACGAAACATATCAATGGAAAGCTAATAAAATCTGCTTCTATTGATATCTTTCATCTTATAAGTTGTCCCACAAAGTTTTTCATGACGTGTTTAAGTGAATTGTAAGTTCATGCATATTTCTTTAGAGTCTCATAATGACCTTTATTTAATGTGTTTAATTTTTTTATGTGATAATCTTAGAACAAACATTTCCAAAAAAATGTATATCCTTTATACATGTATACATGATATACTTTGGGGTCATGCCTTGAGAACTTTCCCCGGGTCTAGAGTGAACGAAGAGGCCCTGGTGCTAAGATGGCGCCCATAATTTAGTTTTTCACTACTCTATATCAAGTACTCTAGTTCCCACTATCCCATTGTACGGCCGCCCTCAACAACAATGACGTCAAAACAAGTCTAAACCCCACCGACGCTCGTTATCAAGCCTGGGGCCAAGTTAATTCAAGGTTCACTTCCGCTCGCGGTGTCGCTCGAGGGGATT
>JACEEZ010005400.1:42500-52207 GCA_016584305.1 Chionoecetes opilio | reverse complement strand
ATGTGGAATTGATATATTCAGAGTATGTCCGTTCAGATCATAAGTGGTTCATATAGGAGTTGTATATTGTCCGTTCCGGGACCCGGAGGAAAACGCTCCCCAAAAGGGGGTTCCAGTTGTCGAAAAATTTGGCCCGCTTCATTTTCGCACAGTATAACTCCAAATCAACCAGGAAATTAAAAAAAATCTATTTTGACACTCAAATCCTACGGGAATACAAGTCATACTGCACTATGAAGCCATTTAACATTTTGCAGATACAAATGGCCATCTTCATGTGTTTCCATACATTAACTTTTTTTCACTTTGCACCTTTTCTGTATTACGTATAATAATGAAACATTGGTTGCTTTAATATTTATATTGATGTCGAAAGTAAAGGATTTTACTTAAAATTCACAATAATAATCTTGCATTCGAGTAGGAAAGACGAATTTTACAATAGTACGGTTACTGATAAGAACTGACTCCAAGTTCACCAAGGCATTATTTTGGATGCATCCACTAGAAATACAGTCCTTCTATTCCCGGAACCCGGCCATGTAGAATCGGGTCTGATAGGTGGTGGTGTAGCTCCAGCAACCTCCTCCAGATTGCAGTTTTTTTTTTTTTTTTTTTTACATCAGAAAGGATAGGCCAAGCGCAAATGAAAAAGAAGAAAAAAAAAGCCCATTTAATTGCCAGCCTCTATAAACAAGACGGTAAAACTATATATAACAGGGATTGACCAGGTTAGGTCGGGAGCTGTCTTGTCACTTCTCTCTTAGAAAAAATTATGTCGTAGACAGGTGGAAAAAAGAACAGTAAGAGACTTCCACGGTATATAAGTGCAGGGGATGAAAGAGAGAAACTACTGGTTTACATTAGGAGAATGATGGACATAATAGAGAAGATAATGAGTAGAAAGTCTTGTGCAGCGAGGGCCGCAGGAAAGGCTTGTAGCTAGCAAGTTCAGAAGAGCATTGAACATGTAAATAACGGTAGTGGATAGCAAGAGAGGCAGCATTGTGGCGGTGATTTAAAATTTTTAGACAGTCAGTCAGAGGAGGGAGTTGAAAAGACGAAAAACTTGTGACTCTACCCTTTTTCGGAGAGCCGTATGAGTGGATACCTCACAAACCACTCATCATGTACAGACCAAGTAACTGGGAGGGAGAAAAAAATGGACGCAGACGCCACTGTATACCTAACTTCTTAGAAGCTATTTTAGCATGAGATGAGATGCGAGACTTCCAGTTCATATTTTTAGCTAAGGATAGTTAAATAATGATAATTGTAGTAGAGGAAGACAGTTGAATGCCATTCAATGAAAGAGGAGAGGATAGTTGCTGGAAGATTATGTCGAGTAGATACGTAAATATATTGCATATTGGAGGAATTGAACCAAATATAGTGTGCTTTGCCCCAATCATAAATTAAATAAAGATCATTCTATTAATCGTTCTATGGCATCTCTCCGTGAATCGCTTAGCCTTAGTCCTGTTGAGTTGGACATCTAATGAATGACGTTGAAAAATACAGGGTATAATCATCAGCGTAAGAACGGATTGACTCCATTGAGTTAGACTTGAAAGATTATTAAATAATCAAAAAAGGTGATAAGCCAAGGATGGTCGTATCAACATGGAAAGTGATAGGACAGAACCCTGAGGAACACCACTATCTCTGTCTACCGTAGCTGCAATATAACGCTTTGAACGGAAGTTATGTTTATGGTGCAAAGAGAAGGATAGTAATTGAATGAGGTTTTCTTGCTTCAATTTTGAAATTGAAGATAAATGCCAGACTCTATCAAAAAGCTTTTGATATGTCAAGGGCAACAGCCAAAATTACATCGAAACCCCTAATGGAAAATGACCAACATTTAGTTAGGAACGCTAGAAGATCACCAGTTGATCTCCGTTTACGGATACCGTACTGACGATCAGATTGGAAAATTGTAAGCAGATAGATAGATGCTTAAGAATCTTCTTATTAATTATAAAATATATTTCTTATGAAAGGCAGGAAGTCAAAGCTATAAGACGATATTTTATAGGATTAGAACGGTCACCATGCATAGGAACAAGTTGAATGTGAGCAAACTTCTAGCAAGAAGGAAAGGCGGAAATAGATAGATAAAGACGGAAACGTTTGACCAGCCAGGGTTCAAACACAGAAGTACAGTTTTTGAGAGCAATAGGAGTGATTCCGTCAAGACTGTAGGGCTCCCGAGGATCAAGGCCATAAAAAGTACAAAAAAAGATAAATACGAAGGATCTCAATAACGGGCATATTGTAATCAAATGGTGCAGGAGAAGGAAGAACAAGGCCTTCCTAACCGGAGTGTAATTTTTAGCAAATATTTGAGAAAAAGATTCAGCTTTAGAAATATATGAAACTGCTGAGGAGCCATCCGGGAGAAGCATAGGAGGGAAAGATATAAAAGGAAAATGATTGAAGGTGTTTTTAGCTAGATGCCAGAAGTCACAAGAGGAATATGATTCCGAAAAATGTTAATATGTTATATTGATGAAAGAGTTCAAATGAAAGAGTATGTTGTAGAAAAGATTGGCATGATTATTGGCAGAAATATGAAGGGCGCGAATTTTAGGAGATGGATGGTTATGTACCGTTTGTGAGCCGCCTCGCTGTCTTGGACAGCATGAGAACAATCATAATTAAACCAGGATTTACGGGCTTTAGGATTACATAAAGTTTGTGGAATGTCTGCCTCCATGCCAGAGTCAGAGACAATGATTTTGATGAAAGAGTTCAAATGAAAGAGTATGTTGTAGAAAAGATTTGGCATGATTATTGGCAGAAATATGAAGGGCGCGAATTTTAGGAGATGGATGGTTATGTACCGTTTGTGAGCCGCCTCGCTGTCTTGGACAGCATGAGAACAATCATAATTAAACCAGGATTTACGGGCTTTAGGATTACATAAAGTTTGTGGAATGTCTGCCTCCATGCCAGAGTCAGAGACAATGATCTCAGTTATGCGATCTGGACAAAGAGCTGAGTTAATATCCCAGTAGCACCTGCGTTTAGGTGGGTCCCGAGGCAGTATCGGAGCGATATAACAGGTAACGAAAGTAAGATTGTGATTGGAGGAACCCAACGAAGGGGACAGTTTCACAGAATAAGCAGAAAGATTAGAGGTTAGGAAAAGATAAAGAATGTAGGGCGTGATCTATCCGGTCAGTGATGGGCAGTCAAGAATACTAGTAGGGTGCTGCACCAGCTGTTATAGGTCTTGGAGGATAGAAAAGCTGTATGCTTGTTCACGAGGTTGGTCAGTGAAAGAAAATTTTAGACAATGCTGGTGTAAACATTGAAATCCCCAGAATGGATTTTTTTTGCAAAAAGAAAATAAGATGAAATGTGCTCCACTTTGGATGTTAAATAGTCAAATAATTTTACATAATCTGAGGAATTAGGTGAGAGATATACAGTACATATCAATTTAGTAAGAGAGTGACATTGAAGTCGAAGACAGATGGTAGAAAATTCTGATTCTAGAAATTAGAAAATTCTAGAAAATTATAGAAATGATGATTGTACGTATTGATCATATTGGCAATGCAAGGCGTGTGACTTAGATTGATTTGTATAAAAGTTATTTGCAAGTGGGTTTAACAGAGAGAGCTAAGGCTATTTATAGCTTTTGCAACTATGGATGGATTGTATCTGTATAAAGTCTTACCTTTTTGGATGAAGAATAGTAGTAGCTGTTTCCAAAGACTTGCAAATGAAGTACTGAGTGGAGTAAAGAGATGTTCGGTATATATTGAATACATTTTGTTGCACCCTGAAGAGTGGGATGAGCATTTGTCTTTGTTGCGATAAGTGTTTAAGAGATTGGGTGATGCTAACCTTACTGTGAGTCTCAGAAAGAGTGAATCTGTGAAGGCTTATGTGGATTATTTGCCATATAAAGTGGGGAAAGGAGCAGGAGATACCTGCTGTATAGCCTGTAGATGGTAAAGTGAAGTACATTGTACGTAAGAAAGTACATGTATGAAGGAGTTGTTATGATTTTTGGGAATTTTTGGTTATTACAGAACTTTCCTTAATATTTTTTCAGATGTGGCTTTGCCACTGACGAGGTTGTTGGCTAAGAAGTCAAAGTTTGTGTTGGAGTGTGTGCTGTGAAAATGCTTTCAGGAGATTAAGGATATATTTGGTTATTGCTCCTCTTCTGTCTACGCCAAACTATAATGACCCATTTAAGATGTATATGTATTCAAGCCACGAGGGTATTGGAGGAGCTCTAATGCAAGAACATGAAGGTATTGACCACCCGGTGGGTTATTACTCCAAGAAGTTGCTTGGTTATCAAAGGTCTTACAGTACTGTGCTGCAAGAGGCATTGTCGCTAATTTATGAACCTGAATAATTTTGATATATATGTAAGGGGAACAGGAAGTCCTCTTGAGGTGCATACAGATCATAACCCTCTGGTGTTTATGCATAGGATGAAAAATGCCAACCATAGATTGATGAGATGGTGTCTGTTATTGCAAGATTATGACTTAATGATTGAGCATGTGAAAGGGAGAGACAACGTCATTGCTGATACATTTCCCGTATTGCTACTAACCATGAGCCGGCCTTAGAGCTGACTCATGTTTTAACTGTAAAGGGGATGTTATGCATGTGTAATGACCCCGTGAATTTACGTTTACTTAGTTGTAAATTGGTGATGATCTATGTTCAATTGTGTGTGGGATTCTTAAATATAACGTAGCCCTATGAAATATTATGTAGCCTATTACTAGTATTGTAATGATAAATTTTATTATTGATATTATCAATATGAACGTGTACTTTGTACTTTGTAATTTGTGATCTCGAGATAATGTTTACTGGCGAGAAGAAATTGAGCAACTAGTTATCGGGGTGGGATGAAGGAGTGTAGCTAAGAGACTATTGGCGTTTTCTGTGGGGAGCAAAAAAATTTCGCATGCAAGCGGTCACTTTCCTTTTGCTTTACCCCGCAGAAAACGCTCACCGTCGCTTGCTCCATGAGAAGGCGACGCGGCGGCTGAGATGTAAGCAAAACCAAGATGAAATTACTATTTGACCATCTAGATATGTTCACACTCGGACGTATCCTATACCGACATAGTCAGAAAATGTGCAGATTCAGGAAGCGTGCTTAGAAATTTAATGTGACCATAAGTAGCCGAGCAATGAGGAGTTGAAGTCAAACAAGTGGGATAAAAGGTTTATGCACTGTATTACTCAACCCTTGTTTTCGTATACTTGTACTTGCATTACAATTATAAATGTAAAATAATGCGATGCAAAATTTCCTCAGGAAGCCGATAGTGGTCTCAGTGTTTCTTAACCCCTTCACTGCGGCTGGTACAAATACGGTCTCTCAGCTATCTAAGGGTTCACTGCGGCTGGTACATATAGGATTTCTGTATTTAAACTCCGCACTCAATGGTATTATGGGTAAATATTCACTGTGATAGGCTTGTATGGCAACAGTGTCAAGTATTGCGATATAATAGAACCTCTTTTTCTGCTTGAGTGAGTTAGTATGACTAATAAGGTCAAGCGGTGCAGTACGACATGTTGACGCTGCCCCGCCCTCTACTTCAATGGCGAGGCTAAATAGTCAAGATATTCAACATATTCTTGATGGATATAAAACAGAAGCATGAATGAATGAATGCATGTATGAATGAAGCATTTATGTACCAAAATATGCTGTATTATGTTGAGTAGTAAGTGGTTTCATTGTGCGTCTGGCAGCACGGTCACGGCCCTGTTGATGCACTCTGACGCAACTCCTCACTTAGCTGGTAGCCTCCACCAAGACGAAACATAGATTTTCTGGTATGGAATGGGCATCCTATTCATTTAGGCACTTTAAAATGTGATCAGTAATTATTTTATATTCTAATTAAACCTGCCGCACAGGGGGGTAGGCCTATGAATTTGATATCCGCAGTGAAGGAGTTTTAATATCCAATGGTATTGTCAGCAAATCGAGTAAGAGTGAGGTGTGTGAAGTTGTTGATTTTCGATCAAGTCACACATTCCAGTCTTTTACTCCAGCTGTTCGAATGCATATAAAGCAATATATACAGCTGTGACGATTATATTATCATTAACTACACCCGCATCCTCCCATATTTGATTCAAACTTTTATGATAATATCTTAAAATAAGCAAGTATAATTGATTTTGTCGAAAATACACTGTTGTCATTCTTTTATTGAAGCAGAAAGCATCGCCACGTCAGCCGAACGCTGACACACTTCACTGACGTACTTCTCTTGCTCCAGCAAGAAATTTATTGCCAGTCGGGCAAGCATCTTCTCAGAATAATTGAGCAGCAAGCGAAATTTGAGCAAGCAAGACATTTTTTGTCTTGCAAGATAAATTTATCTTGCTTCCCCCGCAGAAAACGCCATATGTTTGTCATACGGCGAAAGACACAGAGGGCAGCCATAGGATAAAATTTGTGTAGAGTAGAGAACCGGTAGTTTAGACACGGGGGTCGGGGTAAAGGAAACTTGCGACACTAGGAGGAGTTTCAGAAGGCAGGGAACTAAAGTGATTCGTAAGAAGAGAGAGAGGAGGGGTTTAGTTAAAGATAAAGGGAATATTGACAAAAAAAAGAGGAGTTGCTTGAAGGCTTACTATAAAAACTGTAGGAGTATTTTAAAAAAAGATAGATTTCCTGAGAGGAATAAATAGTGTAGAGGATTTTGATATAATAGCATTAACAGAAACATGGTTGGATATGTCAGGAAAGGTATTCGATCCGGAAGTCGTGATAGCTGGGTATAAGTTATTTCACAAGGACAGAGTAGGCAGACGAGGAGGAGCAGTTGCGCTTTATGCAAGAGATGCATTGCAGTATTGTGTTAACAATGTTATAAAAACAGCGGACAGCATAGAGCCTATATATGGGTAGAGGTTACGGATGGAACTGAGAAAATGGTTTTGGGTGTAGTGTATAGGCCTCCAAACTTATGTAAAGATGATTCAGCTCCTATATGGGAAGAAATAAACAAGGCCTGCAGATATAATCGATTATGCGTGGTGGGAGATTTTAATCTTAGGAATATAGACTGGGATTTAATCATAGGTTACAGCGATGCAGATGAATTGTTAAATATAATCCAGGATAACTTCCTAAGACAAACAATCAAGGAGCCTACTAGAGGAGATAATATTCTAGATCTATTGCTGACAAATAGAGACGATTTAGTTACAAATGTGGAGGTCGGTGGGAATTTAGATAATAGCGACCATTATGAGATCAGATATAGCTTAAAATGGGAAGTTGGAAAATTAAGTGGCAATAGGCATTGCATACCTAATTTCAGAAAGGCCAATTATGCGAGATTAAGAAGACACCTGGAGTAGGGTACGCCGTATAACAAAAATTCTTTTTCTAAACTTTGCCATGCCAATTTCCTATGCAAAATGGAATTCTAAGACGATTTTATCTCATTTCATTTTTGCATTTGAGCAATTCTTACTATGCAAAATCGCAGTTTTATATTGCACCCTTATCGAATAATGCTTAAATGAGTACGCAGTGTCCGGTTGGTCCTGTGTATTGCATCATGCACCAATATGAGTTCCAAATGACTAGCGTGGTAAGCTCTTTCTGATCAGTTGGTTCATCAGGCACTACATCACAGTGGCACAGCCTATACGTTGGCCTAGAACGTGTCCATCATGTCCTTCTTAGACCTGAAGCAGGGCATGGTCTCCCGGTGGTGGGCCCGAGCCCGGATGAACCCGTCTCTGGCCTGCTGCCACAGCCTCTGTCACCTGCTTCACGACTCTTTCGGTGCTCTGAGTGTCGATAGAGAACTCCGGAACCTCGTACGGCTTGACCAGGATCTCCTGGATCTGATCCCCGGACAGTGAACAGGTGAATGCCGGCTCGTGCACCTGGCCAGGCTGCCAGCTGATCAGTGTCTGCAAGCTGGTGGCTGACAAGTTCAGCTTGGGTGTGATGCGAGGTCTTACACTGGTATCCCCATACTCCTCGCCAGACCTCAGCTTCAAAATCTGGGTCACGGCGAACCTGCGGTCGTCCTCACTCTGACTCGCCATCAGCGAGAGGAGGACACATTCTGAGTGTGCGAACCATGCTCCTGTCCGCACGTAGAAGGTCACAGCTGTTTGGACCTTCTTGGGCTGCGACCTCATCACTCTGAGCTGCGTGAGAATGTGCTTGGGGCCGTCCTCTAGTCTGTGGTGAACCTTGATGTCGTAGTAGAGTTTGAAGTACACCTGCAGGCAGTACTTGACTAGGATTTCCAGGGTGTTCAGTTCTTTGCCAGTCAGTCCATGCTTTCTGGTCCACATGTACACGAACGACTGGGCTGTAGTGAGCCATCTGGAGTGGGACACCTTGCGACACTTGATCTCCTGCAGCTCGGACGGGAGAACGCCCCACTTCACAGCCTGGACCAGCTGGTAGGAGACCTGCTGGTCAGTGGACATGTTGACCAGGATATACTCCGGTATCTCCGTGAGATCTTCACCGCCTGGCACTCCTCTGAACTCTGCGTTGTACTGCATCTCATTCACGCTGGAGAGCAGACTGCACACTGGACCCGTGAAGCCAGTGTCAGATGAGGTAGGCCCGTCGATGCTGGTGATTAGGTGGCGCAGGGGCAACTCGTTTGTGTGCAACACGCATATACTCCAGAAGAGCTTGTGTCCCAGCATCTTCTTCAAATGGGCGTGAACACCACCCTTCCACCCCGTGTTGGCCCTAGTTGAGTCACCTTGCAATACGATCAGTGAGTCGGTGGAGTCGTATGTCACCAGCAGATCATAGAGAGCCTGAGCCACCTTGAACACAGGCTTCTCAGTTGGCACCGGGTCCTCTGGTACAAAGTACCAAAGGTACCTTCCAGATGGCTGCTCTGTCACTGACACATGCTCCTCCCTGATCAACCTTGAGTGCAGTTTCCCATAGCTGTCGCGCACCATCGCCCTGGTCTTGTCCTTCCTCCATCGTAACCCAATCCAACTATTTTGGTACCCTGGTTAGGGTACGCCGTATAACAAAAATTCTTTTTCTCAACTTTGGCATGCCAATTTCCTATGTAAAATGGAATTCTAAGACGATTTTATCTGTTTCCATTTTTGCATTTGATCAATTCTTACTATGCAAAAGCGCGCTTTAAGCTATGTTTTGCATATAAATATAAAAGTCCATTTTTGCATAGCAAGAAGTGCTCAAACCAAAAAATTGAAGCGGACAAACCACCCTTAAAATTCAATTTTACATAAGAAAACACCCTGCAAAATTCGAAATAATCTATATTTCACTTTTCATTGGACCTACGGCGTACCCTAACCTGGAGGTTATCGATAAGAGGTGGGGGAATGGGGGAGAAGAAATTTTCCCAGGACGGGGCCCGTTGACAGCTGGAGAGGCCAATTAGAAGATTAGGAAGGTACCTGGAGGTAATTGGCGCGGTCAGATATGGTAGTGAGGTCGAGGCTGAGGAGATAATTAGAGCGGTTGGGACAGGGAAGTGAGGTCAGGGCTGAGGAGGTAATTAGAGAGGTTAGAAGGGGAAGTGAGGTCGGAGCTGAGAGGATATACCTCATTTGAAAGGGAAATATAATTGAGGGACAGAAAAGAAATATTCCTTATAGGGAAATTAGGTCCAGAAAGAGTGATCCAAAATGGAGACCACCAAGTTTAAAACACAACATGGAGTAAA
>JACEEZ010005400.1:20000-37500 GCA_016584305.1 Chionoecetes opilio | reverse complement strand
GTGGCAGTGTTGCAGCCGTGGCAGTGCTGCGGGTGTGGCAGTGTTGCAGCCATGTCAGTGCTGCGGGCGTGACGTGTTGCAGGCATGGCGGTGTTGTTGTGGTATTGTAACTGTACGCCGGGGAGTCACTGCACTGAACACAGGTGGGAGCACTATTAACCCACGGAAGAGTAGAGTAATCCACAGGGCGATGAGTAATCCACAGGGCGATGAGTAATCCACAGGACGATGAGTAATCCACAGGGCGGTGAGTAATCCTCAATCAATCATTGGGGGCATACACCGGGGGGCGCGTCGCCTCGCCCACCTTACGACGCCACTCCCGGGGGTCACCACGCGCGAGTTCCCATGCAGGCTCCTTTCCCATACCAAGCAGCTCTCGACAAGAAACATCAACATGCCCCAGCCACGAGCCTTGTGGGCGCCCCCTTGGCCTCCTCCACGCCGGATTGTCTCTTACAGATACAACCCGATGGGAAGGATCGGTTTCAGGGTACCTTGCCACATGCCCATATAGCCGAAGTTGGCGCTGACGGACTATGCAGGTAATAGGCCTCGATTCAGTCTCACGGTGCAATCGCTGATTTCACACGTAATCATCCCAGCGATACCCCATGATTCTGCGAAGACACTTATTACCAAAGGCATTGATTCGTCTCTTCAAGTCACTATTTAGTGTCCATGTCTCACAACCATAGAGTAAGACAGGGATCACAAGTGACTTAAAGATCCGGATCTTTGTCCTCCTGCACAGGTACCGACAACGCCAAATACTCCCGCTGAGCGAGTCCATAACACCGTGGGCTATGCTAATCCGTCGTAAGACTTCTTGACGTGACGCGCCGTCATTATGGACTGCGCTACCAAGGTATGTAAAAACTTTACAAGATCTCAATTTTCCTCGCCACACGCATGAACAGACTGTACTGCTTCATCTAGTAAGTCTCCAAATACCTGGACCTTGGTCTTGAGCCAGGAGACCTCAAGTCCCAAAGGCTTTGCCTCCTCGTGCAGCGCCTCGAGAGCCATCACCAGGACCTCCAGCGACTCAGCAAAGATTACTGCATCATCGGCAAAAACAAGATCAGTGATCTTGGTGTTGCCGACGGATGCTCCACAATCACTTTGATCTACAACCTTGTCCAATACCCAGTCCATACAAGCGTTGAAAAGTAATGGGGCAAAGACGCACCCTTGCCTCACTCCTGTATTCACAGGAAAGAAGCTGGATACACCTGCCCCACACTTCACAGCACTCTCAGTCCCAGAATACAGACCAGTTATCAAACCAATAGTCCTTGCAGGAATCCCTCGAAGTCGCAGAAGATCCCAGAGTGACTCACGATGCACTGAGTCAAACGCCTTCTTGAGATCAACATAGGCTGCAAGCATCCCCTGTCGAAACTCACGTCGGCGTTCCACCAGGACACGAAGCGCTAGGATACGGTCCGTTGTTGACTTACCAGGTGTGAACCCAGACTGCTGAGGTCTCTGATGCTTCAACAGATGACTGCGAATTCGTGTCAGCAATAGATGGGCAAGCACCTTGCCTGGTACGCTGAGCAGTGTAATACCGCGGTAATTGTTGCAGTCCTGACGGTCCCCTTTCCCTTTCCAGATAGGGACGACCAGCCCCCTTTTCCAGTCAGGAGGAATGGTACCTGATTGCCACACGGCAGTCAGGACAGCATGCAACCCGCGGATCATGGCCTCACCCCCAGCTTTGAGTAGCTCCGCACTGATATTACAAACACCAGCTGCCTTTCCACCCTTCAACTTTGCTACAGCCTTTCTGACTTCGTCAAGAGAGGGTGCGGTTTAGTCAATGGGAGGATCGGCATCCACTGCCTGTAACCCAGTGGTGTGAAGCTGCTCAGTTGGAGGGTCCACAGTGAACAACTGCCCAAAGTACTCAGCCCAACGAGCCATCTGCCCATCCATGTCCGACACGAGGCGCCCATCTGCTGTTCGAATAGCACTCGCCCGAGAAGGAGACTTGGAACGGAGCTTCTTCAGGGCTCGGTAGGCGGGTCGGAGGTCATTAGCGTTCAAATGACCCTCGACATCCTCAGCGAGACTCCTGACATACCTCTCCTTGTCTCTCCGCAGGGCGATAATAATCCACAGGGCGATGAGTAATCCACAGGGCGATGAGTAATCCACAGGGCGGTGAGTAATCCACAGGGCGGTGAGTAATCCACAGGGCGGTGAGTGGCGACCGTGGAGTAAGTCACTCTAACACCGCGGGGCTAAGGGGTAGGGTTTTGACTGAGGACGCGGGAAACCGCGCTGAGGGAGCAGGGGCCGCGCAGAATGCGCATGAGGCCGCGCAGAATGCGCATGAGGCCGTGCTGAGGACGCAGGAAGGCATCAGAGGTTGCAGAGGCCGCGCAGAATGCGCATGAGGCCGCTGAAGACGCAGTAAGGCGTCAGAGGGCGTAGAAGCCACGCAGAGTGCGCATCAGGCCGGTGAAGACGCAGTAAGGCGTTGAGGGGGCAGGGGCCGCGCAGAACGCGCATAAGGCCGTGCCGATGACGCAAGAAGGCATCAGAGGGGGGCACAGAAGGTGCCAGGGTGGGAGAGGATAACCTTTTAGGTGCTTTTAAGTGGCAGCTACACATAATAGTGTAGTTTCTCCCGACCTAAGACTCAGCGAAGCGAACCCCATGATGGAGGCTAAGCTTTTCGCCTTAGGAGTGTTAGGACGAACGAGTCTAAAGACCCAGGTCCTTTCACGAGGAAAATTGTGCTCCTTATATAGCACATGTTAGAAGCCACCTTAAGACCATAGCTACACTCCGGGGTCACCAATTGTAGGTGACCGGATGTTTAATAGCTAGTTGGGCAACTGGCGAGAGAAACTCAGATTCCAGTGGAAGGTTACTTTTAATTGATTGATTGATTTGTAAAGGTTTATTGTACAACTAAGCATACAGGACACACACACAATACAAGCATGTGCAGAAATGCATATGCAGAAGCAAAGAAGTACAAAGCGGGCAACAGCCCGCCAGTGAGGAGGGTATCCCGTCAGGCTACGGGAGGGTCGCGTGGAGGCGTGGTGACGGTGAGTCACCTGCGTCACTGGTCACCCTGCCGGGCGCGGCGGGGTGTGGGTACGTGATGTGTCAGCGGGGAGGGGGCGTTGCTCGCAGCACCCCCAACATCACGTCTCTCGGGGTGTGGCGGACCATGAGTGCGGCCCTGCCTTCACGCTCACTCAGCAGCCCCCCACCTGCAGGCTGGGCGGCGAGGGCCGGGCCGGGCCTCAGGGGGGCGGTGGCGGGGCAGGAGAGGAGGTAATGCACCAGTGGGCGACGGGTGTGCATCTTGCAGTGGTCGCACACTTACCCCTCGAAGTCCTCCTGCAGCTCCTCTTTGGTGCAGTAGCCAAGACGCACACGCTGCAGTAGTGCGCCATCTGCCCTGGGTTGTTGCTGGGTGGCGTCCAGTGGGTGGTAGTCGGTGGCTGCAGCGTACCAGGCCGCCTGCCTCTTCCTGGCCTCCAGCTCTCGGTGTGTCTGGTGAGCGCAGTGTGCTGCGGCCCGTCTCGCCTGCGCCTTGAGCTGCTGTAGGCTGGGAGGCACGTGCATGGTGACGCTGGGGCCGCTGGCGGCTCGCTTGGCGGCCGCGTCCGCCGCCTCGTTACCTCGGGCCCCTACGTGGCTGGGGATCCAGTTGAGCCTGACACGCCTTCCCTGCGCGACAAGGCTCTGTAGGCTGCCTAGGATGGTGGTGATGAGCCTCACGTTGTCCTTAGGATGCGGCTGTTGGAGGGCCTGCAGCCCCGTCCAGGAGTCTGTGTGTATTACCACAGTTGCCTGCCGGTGGTGCAGGGCATGTTCGAGGGCGTGCTGGATGGCCACCAGCTCAGTCTGGAGTGTGGAGCAGTTGTTAGACGTCCGCCAAGACAGCTCTGTCCCACCCGTGGTGACGAACGCGGCACCTGTTCTGCCACTATCCGGGTCGACCGAGCCGTCAGTGAAGTATACACGGCTACCCGCTCGGCGACCTGGGCCATGGCCATCAGCGCGTGCTGCCGCAGCTCCCGGGTGGTGCACATGGCTTTACAGGCAGGCAACTGCGTGGCGGTGAACTCTGCGGCGGGGGGCCCCCACGGGGGCGGAGCATTGTAGGTGGGGGCGGGGACATCGGCCTCCCGCCACGGCCCGGTGATCCCCGCGTGAATGAGGCTGTGGGTGGCTAGCGAGGTGTTGATGAGCCACGTGTTGCCGCGCAGGCACTCGATGCCCTGCGTCATGGCCAGCCGGAGTCTCCTCTGCGCCACGCCTTCCATGTCGCGGCGGAATACTCTGGCCACGCGACAGGCCATGATGCACTGCACCCTGGTGGCGAGGGGCACCAATCTGGTCTCGCTCTGCATTACGCAGGCGCCGGACCATCTCGGAGCCCCCAGCATGGTCCTCATGGCGTTGTTCTGGAGCACCTCGAGCCGCACCTGCTGACTGGGGGGGAGCGCGATGATGACAGGGGCGCAATAATCCACCAGGGAGCGCACAGCTTGCACATAGTACAGGTGGAGGACAGAGAAGGTGGCGCCGGCGTTAAGCCGCGTCATGGCCCGCATCACGTTCAGCCTGGCCTGCGTCCTTTCCCTCAGGTAGTCAAGCTGCGCCGTGAACGACAGCCGCCTGTCGAGCCACACCCCGAGGTACAGGTAGGAGTCCGTCCAGGCCAGGCCGATGCCCTGGACGCGCAGCTGACGGGCTGGGTTGGCTGCCTTGATAGTCATGGCCCGGGACTTCTTCGCCGAGATCTTGAGGCCCAGCTCCTCGCACTTGGCGGTGATGAGGTCGAGAGCGAGCTGCGTCTTGCAAAGCCTGTCACCCCGCCCGGTGACAACGAGGGCCAGGTCGTCGGCGTAGCTGAGCAGGACGGTGCCAGCCTGGAAGGGCAGGACGACCAGCTCCTCCATCAGCAGGTTGAACAGGAACGGGCTGAGGATGCCGCCCTGGGGCGTCCCGTTCTCCAGTTCCTTGTAGCGTGATTTAAGGCCCTGGAACTTGACTCTGGCCCGACGGTGCTGGAGGTAGTCCTCGAGCCAGGCGAGCAGTCTTCCCCGGATCCCCTTCCTCGCGAGGGTGGCGAGAATAGCGTGAGGACTGGCCAGCTCGAACGCTTTCTCAAGGTCGAGGAAGACTGTGACTGTGGGGCAGTTGTTGGCCTGAGTCAGCAGGGTGAGGCGGCTGTCAGCTGTGCCCACGCCGCGGGTGAAGCCAAACACGTGAGGGTGGAGGGCTCCCACGCGCCACTGCAGTCGCGAGAGCACCATTCTCTCGGCTGTTTTAGCCGTACAGCTGATGAGGGAGATAGGCCTGAGCTTGGTGGGCTCCCTGGGCTTGGGGATGGGCTGAATATCGGCCTCCTTCCACGCTGGTGGCAGGTGGCCTGCCAGCCAAGACGCGTTGAGCGTGGCGAGCAGCGCGGCGTCCCCGGCAGGCCCGGCATGAGCGAGCATGGAGTATGTCACGCCGTCCGTCCCTGCAGCTGTGTCGCGCCCTTTTTTCCTCGCCGACGACAGTTCCTGGCGAGTGAAGAGGTGGTCCGCCACGTCAGGTTCCCCTTCGCGCTTCCCTGACAGCCTCGACGCGGTGTTGTCGAAGCTGTTGCTGGAGGTTTCGTGTGCGAGGAGGAAGTTGGGCACTGGAGCCACGCGTGGTGAACACGCCGATGAGTCTCTCCGCCTCTCGGTGTGGGTGTGGGTGGGCGGCCGGTCGGTGCGGGGCGGCACCGGAAGCCGTCCTGACATTCCTCCACAGCTGGCCGAGGGAGGTGTGCTGGTTGAAGGAGGCGCACCACTCCAACCACTTGGCCTCCCTGGCCCGCTGAGACACCTGCCGAGTGCGAGTCACCACATCCTGCAACAGCCGCAGGTTGGTGGGGTTGGGCTGTCGTTTATACAGCTTTCTGTGCAGGTTGACTCGGTGGTTGTGCTCCCTGACGTCTTCGTTGTAGAACCACCAGTCGGGACGGTGGCGGCGGCCCGGAGAGCACTTAGGAATGGCTGCGTCGGCTGCCCTCTGAAGGGCTGCCGTGAGGTCCCTCTCCTATTGGTGCAGGTCGTCGGGTGGCTCGTAAGTGACCCACCACTCGTCAAGGGAAGCTTGAAACTTGCCCCAGTCCGCCCTCTTGATGTTCCATCGCGGCGAAGGGCGTGGCGGGATCGGCGGCGACGCTGTGAGGGTAGTGAGGGTGGCGTAGTGGTCACTGGGCGCCGGCCGCCAGGTCACCCGACACCAAGGTAAGGTCCAGTCGCCCCATCCGGACGTGGGTGGGCTCCACGGTGTTGAGGAGATGTATGTGAGGGACCTCCTCGAGCAACATTGCTAGGTGACGACCCGTCCGGTTGGTTGCCGACACTGACTGCAGGATGGGGTGGTGGGCGTTAAAATCGCCCGCCACTAGGAGGCTAGTGTGCAATGCCATGGTGAGCAGCTCCCCTGCCTCCAGTTGGTGTCGCTGGCTCCTGTACAGGTTGTACACAGTGAGGTCGAGTCCTCCCACGTGCAGCTCCACCGCCAAGGCCTCCACGCCATCTCCACAGTGCGCCGGGTCGGTGATTCTGCGGTGAGGGATGGCGCTCCTCACCAGCGTCACGCAGCCACGGGTGCCCTCAGTGGCAGGGAGCGAGTGGAGACTGTAACCCGCAATGCGCCACTTAAAGTCAGCAGGTGTGAGCGTCTCCTGTAGGAGAACCACGTCAAGGTCCTCCTCGAAGATGGCCTGCAGCACCTGATGTTTCTTGGGGAAGAGGCCCTGGGCATTCCACTGCAGCACCTTGAGCCTGGGGGCGGCCGCCGGCGACGCCGCATGGGGGGTGTCGTTGTCAGCGTGGTCCGCGTGGACGATAGTACTCTGCTGGGAGGAGGGAATGCTGGCCTGAATCCCTCTGTGGTGGTCGTGACTGACGGCCGCCGTCATTGATGGCTGATTCAATCTCCTCGAGGAGGAGGGCGTCAACTTCCTCCTCGGTGGCAGGGGCGAGCTCCGGGCGGTGGAGGAGCCTCCTCATAACATGCATCATGCGGACGATGATGCAATCAGCAATTGCACGCGTCTCCTCGCTGACGTGAATGTTGTCGTAGCGGTGGCATGAGGCAGCGCGACGTCCGTCGGCTCTCGCTGTCGCTGGCGCTTCAGGCACTGCAGGTGCAGGTGACTGGCTGGGCGGGTGACCTTGAGGGCGTCTCCTGTGTGGTGGGCGGGACCTGGTCCCAGTCTCCCGTTTAGGCAGTGGGGGGAGAAATGCGGCGGGGGTGATGGTAGCCGCCTCCTCACTGATACTGTCAGCTGCGCTTCACTTTCCCTTCCACCCGACCCGTGGCCTGGGGTGGGGTCCCTGGGGACTAGGGGGGAAGGCTGTTTGACGGCCTTGACCCAGGCTGGCCTGGCTGGTAGGGGAGCAGGGATGAAGCGGTGTTGCCGCTGTTGTTGCTGTGGTTGTCCGCTTGTTTCATGATGGCGGTGTTGCCGCCGTGGTGCCTGAAGCTGTTGCTGCAGGCGAGGCTGAGGCATCCTGCGAAGCCTCTCAGGACACTGAGGGTTCCAGGCGTGGTGTTTCCTCCCGCAATTCGGACACTTTGCGGTGGTGGCCTCCTTGGCCTTGTGGCGGCCAATACAATCCTCCGTCGGGTGGTTAAGGCTGTACACTCCACACCTGACGGAGTGCTCGCACCTAACTTGCAGTTGGTTGAATCGCTGGCACTTGTAGCACCTCACCGGCTCGCTCCGGTAGGGGCGTAAGGTGTAGGTGCTCCAGGAACGCAGGCTCAGCTTGGCAGGTGGCTGCCCCTCGTGGACAATCATCACCTGCCTCGTGGCTATGTTGTCCCAGCCACGCAGCCGTGTGGCGGACACCACATGGGGTTGTGCCTTCACCGCATCGAGTGGGAAGTCAACAGGGTAGCGCTCCAGCACTACCTTGTGCCTCCTCACACTAGGGTCAAGGAGGAGCACCCTATTGCCCTCGTCAGCGAGGCGCCGCAGGAGCGCCACAGACTCCTCGTCCTTGGGGGTGAGGATGAATTCTCCGTAGAGAGAATCCGTAGTAGAACTCCGTTGGGCCTCACCTCCATCTTCAGGGTCGGGTTATCGTCCTCGAGGGCCGTGATGGCCAGGTAGGTGCTGGCGCTGGGTTGGTCCTCCAGGCTTCTCAGCTTGAACTTGGGGTGGGCGGCGCGACCGTTAACCATAGTGGTCCAGTCCTTGCCCTGCGCGGCCTGCTGCTGGTCCTCGCTCCTGACGGACATGTCGATGACGAGTGGTGGTTCACTCTCATCATCATCGACGTCGTAGGCATCGTCGGCGCTAGCAAGCTCGCGCTCGCGCTCGGGACTGCGGTCGGCCTCCTTTGTGAGCTTCATTATTGGTGTCGAGTGTTTGGGAGGGGACGACGAGGAGGGGCGCTCCGAAGCCCGCTTCCCCACCCCTGGCGGGGAAGCATTTGCAGTACTGCGTGTGATCATTTCCCTGGCGTGTTCACACTCGCACTAGTCTCAGTCTCAAGTCCGGGTGTCGACACAGGCGCGGTCACTCGATGCGGCGAGGACATAGGTCGGGAAGGTCACGCGGCGTGCACAGCGGGGCTCACGGAGTGACCCCATCTGACCTCGCCGGTGACTCACTCGCGACTGAAGGCCAAGGGTGAGTTTCCAGAGTAGCGGGTGGGGGGAAACACAGACACAGGGGTAGGGGGATTTTCTGAATAACGGGAGGGGGAACGCAGTCTCAGGGTTGGGGGAGTTTTCAGAATAAATGGGTGCGGGAGCACTGAGGCACAAGGGTGAGTTTTCAGAATAGCGGGTGGGGGGAAACACAGACACAGGGGTAGGGGGTTTTCAGAATAACGGGAGGGGGGAATTCTCAGGGGTGGAGGAGTTTCAGAATAAATGGGTGCGGGAACACTGAGGCACAAGGGTGAATTTTCAGAATAGCGGGTGTGGGGGAAACACAGACACAGGGGTAGGGGGTTTTCAGAATAACGGGAGGGGGAACACAGTCTCAGGGATAGGGGGAGTTTTCAAAATAAATGGGTGCGGAAGACTGAGGCAACAAGGGTGAGTTTTCAAAATAGCGGGTGGGGGGAAACACAGACACAGGGGTAGGGGGATTTTCAGAATAACGAGAGAGGGAACACAGTCTCAGGGGTGGGGGAGTTTTCAGAATAAATGGGTTCGGGAACACTGAGGCACAAGGGTGAGTTTTCAGAATAGCGGGTGGGGGGAAACACAGACCACAGGGGTAGGGGGGTTTCAGAATAACGGGAGGGGGGAATAGTCTCAGGGGTGGGGAAGAGTTTTCAGAATAAATGGTGCGGGAACACTTGAGGCACAAGGTTGAGTTTTCAGAATAGCGGGTGGGGGGGAAACACAGACACAGGGGTAGGGGGGTTTCATAATAACGGGAGGGGGGAACAGTCTCCGGGGTGGAGGAGTTTTCAGAATGAATTGGTGCGGGAACACTGAGGCACAAGGGTGAGTTTCAGAATAGCGGGTGGGGGGAAACACAATCACAGTGGTGGGGGCGTTTCAGAATAATGGGAGGGGGAACACAGTCTCAGGGATGGGTTTTTTTAGAATAAACGGGTGCGAGAACACTGATGCACAGGGGTGAGTTTTCAGAATAACGGGTGGGGGGGGAACACAGACATAGGGGTGGGGAGGTTTTCAGAATAACGGGGGGGGGGGAACGCAGTCACAGGGGTAGGGGAGTTTTCAGAAAACGGGTGGGGGGGAAAGTCACAGCGTGGAGAGTTTTCAGAACGGGTGAGGGGGAACAGTCACAGGGTGGACAGTTTTCAGAATAAGCGGGTGGGGGGATTTGGGAGGGAGGGGGGGGGGGGGAGTTTCAGAAGAACTTCCCCTGAGCACCAGGCCGTGGAGGGTAATAATTCCGTGTACGCGAGGAAGCTGGAGATCCGCCGCTGGGGACCCCGGCTGCACACACTGACTTCGGGAGCAGTGAAGGTGACGCGTCCTCCCCCTCTGATGTCTTCCGGGTCACTCTGAGAATTGCTTTCGCGGACCATGTATGTCAGCAAACAGATTGAAGAGTTCTGCACGGGTGCAGCAGTATTTGCTTGGAGCAGCTTTAGAAGAGCTGCTAAAAAAAAAAATTGTTTCCTTTACCAGGCCCCGCAACTGAGGTGGACCGCACGATCACGGGTTCCTCAGCGCATCGCAGGGTGCCCCGACCCCGCAGAAACAGCACAAACACGCACTAGCCGAGGTGCTGCCCCCACGAGGGGTTTCCGACCAGACACGGGCTTTTCAGGTCCCGAGAGGTCTTTCACCAGAGCGTAAGAGGGAAAGAAATTAAGTAAGAGAAAAAGCCTTCTCAAACCCTCGGCGTCCTAAAAAAGAACGATCCAAAACTAAGCAGAAAGGGGGGTAACTTCCAATCCGATCCCGTACTGGAGTATAATCGCCCTTTTTAGGGACCAAATCGTCTGCAGCCAAAAAGAGTCAGTCTCAATAAACTCTGTTTAATGCCACGAGGTGGTGGTGGCTGTGTCGAAAACAATGACAGTGACTGGGAGTCACAATAAAGGTGGCGGGTGAAGCGGGCGGGATCTCACTGCAAGGAGGTCCCCGGTACACGCTATCCCTAGCAGCACACACGTCAGCTTAGGAGCGAGCCTCGGCACAGAGTGAGGAGAGGTGTTTCTGGGCTGGAGGCTGGAGGCTGGACTGCCTTTTACAAGGCGCTGATGTTGTGTCCCTCCATGGCTCTTCAATATGTTGCTGCGTGGTGGTTGCTGTGGTTGTTCTGGACCTCCGTTTGACTGGGTGGATGGTTGCTGTGATGCTGTGTGCCATCTGATGTGTGAAAAAATGTACCCTGTCATAGATCACTGTATACCTGGTCTGCGCACGGAATATCGGGCTGTTGCACATGGGCCTGAACCTGCCCTGAAGTCGGAGGGCCGCTCGGATTCATATAATATAATAAATATATATATATATATATATATATATATATTATAATATATATATATATATATATATATATATATATATTATATAATATATATATAATATACGCATCATATAGACTGGTTTATCAGTATATATGATATACTGTAATCTTCGTAAACGTTTGTTCTATAATATTATCAAATAAAAACCGTAAAACACGCTAAGAAATGCCGTTACGGGGACTCTGAAGAAATATGCATGAACTTAAAATTCATTTCAAGTCTTTGCCTTTTAAAAACCTTGCGAGTCAACTTTTTTCATGAAGGGTATCAATAGAAGCGCAATGTTATTAGCTTTCCATTGCTATATTCGTTATCTGATAAATTAAATAGAACCATGCATAAATAGCGTAAAAAAAAAAAATCACAATCGGGTAATTTTTCCCCGTTTTGATGAGGTTATTTATTTGGGTAACCCGCTAATTTATACATGGTGCTAATTCATTTATCATAAAACGAAATATATAAGTAAATAAATAACATAATCATTCGGGCAAATTACCCGATTGATGATTTTTTTTTCAATTGCGCTTCTATGATACCCCTCATGATAAAAGTTGACTCGCAAAGTTTTAAATGGCGAAGAGTTAAGTTCATGCATATTTCTTCATAGTCTCGTAATGGCATTTCTTTAGCGTGTTTACTGTGTTTTTTTTGATAATATTATAGAACAAACATTTACGAGGATTACAGTATATCATATATATCTGATAAACCAGTCTATATATAGTCCACAGACCACTATATCTCTTCGTCGGGGGGTCCCGCAGGCCCCTATGCAGCCCTGCAATTCAAAACATTGTCGCGTGAACAGTCCAGGTATACAGTGGTCTATGACCCTGTGTATCATCTGCAATAATAAGATCTTAACTTATACATATTTTGTAATAGCCCATTTTTATCTGAGGTGTAGTTTTGTTTCCTTTGCAGTAATATATCTTATATTTTTTTCATATGCTGAATTGAGTGTCCTATCCAATCTCTGTAGAACATGACACATACCATCTCACCCAACACAAAAATAACGTGATTTTGAGCGTTTTCAAAGGTATTCCAAAATTTCTGGGTTTTCGAGTCAGAATTCAATCATGTTGTGTTCGCTACAAGAAAACTAACGAAAGTTAAATGTGACAACGGGGAGTGGTCGTATGTCGTTAGCATGCTGTGATTTTTCGCTTCTGTTGTTTTTGTTATTCCGATCTGATTTAAGTATGTACTGTGGGTTAATTATTGTTGTTCCGCTTGGAACTATGGGTATATTTGTGATTAAAAAAAAAAAAATAATATACTATATCATATCATAGTGGTATTATATGCTATGTTGTATAGAATAATATATCAAATTTTCTGTTTCATCTAGAGCATCTTTTTGTGTCAGAGTGTGTTAGATCCATGATGTTTACCTCCGCCAACGAAGTTGGAGGGTTTATGTTTTCACCCCGATCTGTCTGTCTGTCTGTCTGTCTGTCTGTCTGTCTATCTGTCTGTCTGTCTGTTTTGTTAGTGTACAGGATTTCTCGAAACGTTACGATAGATTTGGACCAACTCGGTATACATGTCTATTTGGTATAACGAAGAACTGATTTAATTTTGGGAGAAATATATTGACAACTGTTGCCATGGCAACCAATTGAAGAAATATTCGGCCGGAGGTATGCGCTCATACTGAGTGCATATATATATATATATATATAATATATATATATATATATATATAATATATATATATATAATAATATATCTATATATATATTGATTAAAATATTCGGGCGGAGGTATGCGCTCTACTGAGTGCCCTCCCCCCTAGTTTTTCATGTATTTGGCTTGTCTGGTGTGAATCATTATTTATTTTTCTATTGCTGCGGTTTTTTTCTTTCATGTAACTATATATCGCTTAGGACGTGACAGTCCTATTGATCATGTCGAGTAGTGTCAAGTAAATATCTGTTTGTGTATAATAAATTTGTTTTGTAAAATAATATTATTGGTATATAAATATTTGAATAAATATTTGAATAATAATAAGAATACATTTTGATTTCATTGATGCAAAAATTTGAGAAAAATTGCCTCAAAGTTCAAGTGTTTATTTGGATAATAAGAAGGGAAGAAAGAAGGGCTCTAAAGCAGTGCATATATAGGTCCTCGGAAAGGGGTAGGGTAGGGGGGGCACAGAGGGTGAATCCATTATTGTTTTAAGACGGGGTTGGGTGAGCGAAGTGAACCTCTACAGCTGGGGGTTCTGAAAATGGGGTCAGGAAAGTTTTTGAAAATCAAGCATTTCTAGGGGCTTTTTGGGGCCCCCTCATGGGGGTATTTGCACTAATTTGATATTCAATGGCCAAAGGATGCCGTGCCCCCCCCCCCCCCCCCCCCTTGTATACATCACTGCCGGAAGGAAAGAGGGGGGCGACCATTTGATTATATACCCCCACACATGACCCCTCCCCCGCGTCTTAAATTACGTATTTGCGTAAAAAATTTATTTAGGTAAATATCGGGTTTTATAACAATAGAAAAATTTGAATTTTTTTCGGAGGGCTTCCGCCAAACCCCCTGAGACGGTAAACCAGTTAACCCAATTAAAACCCGGGTTTTTAGAGCTTTAGGATCCCAAAAGTGGTCAATATCGCCCCCCTGGGGTGATGAGAACTTCGGGAGTCGAAAAAAGCCTTGGGGGTCAGAGGGGTCTATTGTGTTTGAGGTTAAAGGGAGGGTAGAAAATCCCTTTGACAGGTCAAAAATGGAACGAGGAGTACCAGAAAATGGAAAATATCCCTATTATGTTTTTTTTTTCTTTTATTTAAAATTTATTGTACTATATGTGTATGTTTTTTTTTTTTAAAAGGGGTAGAGTAGATATTAATGTGAGAGTAGTATGCTTTTTCAACCAATATATTAGTTGGGGGGAAAATTTGGTTTGAGCTTTGAGACAAAATACCATTCACCACAGATAACATTTCCCATAAGGATGAAGGTTTACTTTAAAAAAAAGTATAGTAGTCTGTATTTATTTACTTTTTTTTTAATGTAACGTACAAAATGTTTGGGGGTCGATTCGAATAGAAATTCCTGAAGAGCGATAGACAGAAAAGTTTGAGAACCCCTGTTTTAGAGTCACTAAAAAAAATTGAGATTTAAGGCGATTAATAGTTTCTGACCTGTAGAACCTGTAAAGAAAAATATACAGATTAAAAAAATATACATGCCTTTTTTTTCGGAAGAAGTTAATCCCTTAAATTTAAAAACAATTCAAACTTTTTTTCGATCAATGTGCTAACGAAAACACTTGCTCAGTTTCTAAAGGATTTAAAGTTTAGCGCGTTAATGCCCTACCAATGTAAGGGTAGTATAGCAACCAGAAGATGGGTGTCATTCCAAATTTCCATGACTCACAAGCAATGTTACCTTGGTAGTACGAATTTTTACACTAGTTACTTTACTTAGTTACAGTATTGTTTTAACTTGTATAATGAGTTTAGTGGAATTTCCCAGGTATTGAAACAATTTTGAAAAACATAGACATGACGAATATTTACAAAATAAAAAGGGGGAGCTAATTAATTCAAATAATTTTTTTGTTTTGATAAGAAAAAGATAGGTGGATACTCCGGGGGAGGTACTCCGAGTCTCTCCCGCCCATTGTATATTCATCGTAACGTCTCTACATCGTCAGGTTATGTACTATTGTAAAAAATTGAAGAAGGAACTGTACGAAATTTGAGATCTTTCTATGCCACAGTATTGATAACCTTAAACCCCGTCCCAAAATGAGAGAATATATGGGAGAGAGAGGAGAAAAAGAGAGAAGAGAGGAGAGAGAGAGAGAAGGGGAGAGAGAGAGAGAAGAGGGGAGAGAGAGAGAGAGAAGGGGAGAGGAGAGAGAGAGAGAGAGAGAGAGAGAGAGAGAGAAGAGAGAGAGAAGGGGGAGAAGAGAGAGAGAGAGAAGAGAGAGAGAGAGAGGAGAGAGAGAGAAGGGGGAAGAGAGAAGGGGGAGAAGGAGAGAGAGAGAAATTTTCCCGACTTTCGAAAGTGGCATGAGTAAAGGTAGTTTTTACAGTTAAAACTGAGGTACATACATTTACTTTTTCCTAAAACTATTTCTCTGCTTCCCAGGACTTGAATTATTTTAGGAGAGGACGTCAAGGGCCTTCCAAATTAAAAATGGCCACCTACTTTTGGAATATCTTAATTTTTCCTAAAGCTTTAGAGGGGTGGCCAAAGACTACGTATACAGTAGTCTTTTGGCCCGGCATTTAGTGGGAAAATTTTTTTTTTTTTTCCCCCTTTTGAGGTAAAAACATAATATAAAACTGCAATCAAGTTTTTTAAATTTTAGAGACGCAAAAAGCCATTTTCCATGAGTTTGTGTACACACAGGATCAAATATAGGTAACATAAATTTAAAATGACGCATATTGAGTGAAAAATGAATAATAAAAAACAGAGATAGCTAAACCCTGAATATAAAATCCCAATCCCCGGAATCCTTAACTTTATGTAACCCCTTGGGGCCCATGGCCCTTAAGGGTTTTGAGTAATACGGGTCGACAGGACATTTTCTGCTTCACCATGCCAAGGATATTTATACAGGGTAAAAAGGGTGTACCTTTGGGGTTAGTCAAAGATTTGACTGTCCCTGGAAAATTTGTGTTTAGGGGATCAAAGTCTCACTGACCCAGAGATACTATGTTAACAAAGATGGCATTTTCAATCCGGACACGCATTGTGTTTAAAGATTTAAATTTTGGGTTAAATGTCTTGCAAGAGACCGATTTTACTGATCAGGGGCATTTGACATTTGAAAGTATGTACCAGGCACTCAAGTAAATCAAATGGACATATAACTGTTACATCCTACATACAAAAATATACTCAGTAAATGGTCCATTAAATATTACTAATCATCCCTGTTTACCATATACTGTTTTTACTGTTGACAAAAGGGGACGTGTGGGGGTGGTGTACTGATTGGGTGGCGGTGGGTCACAAAATTTTGGACTGCAGTTCGTATGGGGGTAGGGACGCCCACCGTACTTTCCTTTTTTCCCTTTTTTTTGTCGGATGGGGAGCTTTAATGGAAAAGCCACCCCGATCCCCCAATCACAGTTTCGGGCAGGGGCTAGGCATGCTGTTTTTTATATATATAGTAGAAAGGTTCTCACAAAATTTATAACGATAAATCTTTATTAGAACGGGAAAGGGGTTGGGGGAGGGGGGTTTTGTGTTTGCCTCATCATTATCACTGGATTTCGGTTTCTTGGGTTTTCACACCTTACAGTCCAACCAAGAAACCAACTATTGAACATTTACGGATTGTGGATCGAGACTCGTGGGAGGTGCACAGAGCCTTGGCTTTTAGAGGACTCCCATGAATATTTTTCAAAGCACACTGATCCGTGATAAAAAAATTTTTTGAAGAATGAAGGTATTAATGTGGATAAGGTAATCTAAAAGTTTAATGGCTTTAAATCTTTTATTTTTATTTTTTGATATGGGAAAAAAAAGTATATTTACGGTACACAGGGGGGAGCCTCATTAAGGGAAAAGTATTCTGGGGCAGTTCTCGCTGACGATGTCAAAAAAAAATATAAGTAATTGTCCCACAAATTTCACTGATGCTTCGGTAACACCCCATTCTACATAAGCGAAAATGGAATTTCATTTTTAGCAGCGTTCGGATGGGCTTTGAGGTAAATATTGTGCCACACACCCACACACACACACACACACAACCCCCCCCCCCCAAAACACCACACAACACACACACATACACACACATGCACACACACACACCACACCCCCACAACACACATACTACACACTAACACCCCACACCACCAAAAACACACAAACATTGTTTCCGTCTGGACGGTCAGGGTTTGGGCGTCCGGCCATACTGGCCCCCGCGTTCGATTTATTATCAGCCCCGCTCATACCCGGGGGGGTTTTCCCCTGAGAAATTCGGCAGATATTTTCCCCCTTTAGCAAGGGGGTTTGGGGTTTTGGGGGGTGGGTGAGGGCCCAGCATCACCCCCAAAATTTGGGAATAATGAGCTCCAAGCTGCCCGGGAGGGTGAAAGGGATGACGATCAAAATCGCGGGGACAAGACCATGTGGAAGACACACACAAAGTACACCCACAACAAAACCCACACACCCCACACACCCACACACACACCACACACACACACACACACACCCCACACATATAATATAAAATATACGCATTAAAATGTATGTTTGGTTTTGTGGTTTGGTGTGTGTGTGTGTTGTGTGTTGTGTGTGGGTACGAGGCCAATTAATATATATATATATATATATATATATATATATATATATATATATAATATTTGTATGTAACGGGCTAATATGCACGCTTTGAAAATGTGATAATTACTGTGGATGTATTGGTAGGAGGCGTTTTGGCTTGGGGAGGCCGTATCGGGAGCGGGGAAAAGAGGTGTTATTTTTTTTTTTTTTTCTACTTGTTTTTTTAAGGG
>JACEEZ010005400.1:12500-15000 GCA_016584305.1 Chionoecetes opilio | reverse complement strand
ACTAAGGAATATTTAGAATATAATTTGTTAATATATTGCCGCCCTCGATATATTTTCATAGCTGTATTAATTATTGTTCTGTCCGCTAGGGAGCAGATGCTCAGCGGACTAATGCCACTAACTGATTTTTGTAAATATGTATGAATTATGTTAACTTGTAACATTTTGGCAATAAACTCAATCAATCAATCAATCAATCAAAACCTTCACTTGCGTGCCGAGGGGGGGTGGGGTAGGGGGGGGGGGCATGCGTCCATGCCCCCGCCCCTTTTGCAAGAAATAAATAATGATAAATATATTTATTATATAATTATATATTTTTATATATATTTATTTCTTAATTATATATCTATTTATATATTTATTATATATATATATATATATATATATATATAGTATATATATATATATATATATATATATATATATATATATATATATATATATATATATATATTATATATATATATATATATATATATATATATTGGCGGCCCCGTTTCAATTTCAAATATAAATAAGTTAGGTATAAATAAGGGGGAGGCCATGGCTGCATGCCCCCCCCCCCTTCGGTATGCCATGGCCGCATGCCCCCCCTTCGGTATGCCATGGCCGCATGCCCCCCCCTCGATAGGTCATGGCCGCATGCCCCCCCCTCGGTAGGCCATGGCCGCATCCCCCCCCCTCGGTAGGCCATGGCCGCATGCCCCCCCTCGGTAGGCCATGGCCGCATGCCTCCCCTCGGTAGGCCATAGCCGCATCCCCCCCTCCAGTAGGCCATGGCCGCAAGCCCCCCCTCGGTAGGCCATGGCCGCATGCCCCCCTCAGTAGGTCATGACCGCATGCCCCCCCTCGGTAGGCCATGGCCGCATCCCCCCTCGGTAGGCCATAGCCGCAAGTCCCCCCTTCGGTAGGTCATGGCCGCATCCCCCCCTCGGTAGGCCATGGCCGCATGCCCCCCTCGGTAGGCCATGCCGCATCCCCCCCTCGGTAGGCCATGGCCGCAAGCCCCCCTCGGTAGGCCTTGGCCGCATGCCCCCCTCGGTAGGCCATGGCCGCATGCCCCCCCTCGGTAGCCCATGGCTGCATCCCCCTCTCGGTAGGCCATGGCCGCATCCCCCCCTCGGTAGGTCATTGTGTTTAAATGTAGTCTTTGCCCATATACTCAGTGCAGTGGTCCATTATAGTATATTAGTATTATATATATTAGTATTATCATTGCCCTACCCTGAGTACATACTATACACCTATGTGCTATTGGAGAGAGAGAGATGGCCGTTGTGTTATCTGTGAGCTATCTTTAACTATCTCTATATATCTTTAAAAAACATTACCGTAGAGAAAGTGTTTATTTAGAGCAGACGAGGTTTAGATTGAAAGAAATTACGAAAAACCATGTCAATAATAATAATAATGTCAGGATAATAATAATAATAATAATAATAATAATAATAATAATAAAAATAATAATAATAATAATAATAAAAAATGTCAGCCATGTTTGCATTGGAAAATACGTCAAAACTAATCTAAAACTTGCTATAGCAATGAAATTCTTAACCAATAATGAAAACGCGACTAATTCATAGCTTCTACAGATATCCAAGGCCATTAGAACCCTATGTATCGTTAATTCATCCTTTAAATTCTATATAAAACTACAAAACAGATAGCTATGTTTACCGCCCAATATAATTACCGCCCAATTAATGACTTACCTCCCAACCTACAAAAACTGATTTAGCGATGAAACTCTTAAGCCGACCACACACACACCGGCGCGGCCTGTCCGGCCAACAAAAAATGGCGAGGCATCGTTCGCCGGAAGAGACCCACACACACACCGGCCGCCTCATGAAAATATACAGTACACATCGGACCACCGTGGTGACAACATGAATCCGCTGTCCGAAAATGACTTGTTGGTGATGGCTGCATGTGCAGCCATATATAATACTTATATATAATACGTCATACTATATATAATACGTCATATATAATACCTATATTATCATAAATACAATTATAACTGGTATAATTAGTCATTATCTAGCCGAGCGAGGGGCGGGCCGCGTCGGAAGGCACCCACACACACGCAGGCGGCAGGCCGCGCCGGACGGAATTTTCAACCGCCGACTGATTTTGGCTGGTGATGGCTGCGACATGCAGCCATCACCAACAAGTCATTTTCGGACAGCGGATTCATGTTGTCACCACGGTGGTCCGACGTGTACTGTATATTTTCATGAGGCGGCCGGTGTGTGTGTGGGTCTCGTCCGGCGAACCATGCCTCGCCACTTTTTGTCGGCCGGACAGGCCGCGCCGGTGTGTGTGTGGCCGGCTTTACCCTTTCAAATTTACATGATTTCCCTTTCAAATTTTAAACGAAAATGAAATTCTCTTATTTTACGCGACAGATTTTTATGGTGGATTTTAATAATATGAAATCTATGTTTTTTTGTCTTTTTGGATGATACTAGAGTCTTTTTAATGCTTTATA
>JACEEZ010005400.1:0-5000 GCA_016584305.1 Chionoecetes opilio | reverse complement strand
ACCTAAACACAACACCCCACCCCCTTTCCCCTTGCTCAGGGGGACAGTAAGCGCCCGAATTTGTTAAGTGAAAACTCCCGGGAGCACGAGTGTGTTTTTTACGTGTGTGTGTTTTGTGTGGTGTGTGTGTGTGTGTGTGTGTGGTGTGTGTGTGTGTGTGGTGTGTGTGTGTGTGTGTGTGTTGTTTACATGTGTTTTGTGTGTGTGTGGTGTGTGTTTACGTGTGGGGTGTGTTTTACGTGTTTGTGAAATTTTACGGGGCCAAGCAATGCTCGTGTGGCCCCGTCCCCCATATCAACATTTTTAAATCATTCATCCTTAGTGCTTTGTGTTGGCCGAAGCCACACCCCGGAGAGCAGGTCACAAAACCCCCGGCTAACCACCGGAACCCATTCACTGCTGGGTGGACAGGGGCTTGGGGTTTTTTAGGAAAACAACTCATCTTTTTCCCCGCTCCGCCCAGGGGATCGAACCTGGGACTTCTCGGTTGTAAACCCGAGCGTGCTTCCCCTCCCACGGAGTACCGGAGTATCCCACGTGTGTGTGTGTGTGTGTGTGTGTGTGGTGTGTGTGTGTGTGTGTGTGTGTTTTTGTGTGTGGGGTGTGGGGTGTGGGGTTTTCTGTGTGTGTGTTTGTGTGTGTGTGTTGTGTGTGTGTGTGTGTGTGTGTGTGTGTGTGTGTGGTGTGTGTTGGTGCGTGGTGTGTGTGTGTGGTGTGTGTGTGTGTGTGTGTGTGTGTGTGTGTGTGTGTGTGTGTGTGGTTTCATCTATTTTATATGTAGGAATATATTTACTGTATGCTCCTATATGTTTGTGCATATGTATAGGTATGCATATATGTTACATAGAAATATGTTTGTATAAGTACTGTGTGTGTGTTTTAATAGATAGTATACTTTTAGTATGAGTAAGGATATTACAGATGTTTTGTGTGAATACTACATAGAGATAAATTTTAATAGTCTTCGCTCTGGAATGTGCACATATTACCTTGCTTAATAGGGGGGAAAAAGCTAACGAAGAGTTTTCTCAGCAAAACTTTTCCACGAAAGGTTAATGATGGTTTTAATATTTGTGTGTATTCTTATTGCAATAAAATGTTTGAGCTTGAACTTGAACTTGAACTTGAACACAACCCCAACAAAACCCCCACACAACAACCCACACATACAACACACACAACACACCCCACCCCACAACACACACCCACAAAACACACACACACACACACACACACACCACACACACACACACACACACACACACCACACAAACACACCACAAAACACAAACACACACACACCAACACCACCACACACACATACACACACATCTGTGGATCCTGTGGAGCGTAGTTATAGACACAACATATTTGGTGCCCGTGGCCACGCTGATACGCCACCACTAGTACATTCCGTCTGCCCGTCTCTGCGCCAGCTGGTCTACAATGCTGTTGCTGGCGGCGCCGGGTGGTAAGGGGGCCCAGCTTGGGTTTTGATGGGGGATTGTCCGCAGAAATATATCCAATTTATTATTTGAAACTCTCCAGACATGGTTGGTTTGAGTAACGCAGATGTCTTGGTAAGGCATTGAATAGGCGAGGCCCTCTGGTGGCAAAGGCGTTCTCTTTCAAGGTCTTGAATCTGGTGGTGGCTCTGGGATGTGTCCTCTCAATGTGGAAGAGCCGGCCCAGTCTTTGATGAATGTTAAAACGTATGTCGAGGTTATTGATTGTACTGCCAATTGATATGTTATATATATATAAAATGGCATACCCTTATCTGCTTCTCTCCAGTGAAAACAAGTTGAGTTTTTCTAACCTGTCCCAGTAATCTAATTCTCGAACAGCAGAGCTTTTACAGGCAAATGACCGCTGCACAGCTTCGAGTGACTGTTTTTCTCCGATCTTTCACGGGCTCCACAACTGACAGCAATACTCTAACAAAGGCACGACGAGTGACTTGTAGAGCGTCAGTATGGGCAGTGTGTCACGGGTCCGAAAGGTGCGTAGAATTCAGCCAACCTGACTTCGTGCTTTCTTTGTCACATTGATTATTATGTGAGTGCGTAGACCACTGTATACCTGGACTGCACACGGAATATCGGCCTGTCGCACAAGGGGCTGAAGTCGGAGGGCCGCTCGAATTCATATATATATATACGGATCATATAAACTGGTTTATCAGTATATATGATATACTGTAATCTTCGTAAATGTTTGTTCTATAATATTATCAAATAAAAAACAGTAAAACACGCTAAAGAAATGCCATTACGAGACTGAAGAAATATGTATGAACTTAATATTCACTTCAACTCTTCGCCATTTAAAACTTTGAGAGTCAACTTTTATCATGAAGGGTATCAATAGAAGCGCAATTTTTTTAGCTTTCCATTGTTATATTTCGTTATATGATAAAATTAATTAAAACCATGCATAAAAATTTCCGTTAACTAAATAAAATAAATCCTCAATCGGGTAATTTTCCCGATTGGGTGATGTTATTTATTTAGTCAACGCTAATTTATACATGGTACTAATTCTCTATGAGAAAACGAAATATATAAGAAAATAATACATAAATAAATCGTGAAAATTACAAGATTAATGATTTTATTTTTTTTAGAAAACGCTAATTTATGCATGGTTCTAATTTATTTTTCAGATAACGAAATATAGCAATGGAAAGATAATAAAATTGCGCTTCTATTGATACTCTTCATTATAAAAGTTGACTCGCAATGTTTTACATGGCGAAGAGTTAAGTGAATATTAATTAAATTCATGCATATTTCTTCTTGTCTCGTAATGGCATTTCTTTAGCGTGTTTTACTGTTTTTAATTTGATAATATTATAGAACAAACATTTACGAAGATTACAGTATATCATATATACTGATAAACCAGTCTATATGATAGTCCATACACCGCTATATCTCTTTGTCGGGCGCCCCGCAAGCCCCTATGCAGCCCCGCAATTCAAAACATTGTCGCGTGAACAGTCCAGGTATACAGTGGTCTATGGTGAGTAGTATAGTTGCAATCACAGCTGAGGGTAACACCGAGGTCTCCTACATGTTCCTTATTGTTAATGTGAGATCCGTCATGTGCTGTGTAAGTGTACCCATTCTTAGTTCTTCGGTCAGTGTTGTAGCTCAAGTGTTCAAATGTATTGTTATTAAAGGACATATTGTTCTGTTCTGCCCACAAGTAAAGCGCTGCAAGGTCAGTGGGGTAAGTCGGCGTCGGCTTGTAAGGACACTTTCTTTAACACACGGGTGTCATCTGCGAAGAAGGCGACGGACAAGTGTTGAACATGTTTTTTGATATCGGAGATGTGTATGAGGAAGAGTAGGGGGCCGAGGACTGTCCCCTGTGGTACTCCACTAGTGACTCCAGACATCTGGGACACTGCAACCATTGTGCACGGCGCACCAAAACCACACACACACACACACACACACACAAACACACACACACCCCACACACACAACACACACAACACACACAACACACAACAAAACACAACACACACACACACACACACACCACACACACACACACAAAACACACACACACACCACACACACACACACACACAACACACACACACACACACACACACACAAACACACACACAAAACACCCCACACAACACACACACACACACACACAGTTTTTAATAAATACAGAAAAATCAAAATGTTATAGCTATTTAAATGACCTCGCTCCCTAATTATTAGTATTCCCAAAGCTTATGATGCAATTATGACATCAGGAAGAGGAGGAAGGAGGAAACATCATGAATCACAGTTGTAGAAAGTGACACCCCACATACCATGCGGGACATGGGTCATGATGGGTGTGACCCCAACCGCGGTGGTTACTATTTTGTTTTTTCGAAACTCCCTTGACCCCGTTTTTTATCCTGTTCTTGCAGGTACATTTTTCTTCAACTGTTCAGCTATATTGAGATCCCGAATTGCAACAAAAATATAAAAAAACTTAAATATTGAAGTAATTACAGTTAATGAGAAATTGATGTGGCAACAGTGTCTTTTCCCCTGTGACCTGCCATATCGCCTCAAGGCATGGCCTGGTAGGAGCCTCAGGCGTGTGGTTATTAGCGCTGGAGGGACCCATTATATTTCCTTTATATTTCCTTCTCAACATCTCGTCTTCATGAAGAGTATCTGGCTTACTTTTGTGTCCATGTGATAACACATTTACTAACGATGGTGAATTGGGGACTTTCATGCACTCAAAGCAAATAAATGGTGTGTTGTTAAAGAAACAACGAAGGACTGTAGGAGGCCCGCTTTCCACTGAATTTTGTCAACCAATAAGCAGCCACATAGAAGCTGTCATGAAAAGCTCCACCTCGGGGGAGGGCCATGTGGCTCTAGCGTTCTTCAACAGAGTATACTACTACTACTACTACTACTACTACTACTACTACTACTACTACTACTACTACTACTACTACTTCTACTACTACTACTCTACTATCACTACTATTACTACCCTCTGGTCTATAAGAGTTTAATATACCACTACTATTTCTTTTTCTACTACTACTACTACTACTACTACTTCATCTTTTACTCCCCACCCACTATCATCCACACATATATTCTTATATTGAATATCAGAAATATCAGGATATAAAAAAATAATAAAGAATGAATATTAGTGAATGACTAATGAAAATATTATTAGAATATAAAAATTAAATTAATACGCACTTACCTATTATATAATTTCATTTGAATGATATAAACAAACCTCTTGGCAAATAGATGCTTATTATAACATACAAGAGACAATTAATACAATACACTTCCTACCAAGGAAACTCCCTTACCTAACAAACTTTAACTGGAGACTTAAATCAAAATACGAAACGCTCTAATAAATAAGGAACTTAAATACTACTCCTTCCCACATCTTCTCTCCCTCTCCTTCTCCACCCCCCCTCTACGTTTTACTTTCAACCCCTT
>JACEEZ010005398.1:210000-221704 GCA_016584305.1 Chionoecetes opilio | reverse complement strand
TTGAAGACATTTAGTGAACGAAATTACTTACGTTTTCAGTTTCGTGTTGATACTACAAGGGATAAGGCAGGACTTTATAATATAATAATCACCTCTTCTGCTCTTCGTAGTCTTTCTGAACTTAATAAGTTATACCCCTGTATCGCAAATTCAGCCTGTATCAGCCTGTATCAGAGGAGGAGGAGGAGGAGGAGGAGGAAGAGGAAGAGGAGAGAGGAAGAGGAGGAGGAGGAGGAGGAGGAGGAATACAAAGGAATACAAAGGAAACACAAACAGCAACAGACCGATAGGTCCTTACAAGACTGTTTGCTTTAACTACACTACACTAACTAGATAATAAGAGAGAAAGGATAGGAAGTAGAAGGCTCCTCCTCCTCCGAGGAGGAGGAGGAGGAGGAGGAGGCCGCCACATTTTCGATATTCACACACTCTATTTGTGCATGCAGAGAGCTATTCCCGTATTGTTATTGCCAATTTGCCAGTGATTGGATGAAGAGGACAGTTGGTCTCAGTCTTTGGTGAAGGATACAGTAGACGTTGTGTGCAGCTTCGAGAGCCGCGACCTCGATGCTCAGATTTGGGTCATTTTAGTGTTCATAAAATTGACCTACAGTGCCTGTGTTCCAACTTGGGCAAGATTTTGGTCATATCTTGTTATGAGAAATATATTGGAAAAATGCCTGAAACTGCTTTTGAGGAATCGTGATGATAAACTAACAAACAGACAAACAAACAAACACATAAACAGACAAATACTCCTGCAAACAATACCACTTCGCTAGCGTGTGTGGCAATAATAATAATGGTAATAATGATGATAATGACGAATAAAAAAAATATATATATATACAGGATTACACAAGACCTTCCCTACTCTTCCCTCCTTACTTCCTTCCTTCCTTCCTTACATCCAACTCTTCCTTCCTTCCATCCTTCATACGCCCAACTCTTCCCTCCTTCCTTCCTTCCTTCCCTGCGCCCAACTCTTCCCTCCTTCCTTCCTTCCTTCCCTACGCCCAACTCTTCCCTCCTTCCTTCCCTACGCCCACCTCTTCCTTCCTTCCTTCCTTCCCTACGCCCAACTCTTGCTTCCTTCCTTCCCTACGCCCACCTCTTCCTTCCTTCCTTCCTTCCCTACGCCCAACTCTTGCTTCCTTCCTTCCCTACGCCCACCTCTTCCTTCCTTCCTTCCTTCCCTACGCCCAACTCTTGCTTCCTGCCTTCCCTACGCCCACTCTTCCTTCCTTCCTTCCTTCCTTCTCTACGCCCAACTCTTCCCTCCTTCCTTCCTTCCTTCCCTACGCCCAGCTCTTCCCTCCTTCCTTCCTTCCTTCCCTACGCCCAACTCTTCCCTCCTTCCTTCCCTACGCCCACCTCTTCCTTCCTTCCTTCCTTCCCTACGCCCAACTCTTGCTTCCTTCCTTCCCTGCACCCAACTCTTCCCTCCTTCCTTCCTTCCTTCCCTACGCCCAACTCTTCCCTCCTTCCTTCCCTACGCCCACCTCTTCCTTCCTTCCTTCCTTCCTTCTCTACGCCCAACTCTTCCCTCCTTCCTTCCTTCCTTCCCTACGCCCAACTCTTCCCTCCTTCCTTCCCTACGCCCACCTCTTCCTTCCTTCCTTCCTTCCCTACGCCCACCTCGTCCTTCCTTCCTTCCTTCCCTACGCCCACCTCTTCCCTCTTTCCTTCCTTCCTTCTCTACGCTCACCTTTTCCTCGCCCTACTTTTCATCATCCTCTTCCCATGTTTCTCCTCGAACTCCTTCATCGTACACAATCTGACTCATCCAATTCTTTGCTTTCCTCTCCTTCCTTCCTTCCCTGTATCCTCCCTCCTCTCCTCTCTCTCCTCCCTACCTTCCTGTCCTCCTTCCTTCCTGCCCTATACCTCTCCCTCCTCTCTCTCCCTCCTACCCCTCCTTTCCTTCCTTCCTTCCTTCACTATACTCTCCCTCCTCTCTCTCCCTCCTACCCTCCTTTCCTTCGTTCACTATACTCTCCCTCCTTCCTCTCTTCTCTCTCCCTCTTACCCTCCTTTCCTTCCTTCCTTCCTTCCTTCCTTCACTATACTCTCCCTCCTCCCTCTCCTCTCCTCTCCTCTCTTCTCTTCTCCTCTCCTCTCCTCTCCTCTCCTCCCTTCCCTCCTGGTGTGATATCTTACTCTCCGCTGTTGAACAAGACCCGCCGCCCGGATGCCCATCTAATTGTACCCAGTAATTAGGGCTTCACAGACAGGGCGCGCGGCGGGGCTTCATAAACCTGCTTGAAACCCACCGAGTCTGTCTGTCGCTGCTCCTCACGATTCAGGCTTTTATCTTCTTCTAGTTCCTCCTCCTCTTCCTCCTCCTCTTCCTCTTCCTCCTCCTCCTCCTCCTCCTCCTCCTTTTACTCATATTTTACCTTCAAATCTGGGTTTTTTTTCGACGTAAATAGTTTTGCTTGCATTTAGTTTCGTAGTTTTTTTTATAGTCTATTTACTTATTCATTTTTTCCTATATCTATTTGCCTATTTTTTCCCTTGGTATTTGATTGAGTTTTATTTTTTTCTAAAGTTTTGTCTTTTCTCTCTCCTACACTGTTCACTTCTTGTACTACATCTCTCCTGTTATCCTCTCTTCCCCTCTCCCTTCCCCTCTCCCTTCCCCTCTCACCAATTACTCTCAGTCAGACGTAGTGAGGGGAGAGCAAGTTTTGACCTCACTCTCCCCTCTCTCTCACTTTCCCCTCTCTCGCACTCTCTCTCTCTTCAAAGTCAAAGTCAAAGTCAAAAATGTTTATTTGTCCATCTTTAACCAGAAGAAAATTAACATTTCACAAATATCAAGGCAGAGCTCTTTTAATGTAAACAATTTTAAAGAGCTCCCAAAAATAATCTACCTAATTTGAAATAATTACCTAGGGCACATAATCGAATATAACACAAACGTACCTATTCGTACTGTAAACTCATATCTGGTTTTTCATAAAGAGTTAGAAGTATCGTATACGCATATTCACATATTCACAAACCCAAACCATACACACAAACACATAAACAAATATATACATACAAACATATACACGTACACGCACGTACACATACAAATACACATACATATGCACATATACATACATACACATACACACATACGCATACAAATACACACATATACATACATACACATACACACATACGCATACAAATACACTCATATACATACATACACATACACACATACGCATACAAATACACACATATACATACATATACATACATACACATACACATTCATACATACACATATACATACATATATACACTTATATACATATACATCACACACAAATACATAATACACCACATACTTATACACATTATCACTGATTTTTACGTAAATATGTATATAAATATTAGTAAGGCTGCAGCAAAACATACTTCCCATCTAAACTCATATTACTCATTCACTCATTACTCATTGCAAAAATATTACTCGTGATATCAAACATTAACTGAATTGTTATATCCGTTTAGAAGATACTTTTTTGCTTTAATCTTAAAAGAAACACAGTTGTTTGTATGCATGAGATACTCCGGCAGTTTATTCCATTCGAGACAGCCTGCGTAAGTTACGAATCTCCTTCTGGCTTCTGATCGTGGTCGTGGAGGTCTTAACATGTTATTGTTCCTTAAATAAAAATTGTGAACATTAGATACTCTAACAAAATCAATGACTGTGGGAGTTCTTAGCTGAGATATACAAACTTTAACAATTCTAGCTTATGAATATCCTGAACTTTTAATACACCATGTTCAACGAATAAGTTGTCTGTGTGATGCCAACGTCCTAACCCTGAAATCATCCTAATGACCCTTTTTTGTAGCAGTATTAGCGGCTGTAATATAGTTTTTAAACCTGAGCCCCAAATAAGATTACAATATTGTAAGTATGGATATATCAAACTGTAATACAATATGATCAATGTTTCTTTTAACAGATTATTTTTAATTTTATATATAATTCCTAACGACCTCGTATTTTACTATAAATATAGTTCACATGCTCCTTCCATAAAAACTTTTCATCAATCATAATTCCTAAAAATTTTGTTGAAGAACATCTTTGAATATCACAGTTTCCAATTTTTACTGAGGTGTGCTGGCTAATACTTTTATTCCCTGCAAATATAATGAAGTGGGTTTTGTTAATATTACTTGAAAGTCTGTTGGCTAACTAACCAATTAGCTACATTATTTAGTTCTTGATTAACCAGATTCTCAAGGGTGTGCAGATCAGGCTCAGAATAGTAAAGAGTTGTGTCTGTTTCTCATTCACTCTCCCCTCTCTCTCACTCTCTCTCTTTCTCTCACTCTCTCTCTCTCTCTCTCACTCTCCCCTCTCTCTCTCACTCTCCCCTCTCTCTCTCTCACTCTCTCATTCCTTCATAACTCTTGCCTGTCATTAAGATATATATATTTTTTGAAGAGTATTTGATGTGTATTATTATTATCTGTTTTTTATTTTTCTTCCTAGTGTGTGTGTGTGTGTGTGTGTGTGTGTGTGTGTGTGTGTTGTGTGTGTGTGCTGCGTGCGTGCGCGTGCGTGCGTTGCGTGTGTGTGTGTGTGTGTGTGTGTGTGTGTGTGTGTGTGTGTGTGTGTGTGTGTGTGTGTGTGTGTGTGTGTGTGTGTGTGTGTGTGTGTGTGTGTGTGTGTGTGTGTGTGTGTGTGTTTACCTTCTAATTCACCTATCTCTTTAGTTATTTGTTTCCTTTAATTATCTTTCTATCCCCTTATGTATCTATTTATCAATCTATCTATCCAATCACCATGCATATACCTGTCTGTCTGTCTGTCTGTCTGTCTGTCTGTCTGTCTGTCTGTCCACCTGTAAACATGTCTGTACGTCTGTCTGTCTGTCTGTCTATCCACCTGTAAACATGTCTGTACGTCTGTCTGTCTGTCTGTAAGCATGTCTGTACGTCTGTATGTCTGTCTGTAAGCATGTCTGTACGTCTGTATGTCTGTCTGTAAGCATGTCTGTACGTCTGCATGTCTGTCTGTAAGCATGTCTGTACGTCTGCATGTCTGTCTGTAAACATGTCTGTACGTCTGCATGTCTGTCTGTAAACATGTCTGTACGTCTGCATGTCTGTCTGTAAGCATGTCTGTACGTCTGCATGTCTGTCTGTAAGCATGTCTGTACGTCTGCATGTCTGTTGTAAACATGTCTGTACGTCTGTCTGTAAGCATGTCTGTATGCCTGTATGTCTATCTGTAAGCATGTCTGTACGTCTGTATGTCTGTCTGTAAGCATGTCTGTACGTCTGTATGTCTGTCTGTAAGCATGTCTGTACGTCTGTCTGTCTGTCTGTCAGTCTGTCTGTCTGTCTGTCCATTACTCCGAGGTCATTTCAGGTCCGGCACACGTCCGTTAGGTCACATAGGTCACGCTGATTTACATGCGAAGGTCATCTGAGAGCTAATTGGGAGCAGGTCTGATGCTGCTTTGAGCCTTTCGCTCCCTTCTATATTAATTCGTATGCAATATCGCTACTCCGCTTGCATGCTTGAATGGAATGACTCGTTTGAACGGTAAATATAATAGCTGTGTTGTATTTTGTATGTTGTGTTCATATGTATCTATTCTACTCTCTATCTGTTTCTCTGTTGATCTGTTTGTTTCAATTGTTCTACTTCTTTCTGTTTAAAACGGTAAATGTAATAACTGTCGTATCTTGTGGTTGTATTTTGTATGTTGTGTTCATATGTATCTATCCCGCTATCTATCTGTTTATCTATCTATCTATCTGTGTTTGTTTAAATTTTTCTACTTCTTTCTGCTTCATTTAGGTCAACACGGTAAGGTTTAAACGGTAAATATAGTTGTTGTGTTGTATTTTGTGGTTGTATTTTGTATGTTGTAATCAGATGTATGTATTTCGCTATCTACATGTTCCTGTATCTATCTATCTGTATTTGTTTCAATGTTTCGACTTCTTCCTGCTTAAAACGGTAAATATAATAGCTGTGTTGTATTTTGTAGGTTGTGTTCATATGTATCTATCCTGCTATCTATCTGTTTCTCTATCTATCTATCTGTGTTTGTTTCAATTTTCTACTTTTTTCTGCTTCATTTACGTCAAAACGGTAAGGTTTAAACGGTAAATATAGTTGTTGTGTCGTATTTTGTAGGTTGTGTTCATATGTATCTATCCCGCTATCTATCTGTTCCTGTATCTATCTATTTGTATTTGTTTCAATGTTTCGACTTCTTTCTGCTTAAAACGGTAAATATAGTAGCTGTGTTGTATTTTGTAGGTTGTGTTCATAGGTATCTATCCTGCTATCTATCTGTTCCTGCATCTATCTATCTGTTTGTCTATCTATCTATCTGTGTTTGTTTCAATGGTTTACTTCTTTCTGCTTAACACGGTAAATATAATAGCTGTGTTGTATTTTGTATGCTGTGTTCATATGTATCTATCGTGCTATCTATCTGTTCCTGTATCTATCTATCTGTGTTTGTTTCAATTTTTTACTTCTTTCTGCTTCCTTGTATTTATTTATTGTATCTCTCCCCTATTATTCTATATTTAATCGCATTCTATTTGTTATATTTTTGTTATTCCTTGAGAGAGAGGGGAGAGTGAGAGAGAGGGGAGAGTGAGAGAGAGAGAGAGAGAGTGAGAGAGAGAGTGAGAGAGGGGAGAGTGAGAGAGAGACAACCCAACATCTGTCTGTGTTTGTTGAAATGCTCTACTTCTTCTGCTTCATTTTTTTTAGTTATCGTATCATTATTTCTCTCCTCTATTACTTTCTGTTTAACCGTGTACTATTCTTACTAGAGTGACAAGGAAGCAAGAAGGCAAGGAGGGAAGGAGGCAAGGAGACAGGGATAGGAAGGTAAGTATAGGGGGTGGGAGGAAGTGAGGGTAGAGAGTTAAGGTAGCAGGAAGGAAAACAAGTAGATAATATAGTAAGGAAACAGGGCAGAGAGAGAGAGAGAGAGAGAGAGAGAGAGAGAGAGAGAGAGAGAGAGAGAGAGAGAGAGAGAGAGAGAGAGAGAGAGAGAGAGAGAGAGAGAGAGAGAGAGAGAGAGAGAGAGAGAGAGAGAGAGAGAGAGAGAGAGAGAGAGAGAGAGAGAGGAAGGCAGAGGTGAGGAAGGTAGTAATACAGGACAATAATCGCTGCCCTGTCATGCGAAAATGCTATGTCATGCTTTCCTATCAGTTCTAGTCATCTATGAGAAACATACTCCTGACCTTACACAATAGAAACTTTGTGGAGTTCGTCGCCTCAAAACCACAGGCAGGAAACCCCCCCCCCCACCCACCACCCACCCACCCACACCCACACCTACACCCACACACACACACACACACACAACCCCCCCACACCCCCCACCCCAAAAAACAAAAGCCAAGAAACACAAAAAAAAAACAGTAACAAAAAAAAATAAAGGTTACCCCCCCAAAAAAAAACCGAAGCCATGTAAAAAGAAAAAAAAAAAAAAAAAAAAAACTCCCTTAAAATATAAAAATAAATATTAACATCAGCCAAAACTCAGGAGGTATTTTGACGAAGGCCTTAAGAGTAGATTAGATATTTGCCGCACCTTAATTTACAGACCTCATTCTAGTAGTTATTAAAGTCCCAAGTCATTTTTGTGACTTAATAATACAGAGTGATATTTGGAAGTTATCAGGAAAGCAATGGAGGAAAATAGAAAATAATAATATATGTAATTCGCGTTTGGAAATAAGCTGGTTTTTGGGTGATGGCTGTGAAGATTTGTTTTTATTTGTCAAAGGTCATATTTTCGTTTTCATATTATGTGAAAAAAAGGAGAAAAAGAGAGAGAGGAGAGAGAGAGAGAGAGGAGAGAGAGAGAGAGAGAGGAGAGAGAGAGAGAGAGAGAGAGAGAGAGAGAGAGAGAGAGAGAGAGAGAGAGAGAGAGAGAGAGAGAGAGAGAGATCATTGTCCTCATCATTATTTTTTATCCTTGCCGCATTCTTGTGGCTTAACTTAGATTTTTTTCTTTTTCTCTCTCTCTCCTCTCTCTCTCTCTCTCTCTCTCTCTCTCTTCTCTCTCTCTCTCTCTCTCTCTCTCTCTCTCTCTCTCCTCTCTCTCTCTCTCTCTCTCTCCCTCTCCTCTCTCTCTCTCTCTCTTTTTCGTTCACCAAAACTTTGCATCTGATTAATAACAACTAATAAACATAATGATAATAAAATTAAAACAATGATACTAATAGTGATAATACTAATGATAATATTAATAATGATAATAATGATAACTAACAATAACAAAGCAGCAAAAGAATAAAGCAAAAGAAGCACACACATAAAAATAACGAAGATACACAAAACAAAAAATGAGAAAAATAATCCTATATAATAAAAATGAACCTGAAGAAAAATCACCACCAAACTCAAACTAAAAAACACTAACAGAAGAAAGACCAACACCCCATCCCATTACCCAGCCATCCAGCAGTCCATTAGGCAGGTAAGTAGGAGAGAACACACGGCAACAACCAAACCTCGCCATTAAACCCTCACCTGTCCAGATCCTCATAATTAAGACCTTCTACTCAATGGCGTCTAACCTGTGCTCCTCGAAATACCTGGTCCTTGAGGGTGATAATGAGGGTGATTCGTCATTATCAAGGCACAAGCGGGGCCATTAGGGGCCATTAGTGTTCACCTGGTTTAATGAGACACGTGGGGCCGAACAGGTAAGTCCAGTGCCCCGCCCTCTCATCGTCTATCGATTGTTTTATGGGTTTGAATCGTGCACAGATTTCATCGATTGGGCTGCATCTTAATGTGTGTGTGGGGAGGGTGGGGTGTGTGGTGAGGTGGGGGGGTGTTTGTGTGTGTGTGTGTGTGTGTGTGTATGTGTGTGTGTGTGTGTGTGTGGGGAGGATAGGGTGTTTGTTGGGGTGGGGGGGGTTGTGTGTGCGTGTGTGAATGTGGGGGGTGTTAGGGTGTGTATGTGTATGTGTGTGTGTGTTTTCTTCTCTCTTATTCGACAGTGTGGATATGCCAACTGTTTGAATCGATTAAGATGTACCCAGAGGTGAACATTTACGAAACGTCTAGAAAAAAAGAACGCTCTCTCTCTCTCTCTCTCTCTCTCTCTCTCTCTCTCTCTCTCTCTCTCTCTCTCTCTCTCTCTTCTCTCTCTCCTCTCTCTCTCTCTCTCTCTCTCTCTCTCTCTCTCTCTCTCTCTTCCCACTCTACTTCTTTTCGACTTGTATTCATTCCCATCTTCCCTTCCTTCCTCCTCTCTTCCTGCTACCCTCCCTCCTATCCCTCACTCCCTACTTCCTTCCAACATCTATTCCCTTCTCTTCCTCCTCACAAAAAATACGCGATTTGAGAGTGTGCAACAGACATTCAATGATTTCACAACTCTGTGTAGCAAAAAAACTGGCATTACCTTGAGTTCAAATATACAGATGAAACTTTTTTTCTTCTTATCTTGTAGCGCAAACGTTGTAATTAAAGATACACAGATTAGTTTATCTTTCCTGCAATAACAGCACCAGATATCAAGACGTGTTTATAACGTGTCTCGGAAGGGCGTGGCGAGGATACAAAGGGTTACTCGCTATCTGAGTTACGGTTACTTTTATAGAGCGAACAAAATGTGTTATTACAGGAAGGTTAAGTTCTTTCTATAACGGTAGGAGAAGAAGTATACCTTCTCCTACCGTTATAGAAAGAAGAATTAATAAAGAGCAACAACAACTACAACAACAACAACTACAACTACAACTACTACTACTACTACTCTACTCCTACTACTACTACTACTACTACTACTACTACTCTACTACTACCACTACTACTATACTACTACTACCACTACTACTACTACTACTACTACTACTACTACTATACTACAACAACAACAACAACAACAACTACAACAACAACTACTACTACAACTACAACAACAACAATAAGAAGTAAAAGACCTTCATATATCTTACTACATTCTCAGTACTAAACAAAAAATAAGGTAACTTAAAATAACTTGAAAACTAAATAGGTACTAAAACCTACTAAACTAAACTAAACTAAACTAAACTAAACCTAAAACCTAACCTAAACCTAAAACTAACCTAAATTAAAACCTAAACTAAAACCTAAACCCAGTAACTTAAACTAAAAACATTCCCCTAAAAAACCATGACTTTACGGTCCGTAATGCTAGCCTATGTAACTACACCACAAACAAAACCACACCACACACACACAACACACACATACCACACACACACTACACACACAGACATCAGGACACAGACACAGACAAACACAACGACACAGACACAGACACAGAACACCACACACACACACACACACACACACAAACAACACACACACATACTGATCATAATTTATCAACAACTATGCTAACTACTAATTTAAGCAGATTATGGTATGAGTGTACCTCAAACTCGTAAAAGTATTCGCATCCAGGTAACTAGATTCAAACAAGCAACAATAGACTACCTAAACTGTTGGTAGATAAAGGTTAAACAGACAGATCGCTTGTAGCAAGTGTATGCCTAAGTTTAGAGTGAATCATGTCCTATTCGAAGACCTAACGAGGAAACTGTAAGGCTGCGATATGTATATCCAGAAAACTACACAATAGGCCAACGCAATTTAAACGTAAACTGCGTAAGCAAAGTACCAGTGTGAACTTTTGAAGAACTTGCAATTATCAACAATTCTGAGCCTAGTTAGATAAGCTAACAAGTATATCCTGATTCTAGTATCTATTTAACTTTCTAGGTGTCACTTAGTTTTGGAAATGACAATTGATTCTCTCCAAACTTAGTTTACGTATACTATCTGTAGTGCAGATGCACACTATCTTATTGTATCGTGAAATGTCTGCCACAGTATTGTATTTTAAGGAGCAGTGCCCATACTATTTATAAAGTCTGAGCAACAATAACATCTATCTATCATCATCATCACACAACACAAAGACGAACCAAACGCTTTACATTTCATTATCAATAAAAAAGAAACGAACCCAAATCTTCTAACTTTTTTTGGGCGAGATGCAAATTTTGTAAACTTTCCTCTCTAATTAACATGCCAAGGTCACTTTCTGAAGCAGAGAGAAATAACCAGCGAGACAGAAAGACGGAGATAAAAGCCCCTTAATACCTTGTGCATCTTAATATCTACCTTACCCTGCCATACCATTAATAACATCCTTCATACCATCCTATTTCCCTTTAGCCTCCAACACCTTGCTTGTGAAATGGCGTTATAATCAAGTCATTACCATAACTCCCTCATTAGGTCCCCACGCCCCTTCCTCACCCATAACAAAGGCGTCTGAAATACCCTCTCGCGCCGGGCACCAAAACATGCAATTGGCCCTTTCAGACCCATTAAAACAACAAATGTACACGGCTAAGACATATTTAGGACTCGTACGGTACGTGGTATTTCCTGCGGGTAGACAAATCGAGGCGGGGTATCAGGCAGGAGTAGCAGTTAGCAGTAAGCATCACCTTCTTTTTCCACCGTGGCAGGAGCGAGTAATTGCCAGGTGAAGAGGGATTGCATTAAAGGTAAGCCTCCGAGAAATGATAATCACTGTATTGGATGAAGTGATAAATATGATTCTCCTTTGGTACCACGCTGAGCTTCGAGGGTGAGGGATGGAGGGATAGGGGGAGGATAGGAGGGAGG
>JACEEZ010005398.1:187500-202500 GCA_016584305.1 Chionoecetes opilio | reverse complement strand
TAACTAGATAATAAGGAGAGAAAGGATAGGGAAGTAGAAGGGCTCCCTCACCACCCACCCATCCTCCAGCCGAAGTGGCCGGAAAAGAAGTGATACCATGCAATATAGAAAAAACTGCATGGATTTTGTGAAGCGAAAGTTGGAAAAGCTGAATATGGCTAAAACTTACTACTAGTTTGTGGCGGCGTAGGTTAGTGCTTGATAGATAGGTCATGTTATGTGGTTTTGGTAATGGTCGTGAACACAGTGTGGAGGTCAAAGGGGTGGTTGGCGGGCAGCTTGCCTGGCGTTTTCTTGGGAGGCCAGCAGTCAATCAGCCCCAAGCTCGTTCAATCCACTGCGGATTGTGTACTTTCCATGTAGGGACGCAGTATACACTTCAATGCCTCCTGCAGCAGTGACCCCCTGGTACCTTAAATCCGATGGTGGTCACTAACTGTCCGGACCCTAACTTGAACCACAGGCCCGTCACAGGTCGAGAGTAGTAGTGGTAAACGAAACCACTTTGGGGCTATATGTGTGTGTTTATGAGGTCTATGTAGTGTTGCGGTAGGCTCAGTGTGGAAGTCAGGGTGGTGCGGCCAGCCTTGTGGCTACGGCCTTCTTGGAGCAGCAGTCAATCAGCCCAGCTCCGTTTCAATCCACTGCGGTAGTGCACTTTTCAAGTAGGACGCCGTGCACTTCAATGCCCCAGCAGCAGTGACCCCTGGTAGATAAAATCCCGATGGTGGTCACTAATGACAGGGCCTTACGAACCAACAGCCGTCACAGGTCAAAAGTTGTAGTAGTGGGGGACCGTTACTCGGGGCTGTCGGAGACGTGTGGGAGGGCCGTTGTGTAGACGCGACTCGCCAATCTTTTACGTCAATGGGAAGTTACATTTCAGAAGGCCCGCGGAGGATAAATTTATTATTTCCAGTAAAACAGTGACAACCGGAGATTTGATATGAAAGATTTATCGAGGGCGATTTTTAAATGATTCTATGTATTTGAGTTTACTACGTCTGAACGGACGCCCATTCCATACGTTTACAACACGGTTTGATGAAGAAAGTACTTTGCTTAGTTCGTTACAAACGTTTCCTGCTTATTTTAAACCGTTGTTTCTAGTTTGAGCTTGACCGGCTAGCGTGAAAAGATTTTCTGGGGACTACGTTACGTAAATCCATTGAAGATTTTAAAGCCTTCGATGAGGTCACCTCTTATCCTCGTGTTGTTATGTGGGAATAAGTAAGTTCTTTGAGCGAGTTTCGTACGATTTATTCGCAATCGTAGGTATCATTTGGTTACTCTGCCTGTTTTTTTCTAGTTTATCTATGGCCTTTGATAATTAAGGTGACCAGAACTGCACACAGTATTCTAGATGGGGGGAAAACAAGCGAGTTAAAAAGAGTGAGTATAACTTTTTCAGATTTGAAACTGAAAGTTCGTCCAATAAAGCCAACCAATTTATTTGCAGTTTTCTACTACTCTATAATTTGGTTATTCGGTTCGTGAGATCTTTCGAGATTATAACGCCTAAATCTCTTCTTTATCAACCACTTTGTAGTTGGAAACGTTCATCACGTACTTTAGGAGGGTTTATTACCGATATGTAGACATGACATTTGTCAAGGTTGAAATTCATTTGCCATGTTTTTGACCATGTTGGAGGAGGAGGAGGAGGAGGAGGAGGATGAGGAGGAGGAGGAGGAGGAGGAGAGTTCACAGCCCTACGACGCGAAACCTATCATATCTTATCAAAACCTGTTAATCACCTACTGTTTACATTAAAGGCACCATGAACACTTACAAAACAGTTATACTAGTGACTGCACAGCTCACCACTCACTCCAATCACTTTGTCCAACCATCTAAAGCAAGACTCAACCAAATCTTTCATTATCTACAAACTGTGAACGTAAGACCATGAACACACGACACTGTCCAATGCAAATATGTCCATGTTACTTTTTGGACACTTTCAAAGGAGGAATTTTCAGGACAACTCTATAATGAAAAAAAATCTTAGCTATCACAGTCTTTGCTTTAACCTCTTCACGCCTATAGTCTATTTTTTTATTATGGTCAAAATGCACTAAGGAAGTCACGCCCCCTGCCCCCCCTTCTATTCTACGGGGCAGCTGATTGGTGCATTCCTCGTATCATCACTACCTATCACAATATCTTCACTACTAACAGCGGTCCTCATCGTGACCATGGACAGAGCAACTTCACTTACAGAGGGTGACAAAATAAAAAATCCCTTTGTAGTGAAGATTGCTCTGTCAGCAGCCACGCACTGTTAAGTAGTGGAAGATACTGTGATTTGTAGTGAGATCGAGGAATGCACCAATCAGCCTGCCCCGTAGAATAGAAAGTGGAGGCGGGGGCGTGGCTTCCTTACTGACATTTTGTTTTTTTTTTTTTTTTTTTAACCATAATAAAAAAAATTAGACTTAGATATCTTCTTTGCTATAAAAATCGTATGTTCTCGAGCCATAAATACCGAAAAAGTAACAATTATAGCAAATTAATTAGTCGACAAGGGATAATAAAACAGGTCATATCTATAAAATATGCCTTAATTCACTAAAAAATCGTCTAATAGTGCCAGATACAATGGAAAATTACGTTCTGGGTCTCAAGGGGCTTAAGTTTTCTTCTTTTCTTTTATCTTTTTAGGGAGCACCAGAAGTTAGAAGGTTCTCAGAGGGTAGTTCTTGGGTCTCTCAATGTTATTCAGACCTTCACCTGTCTCTAATTGGGGGAAATAAACACTAATTAAGTTGTTGTAAAGTAATTCATCAGATGAGTCAGAACGGGAGATGAGGAGGAAAGCCAGGTAGGCAGATAGGAGGGAGAAGAGCAGAGAGAGAGAGAGAAGAGAGAGAGAGGAGAGAGAGAGATACGGAGATGAGAGAGAGAGAGAGACGAGAGAATTTGAGACCAGGAGAGAGAGACGAGAGAGAGAGAGAGAGAAATAATAAGATACCAAACATGATGGTAGAAAAAGAAAAGCGAGAAGGAAGAGAGGAGAGAGAGAGAGAGAGAGAGCACGAGGAGCCGTAGAGACGAGAGAGGAGAGAGAGGACGAGGAGAGAGAGAGAGAGAGAGAGAGAGAGAGAGAGAGAGAAGAGAGAGAGACGAGAGAGAGAGAGAGAGAAGAGAGATAATAGATACAAACATGATGGTAGAAGAAAGAAAAGCGAAGAGAAGATGAGAGAGAGAGAGGGAGAGGAGAGAGAGAGAGGAGAGAGAGAGAGAGAGAGAGAGAGACGGAGAGAAGAGCGAGGAGAGAGAGAGAGAGAGAAGAAGCCAAGAGAGAGATAGAGAGAGAGAGAGAGAGGAGAGAGAGAGAGAGGAGAGATGAGAAGAGAGAGAGAGAGAGGAGGAAGACATATAATAAGATACAAAATGATGGTAGGAAAACAGAAAAGCGATGAGAGAGAGAGAAGAAGGGGAAGAGAGGAGAGGAGAGATGAGAGGAGAGAGAGAAGAGGAGAGAGAGCGAGGAGAGATGAGAGAAGAGATGAGGGAGCGAGAGATACGAGAGAGGAGAGAGAGAGAGAGAGAGAGGAAGACATATAAGATACAAACATGATGTTAGAAAAAGAAAAGCGAGAGGAGAGATAGAGAGAGGAGAGAGATGAGCGAATGAGATGAGACACCCAGGAGAGAGATGAGGAGAGGAGCGAGAGAGAGAGATGAGAGGAGAGGGAGAAGAGAGAGAAGAGGAGAGGAGAGACGAGATGGAGAGGGACGGGAGAGAGAGAGAGGGATGAGACGAGAGTGAGGGAGAGAGGGAGAGAGAGAGATAGGAGGCGAGAGAGAGAGAGGAGAGAGAGAGGAGAGAGAGAGACGAGGGACGAGAGGGAGAGATGGAGAGGAGGGACGGAGAGGAGAGAAGGAAGGGAGGAGTCGATGGATGAGATGAGAACAGAGGAGAGAGAGAGGGAGCGGAGAGAGGAGGAGGGTTGGAGAGAGAAGAGAGAGAGAGAGAGAGAGAGAGACGAGATGCTGAGAGGAGAGAGATGAGAGAGGAGAGAGGGAGAGAGGAGAGGAGAGAGAGATGGAGAGATGAGAGAGAGAGACGAGGAGGGAGAGAGAGAGAGGAGAGAGAGATGAGAGGAGGAGAGAGAGATGAGAGAGAGAGTCAGAGGAGATAGGAGGAGAGAAGAGGGAGGAAGAAGAGGAGAGAGAAGGAGGAGAGAGAGAGAGAGAGGAGCGAGAGATGGAGAAGAGAGGAGGGAGATGAGAGAGCGAGAAGGACAGATGGAGGAGGAGGAGAAGCGAGAAGATGAGAGAGGAGAGGAGAGAGAGAGAGGAGAGAGATAGGAGAGGAGAGAGAGAGACGAGAGAAGAGACGAGAGAGATGTAGAGGAGAGAGAGAGAGAGAACGAACGAGAGAGAGAAGAGAGCGTGTGAGACGAGAGAGAGAGAGAGAGAGAAGAGGAGAGGGGGAGATTTGAGAGGGGAGAGGGAATGACGAGATGAAAGAGTGAGATAGGGGGGGAGAGATGAGAGAGGGAGAGAGAGGCGAGGAGAGGAGAAGGAGAGAGACAGGGAGAGGAGGGAGACGAGAAAAGAGAGAGGAGATGAGAGAGACGGAGACGAGGAGAGGAGAGAGGCACGAGGAAGAGAGTATGGGACGGGATGAGGCGAGGAGATCAGAGAGGAGGAGAGAGGCGAGAGAGAGGGAGAGGAGGAGAGTGAGAGAGAGAGCTGAGAGGAGAGGGAAGAGAGGAACGGAGAGGAGAAGAGGGGGACGAGGGGGAGAGAGAGAGGATGGGAGGGAGATGAGGAGAAGAGAGACGAGAACGAGACGAGAGAGAGGGGATGAGAGCGAGAGGAGAGAGAGGAGAGGCGAGGAGAGAGAGGAGAGACTGCGAGGAGAGAGTTTAGGAGAGGAGAGAGAGAGAGAGGAGAAGAGAGAGCGAGAGGTGAGAGACTTCGAGACAGGATGAGAGGACAGAGAGAGAGATGGAAGAGGAGGGAGAGAAGAGGAGAGGAGAGAGAAACGAGAAGAGAGAGAGAGACGAGGAGAGACGGACGGAGTGACGAGAGAGGAGCCGAGAGGGATCGGAGGACGGACGAGAGAAGAGAGAGAGAGAGAGAGGGACGACGAGGAGATGAGAGGGGAGAGAGAAGGAGGGAGGAGAGAGAGAGGGATGAGAGAAGAGAGAGAGGGAGACGGAAGAGATGAGAGAGGAAGGAGGAGAGAGAGAGGAGAGAGGAGCCGGACCGAGAGAGAGGGGGGTAAACAGAGAGGTAGGAGAGAGATGAGGAGGAGAAGAAGGAGAGTGAGAGAGAGACGCGAACGACCCGGAGGAGGGAGATTGAGGGAGAGAGGGAGGAGAGTGAGAGAGAGGAGAGAGAAGAGAGGAGGAGAGGGAGAGAGAGAAGATGACGGACGGAGGAGAGGAATGAGGGGAGAGAGACGGGAGAGAGAGGAAGAGGAGAAGGCGAAGGTGAGGGGAGATGGATGAGGAGGAGAGAGAGCGGGACGACTGAGATGAGGAGAGGGGAGTTGAGGAAGGGTAGAGAGGAGAAGCGAGAGAGATAGAGGGAGAAGAGGAGAGAGACGAGAGAGATTGGATGAGAGAGAGAGATAAGGAAGGGGGAGGAGAGAGAGATGAGGAGAGAGAGAAGAGCGAGGAGAGAGAGAGCATGAAGAGAGAGGAGAGAGAGAGCTTGGAGAACGATAGAGATGAGTGAGAGAGGAGGCAGAGAGAGAGTGATGTGAGAGGATGAGAGAGTGAGAGAGGAGAGAGAGAGAGAGAGGAGACGGACGAGGAGAGATGAGGCGGATGAGAGAGAGAGGAGAGAGAGAGATAAGAGAGAGGGGACAGAAGAGAGAGATGAATGAAAGAGAGGGAAGAGGAGGGAGAGGAGGCAGGAGAAGAGATGGAGAGAGAGAGGGAGAGAGAGTAGAGGAGAGAGAGGGAGAGAGATGGAGAAGAGAGAGATAATAACTAGAGCGAGGAAGAGGGAAGAGAGCGAGAGATGAAGAGGAGGAGGGAGCGAGAAGGAGAGGGCGGGGATGAGAGAGTGGGAGATGCGCGATGGAGAGAGAGGGGGAGGAGAGAGAGGACGAGAGGAGAGAGGAGGAGAGGGTGAGAGAGGGATGAGAGGAGAGAGATAGAAGAGAGAGAGAGAGTAGAGATGAGCCGGAGAAGACGAGGAATGATGAGAAGGAGAGGAGAGAGAGACGAGAGAGAGGGAGAGGGCGGGAGAGTAGGGAGGATGGAGAGAAGGGAGGCTAGGAGAGGGAGAGGAGAGATAGAGGAGAGAGGAGAGGGAGAGAGAGAGAGAAGAGGTGACTCCCTTGGAGAGAGATTGAGAGAGGGAGAGAGGGGAGAGGGAGGGAGAGAGAGAGAGAGAGGAAGAGGAGAGAAGAGATGAAGGAGGAGGAGCGAGAGAGTGGAGATGGGAGATGATAGCGGAAGGACCGAGGGAGAGGAGGAGCGAAGAGCGAGGAAAGAGGTAGACTGAGACTGAGAGGAGAGAGAGGAGATATGAGATGGTCGAGAGTTAGGGAGAGAGGAGAGAGTGGGGAGAAGATGAGAGAGGAGGAGAGAGAGGGGAGACGAGAGAAGGAGAGAGAGGAGGAGGGCCTATGAGAGAGAGCGAGCAGGGGATGGGCGAGAGGGCGAGGAGAGGCGAGATGAAGGAGAGAGGAGAGAGAGGGAGGAGCGAGGAGAGAGGGAGGAGAGAGGAGGAGTGAGGGGGGAGGAGAGGAGAGGAGAGACAGAGAGAGAGGAGACGATCCGAGAGAGGAGAGAAGTAGGAAGAGAGGAGAGAAGAGAGGACGTGAAGGGGGGGATTGAGAGAGAAAGGAGAGAGTAATGAGAGAGAGAGATGGACGAGGAGACGAGAGAGAGAGGAGAGAGTGGAGAGAGACGATGAAGAGGAGGAGAGAGGACGAGAGAGGAGAGAGGGGAGAGAGAGAAGAGCGAGAGGAGACGGAGTAGAGATAGTGAGAAGAGGAGAAGGAGAGAGTTTTAATAAGATTAACAAAACCCATCGTGATCTTGGTAGTAGTAGAGTTTAGAAGAGGAAAAGAAGAAAGAAAATAAAGGAGAAAAGAATAGAAGAAAGAAAGAAAGAAAAAAAAGAAGAAAGAAAGAAAAAAAAGCGAGGAGAAGAGGGAGAGAGAGAATATATATATATATAGAGAGAAGCGAGGAGAGAGGAGAGAGAGAGAGAGAGAGGGACGGGAGAGGAGACGAGAGAGAGAAGACGGAGAGGAGAGAGATGAGAGAGAGACGAGAGAGAGAAGAGAGAGAGAGAGAGAGAGAGAGATGAGAGAGAGAGGAGAGAGAGAGAAAGAGAGAGAAGAGAGAGGAAGACATAATAGATAAAAACATGATGGTAGAAAAAAGAAAAGCGAGAGAGGAGGAGAGATTCGGAAGGGAGACGGACGAGAGAGGACGATGAGAGAGATGAGATGAGAGAGAGAGAGAGAGAGTGAGGAGCGAGGAGAGAGAGGAGAGGAGAGAGAGGAGAGAGAGAGAGACCGAGAGAGCTGAGAGGAGAGAGAGAGAAGAAGAGAGAGAGAGAGAGAGAGAGAGAGAGAGAGGAGAGAGAGAGGGAGAGAGAACGAGAGAGAGAGAGAGATGAGAGAGGAGGAGAGATGTAGAGAGAGGAGAGGGAGAGAGAGAGAGAGAAGAGAGAGAAGAGCGAGAAGAGAGAGAGAGGATGAGGAGGAGGAGAGGAGAGAGCAAGAGAGAGAGAGAGAGAAGAGAGAGAAGGAAGAAAGGATAAACATACACAGATGACAACAAGTAGAACACAGGAAGACAAAAAAGTAAAGATATGAAAAAAAGAAAAAAATAGTAGAAAAAACCAAAAAAAAAAAAATTGAAGGAAAAAAACGTAGAAAAAAAACAGGAAAAAAAGAAAAAAAAAAAAATCGTAGATAAAAAAAAATTCAAAAAAATGAAGGAAAAATTCGTAGAAAAAATTAAAAAAGAATCTGGAGAAGAGTAAGAACAGTAAGAAGGAAGAGGTAGCCACGGGGCCTCGTCTTACGTGCGGCAATCCTCACTATCCTTGCTACCTGGAAATTACTTGCTTGGAGACTCTAATGACGCAGGGTAAAGCCAGGTAATTCAAGGTGTGTAAAGGGAGGAGTCTGTTGAGAAGAGAGGAAGAGAGACGAGGAGAGGAGCCGAGTGTGATAGAGGAAGAGCGAGAGCAGGATGAGAGAGAGAGAGAGAGAGAGAGAGGAGAGAGAGAGAGAGCAGAGAGAGAGAGGAGAGAGAGGGGAGAGAGAGAGAGAGAGAGAGAGAGAGAAACGAGAGAGGAACGAGAGGTGGGAAGAGAGAGAGAGAGATAGAGAGGAAGAGAGAGAGAGAGAGAGAGAGAGAGATTAAAAAAACAAGCTACGTTTATATCTTTATATGATTTTTGTGTTTTTATTTGGCTTTTATAACTTTTTTGTGCATTTCTGTCTATCTGTTCATAACCAAGTCGCATTTTAGCAATGACAGCCTCATGGTTTTCGTTGCTTTCTCTTTTCTCTTTCCTCCCCTCTCTCCTCCTACCATCTCCTCCGCGTCTACCTTTTCTTCTCTTCCTCTTCCTCCTCCTACCCTCTCCCCTCCTCCTCACTCCTCCTCCTCCCCTCCTCCTCCTCCTCCTCTCCTCCTACTCCTCGCCTCCTCCTACCTCCTCCTCCTCCTCCTCCTCCTCCTATTCTCCCCCTCCCTCCTTCCTCTCCTCCTCTTCTTTCCCCTCCTCACTCCCTCCTCCTCCCCTCCTTCCTCCTCCTCCTCTCCTACCTCTCCTCCTCCCCTCCTCTCCTCCTCCTCCTTCCGCCTCCTCCTCGTCTTCCCCCTCACTCCTCCTCTCCTCCTCCTCTCCTCCTCCTCCTCCCTCCTACTCCTCCTCCTCCTCCCCTCCTCACCCTCCTCCTCTCCACCACATAATTTTCAGACAAACAACAAGTCAAAAATTAATCTCAACATTTCTTCATAATTACTTACAGGAAGAGGACGCTTCTTCTCCCTCTTCCCTTCAACATTTTTCCTATTTAGCGTCATGGGACCACACCTCATTACCCTTCCCCCTCACCCCCTCCCCCCCCCCCCTTCCCCCTTCCCTCCCACTCAACCCCCCTCCTCTTCCCCCCTCCTTCCTCCATTTCGAATTTTCACCTCTTCACCTCTTCCTTACACGTCATTCTCCTTTTTCCTCTTTTCCTTATCTCCCAATCCTCCCATCTGCCTCATCTCTCTTCTATATATCATCTCCTAATACCCCTCCCAATCTTCCTCCTCCTCCTCCTCCTCCTCCTCCTATACTTCCTCCTTCTCTCTCCTCTATTCTTCATTCCGATTCTCCCTTCTATTCTTCATCTCCTATTCCTCCCTCCTTCATCTTAATTCTATATATTTTCCTCCTCCTCCTCATCCTCCCACTCCCTCTCCTCCTCCTCCTCTCCTCCTCCCTCCTGCCTCCTTCTACCTCCTCTCCCTCCTCCTCCTCCTCCTCCTCCTCCTATTCTTCCTCCTTTTCCTCTTCCTTCATATTCACACACTCATCCTTCATCCTTCTCTCCTGGTGTCTGTTATTCCTATGTAATCCTATGTAATCCTCCTCCTCCTCCTCCTCCTTCTCCTCCTCCTCCTCCTCCTCCTCCTCCTCCTCCTGGCTTTCATCATCTCTGGCCTAGACCCAACAGGTACCAAGTGTCGCAACCCTCAGACCCTCTGACCAGCCTGGTGTTGTGCAGGTAACAACAGGTAATCAAGGCGAGGGTGATTCAAGGTTTCATTAGCATTGACACGCCTAATGACTCATACCTCTATTGGTTACGCCTCATTAACACTATCATTATCAACACGGTCCGCTGCTATTAGTTTTAAGTTCCGATGTGAGTGATTAGGAGGACGCGAAATGAAGAAGAGAGAATATAATTGAAATGTTACGATGCGATTAAGAGAAAATGAGAGAAAATAAGAAAACTAGAATTGAAAACAAGAGAAAAAAGGTTAAGGTTTAGAAAGGTTAGAAATAAAGATGTTAGGAAATAGTCTAAAAATGTTGGTATTTCGGTCAGATCGCGAAAGGATGACTAAGAACTGATAGGTACAGGTGTAAAAACTCATTAATTTGCATTTTTCAGGTAAACTGGACAACTCTTGGTGTTTATAGGGTAAAAATAAACTGTTTCCTGGTTTAGGTTTAGGTTACCTGGTGGTTCTTGCCGGGAAAAGATCGGATGCTGTCGATTAAGGCGGGATAATGCTTGTACACGTCAGTTTGTGTTTGTGAGGATATCGAGGGACTGAATTTACAAGACGTGAGCGAGAGATACTAAGCTTGATCTCACGTCACTACACACTTGACCCAATGTATTACTTTCTTTCTTTCCCTCTCTCTCTCTCTCTCTCTCTCTCTCTCTCTCCTCTCTCTCTCTCTCTCTCTCTCTCTGTCTGTCTCTTTGTCTTTCTTTTATTTTCTCTCTCGTTCCCTTCCTCTCTCTCTCTCTCCTCTCTCCTCTCTCTCCTCTCTCTCTCTCTCTCTCTCTCTCTCTTCTCTCTCTTCTCTCTCTCTCTCTCTCTCTCTCTCTCTCTCTCTCTCTCTGGCAAGACTAAACTTTACTACCCACAATGCCTCAGACTTGCCTCGCGAAGTTACAAATTCTGTTCGACTTTGTGATGCAGGAGTTAACACACTGATTCATACTATAAAACAAACTATTAATTGTCTTTTTTACACTTAATCCCATTTGTGTTCAAGCTCAAGTTCATTATAGTCCTGAAATATACGATTTGGCATATAAGTTTTTGGCTAATACCTCTCTTAACCCCTTGAGGCCCAGAACGTAATTTCCATTGTAATTTGACCACCATTATATGATTTGAAATTAATATAAGCAATGTTTTTTATAGATATGACCTATTTAGTATCCTTGTCCACTAGCTAATTTGGTATATTTAGTTACTTTTTGTAATTTTATGGCTAACAAGAGACGATTTTTTTATAGCAAAGGAAAGATCTGGGCGTGAATGTGTTAACACCCCTAGAAGTGTAGTTTAGGTGTTCTGTGCAATGGCGTTTATATCAATTACTCTTCACATGTTTATAACTCATATATTAATCTCGCAAATGGAGAAAATTTAATTGTAGGATGCAATTTCTCCCTAAAAGGAATATTGCAGTCAACGTTTTCTGGATTCTTTCTTGAACTATTATATATTCTTTGGCAACGTACACAGATTTTTCACCGCCAGACTTAAGCTTTTGGTCATCCTTTCCTTACACCCAAAACACCCAAAAATATCTCCATTTACAGTAACATTTAAGAACCGCAATAGAAAAAGAAAATATATGAGGAGGCGAAAGAAGAATATAGACGGTACTCTTTAAAATGGATTGCTTTGAGAGAGGGAGAAGAGATGAGAGGGAGAGAGGAGAGGAGAGAGAGAGGAGGGGAGAGACGAGAGACGAGAGAGTGAGAGCAGAAGAGAGAGAGAGAGAGAGAGAGATCGAGAGAGACGAGAAGAGGGGGAGGCAGAGAGAGAGAGAGCGAGAGGGAGAGAGACGAGAGAGAGAGAGAGAGAATAAAAAAAAATTAAAGGGAGGCCCAGAGAAATTATATGAAGGTAGGAATGTATGGAGGTAAAGGGAGGTCAAAAGGGAGGGTAAAGGGAGGGTTGGAGGGGGAGAGGGTAAGGAAAAGGGAGGGAGAAATGGCCTTTTACATTACCAGATATGGGTGGGGACGATTAAAGGTCTATAATAACTTCAGATTATCAACTTTAAAGATTGGAATTCATGTGGAGGAATAACCTCTAAACCCTATCTCTCTCTCCTCTTATCTCTCTCTCTCTCTCTCTCTCTCTCTCTCTCTCTCTCTCTCTCTCTCTCTCTCTCTCTCTTGTTTGTTTACGAGGGCAGTTGTGGTGAGTTCGTAGCGTCACCCACAACACAATGCTAAGCCACAAGGCCGTAGGAGAGAGAGAGAGAGGAGAGAGAGAGAGAGAGATGAGAGAGGAGAGAGGAGGACGGGAGGACGAGAGAGAGAGATGAGAGAGAGAGAGAGGAGAGAGAGATGAGAGAGGATAGAGAGAGGAGACGAGAGTAGGAGAGCCGAAGAATGAGAGAGAAGATAGGAGAGAGAATGAGGATTCATGAGAGATCGAGAGGAGAGATGTATGATCGAGAAGATAGAGAGAAGAGGAGAGAGGAGAGTGTGTGTGTGTGGTGTCAGTTTCAGAAAGAAGAGAATATGAGAAGAGAAAGAATTTTGATAGAAGTAAACCAGTAAAAGGAGGCAAAGAGAGAAGGCAGAGACAATTAAATAAATAAATAAATAATAAGATACCCACGGCTTCTGATCCTATCTTTGCTATCTCATTAGTCCGTCTGGAGGCGCAAAAGCTACAGGGGGGGACACACACACACACACAGCACACACACACACACCACACACAACCACCACACACACACACACACACACACACACACACACACACACATACATACATTAAGACAGCAATGAAGGAAGGAAGGAGAAAAAGAAGAGGATAGGAAAGGAAGGGAAGGAAGCGAAGGAAGGAAGGAAGGAGGAAGGAAGGAAAGGAAGGGAAGGAAGGGAAGGAGGGAAGAAGGAAGGACGGAAGGAGGCAGGAAGGAAGGAAGGAAGTGAAGGAAGGAAGGAAGGAAGGAAAGAAGGAAGGAAGAAGGAAGGAAGAAGGGAAGGAAGGAAGGAAGGAAGGACGGAAGGAAGGAAGGAAGGAAGAAGGAAGGAAGGACAGGAGAAGGAAGGAAGGAAGGAAGGAAGGAGGGAGGAAGGAAAGAAAGAAGAAAGAAAGAAAGACAGAGAAAGAAAGAAAGAAAGAAAGAAAAGATATAAAGAAAGAAAGAAAAGAAGAAAGAATAGAAAGAAAGAAAGACAACGCAAGGAAAGAAAGAGAAAGAAAGAAAGAAGGAAGGGAAGGAAGGCAGGCAGGCAGGAAGGAAGGAAGGACGGAAGGAAGGAAGGAAGGAAGAAAGAGAAAATATATAGGAATGTAAATATGAAATAAACAAAAATATCTTAAGGGAATATAAGCCAGGAATTTCAAGATTTTAAGACACGAAAATATAAACTGGATGGAAAAAGTAAAAAGAAATTAAAATATAGAAGACAATGAGAAACCAAAATAGGACAATAGTTAACATTTTACATAATACATAAACCATAGATATCATATATATATCCCTCCTTCCTCGTGTATCGCATCATTTATCTATCTCTCTCTCTATTCTACATTTATCTAGCATCTCTCTCTTCTCTCTCATTCTAACATTATCATTCTATCTCTCATTCTTAAATGTTTTTTTCTCTCTCTCTCTCTCTCTCTCTCTCTCTCTCTACTCTCTTCTCTTCTCTCTCTCTCTCTCTCTCTCTCTCTCTCTCCTCTCTCTCTCTCTCTCCTCTCTCTCTCTCTCTCATCTACATTTATCTATCTCTCTCTCTCATCTACATGTATCTCTCTCTCTCTCATTCTACATTATCATTATCTCTCTCTCTAATTCTTCATTTATCTATCTCTCTATTCTACATTTATCTATCTCTCATTTTCTACATTTATCTCTCTCTCTCTAATTCTAAATTTATCTATCTCTTCATTCTACATTATCTCTCTCCTCTAATTCTACATTTATCTCTCTCTCTATTTAAATGTATCTATCCTCATTTAAAATTTATCTCTCTCTATCTAAAATTTACATTTATCTCTCCTCTAATTCACATTTATCTATCTCTCTCATTCTACATTTATCTCTCTCTCTCTAGTCTACCATTTTATCTCTCGCTCTCTAATTCTAATTATCTCTTCGCTCTAATTCTACTTTATCTCTCTCTCTCATTCTACATTATCTATCTCTCCTCATTATACATTATCTATCGCTCTCTCTAATTCTAATTATCTATCTCTCTAATTTCTACTTATCTATCTCTCTCTCAATTCGAACATTTATCTCCTGTCTAATTCTACATGTATCTATCTCTCTCTCATTCTACATTTCTTTCTCCTCTATTCTAATTTATCATCTCTCTCTTCATTCTACATTATCCTCCTCTCCTCATTCGACATTTATTTCTCTCTCTCTCATCTACATTTTATCTCTCTCTCTCTCATCTACATGATCATCCTCTCGCATTCTAAATTTATCTCTCTCTCTCTCATTCTACATTTATCTCTCTCTCTCTCTTCTCATTCTACATTTATCTCTCTTCTCTTCTCCTCTCATTCTACATTTATCTCTCTCTCTCTCATTCTACATTTATGTATCCTCTCTTCATTCTACATTTATCTCTCTCTCTCTCATTCTTACATTTATCTCTCTACTCTCTCTCATTTACATTTATCTACTCTCTCTCATTCAAATTATCTATCTCTTTCATTTACATTATCTATCTCTCTCTCCATTTCTAACATGTATCTATCTCTCTCTCATTCTACATTTATCTCTCTCTCTCATTCTACATTTATCTATCTCCCTCATTCTACATTTCATCTCTCTCTCTCATTTACATTTAGCTATCTCTCTCTAATTCTACCTTTACTATATCTCTCATTCTACATTTAATCTCTCTCTCTCTCATTCTACATTTATCTATCTCTCTCTCATTCTACATTTATCCTCTCTCTCTAATTCACATTATCTATCTCTCTCTCATTCTAATTGACTCTCTCTCTCATTCTACATTTATCTCTCTCTCTCTTCATTCTTACATGTATCCCTCTCCTCATTCTAAATTTATCTCTCTGTCTCTCATTCACATTTATCTCTCTCTCTCTCATTCTAACATTTATCTCTCTTCTTCTCTCTCATTCTACATTTATCTTCCCTCTTCACTCTCTCATTCTACATTTATCTATCTCCTCTCATTCTAAATTTATCTCTCTCTATTTCTACATCTATCTATCTCTCTCTCTCTCTCATTCTACATTATCTCTCTCTCTTCATTCTACATTTATCTCTCTCTCTTTCTCTCATTCTAAATTTATCTCTCCTCTC
>JACEEZ010005398.1:177500-182500 GCA_016584305.1 Chionoecetes opilio | reverse complement strand
TTAATCTAGCAATGCCTATGATATTTTTGTGTCTTGTAGTAAGTTTTGTCTAATTTGTGATTTTTAAGGAATATCTGGAAGTATCATGTCATTGCGAATTGGCTGAAATAGGGACTTCTAATCATTGTAATTGAAAACTGACTCCATGTTCGTGTTCAGCATTCCCGAAAACTGATAGGAACAAATTTTCAACCAAATCTAATTAAAAAAAAATATTGCAAATTTTGCAAGGGGTATGCCTTGATATTTTTTTTAAATCACGTTTTTTTCAATAACTAAAAAACTATGGCAGATGAGTGGAACATGTATAGAGAAGTAAATATGAAGTAGATCAAGGGCTATCATTTGGCGTAAAGCAAAAATATAGTGATTGGTAAATAACCGAGAAAATAGCATATGCGTACATTTATACAACATATCAATTTTCTCGACAACCATGAGGTGTTTTGATAAGCCGATTACTGCATCATATAGAACATACGAAAAAATACAGCAATACATAAACTAAAAACTACGTAAAAACATTGAAGCTACATAAAGAAATCTACTAAATGGACAACTAGTCGAGACAGAAGGTAGTGCAGTTAGTGGTTAGTGTTCGTAAGGTCGAAATTCACGAGGTGTTTGCGGTGAACCTGACAGGTCGAAATCACGGCAGTTTGGTAACTGACAGTCCCTCGAGCAGAGGTAAAGCGGAGGAAAGAGGAGGGTGGCGGGAACGAGTCTGCTTCTGCCTGCTTTAGGAGCCTTAATCTGAGTGGTAGGTGCTCTCTCTCCTCTTCTCTCATTGTGACTTGTCGCTCTCTCTCTCCTCTCCTCTCTCTCTCTTTCTTTTTTTTTCTCTCTCTCCTCTCTCTCTCTCTCTCTCTCCTCTCTCTTTTTTTCTCTCTCTCTCTCTCTCTCCTCTCTCTCTCTTCTCCTCCTCTCTCTCTCTCTCTCTCTCTCTCTCCTCCTCTCTCTCTCTCTCTCTCACATTCCCTTCCAACCTTACTAAAAAAAGTGGAGTAAAAAAGTGTATCCGGTTTCAACTGTCGCTATAATGGTTAGTAAAGAATTATTGAAGTATTTCCCTATGGCCCGGACGTGTTAAAAAAAAACTCGCTACCTGTGTACTCAAAACCTAATTAACCTGTCCAATAACTCTTTTTCTAATCCTCCATCTGCTTCCATTTAGTTCTCTTTACTCCCTCTCTTCTTCTTTCCTTCCTTCATTCTGTAGTTTATCTCTCTCTCTCTTTCATTTTTTCTCTCACATTCCTTTCCTTCCCTTCCAATCCTTCTTTCCCTCCTTCAATAACTCTTTTTCGCATCCTTCATCTGCTATATTTTGTTACCTTTCTTCCCTCCCTCCTTCCTCCTTCCTTCCTTCCTTCCTTCCTTCCTTCATTCTTCTTCATGTATTTTCTCTCCTATTCTTTACCACCTATCTATCTCATATTCTTCATCGTCTTCAAAACTATCTTCCTATCTATCTATCCTCCATCTGTTTATTTTGTTAACTTTCTTCCCTCCCTCCTTCCTTCCTTCCTTCCTTCCTCTTCATTCTCAATTTTCTCTCCTATTCTTTATCACCTTTTCTAGCGCCTATTCTTCATCGTCTTGTAAACTCTCATCCTCTTCTCCTATTCTTCATCGTCTTGTAAACTCTCTTCCTCTTCTCCTATTCTTCATCGTCTTGTAAACTCTCTTCCTCTTCTCCTATTCTTCATCGTCTTGTAAACTCTCTTCCTCTTCTCCTATTCTTCATCGTCTTGTAAACTCTCTTCCTCTTTCCTATTCTTCATCGTCTTGTAACTCTCTTCCTCTTCTCCTATTCTTCATGTCTGAAATCTCTGTCCTCTTCTGTCGTTCATCGTTTGTAATCTTTCCTCTTCGCTATTTATCTCTTGTAAACTATCTTCCTCGCCTTTTTCATCGTTTGTAACTCCGTCTCTTCTCTATCTTATCGTCTTGGAAAATCTCAACCTTTCCTAATTTTCATCGCCTTGTAAGCTTTCCTCTTACCCGCAAAAGTACTGTGTATGTCGTCATCATTGTATTTTGCATCTTTTTTGTCTATTCTCGTGGTTTGTGAAGTGTTCTCATAAGGTGGAGGAAAATGAGGGTTACAGCGATAATTTAAGAGGCAAAAGATGTGATGAAGCTTTTATTTTGCTTGGATTTTTTTATTATGTTTTGTTTTGGTGGTGGTGGGTTGGTGTGTGTGTGTGTGTGTTTGTGTGTGTGTGTGTGTGTGTGTGTGTGTGTGTGTGTGTGTGTGTGTGTGTGGTGTGTGTGTTGTGTGTGTGTTGTGTGTGTGTGTGTGTGTGTGTGTGTGTGTGTGTGGTGTGTTGCTATCTCACGTTGTGTGTGTTGTGTTTGTGTTGACATAATGAGGTAGACGACGAGTGTCGAGTGCTGTACCGTTCACGAATGTGATGATGTTCTATGTCGAGTGTGTGTGTGTCGCCTGTGTATGTGTGTGTGTGCTGCGCATCGAAGTGCGCGTGTTAGTGCGTCGTAAGTGTGTCGTGCTGTGTGTGTGAGGTGTGTGGTGTGTGTGTGTGATGTAAGTGTCGTGAGACGTGTTGTGTGTGTTTGTTGGTGTGTCGTGTTGTGTTTGTGCTTGAATGCTGTGCGGTGTGTGTGTGTGTGTGTTGCATGTGTGTGTGTGTGTGCTTGTGTGTGTGTGTGTGACTTTGATGGTGTATGGTGTGTACGTTGCTCGTGTGTCTGATTGTGTGTGCTTGTGTGTGTGTATAAAGTGTGTGTGGGTGTGTGTGTGAGCTGTAGTAAAGTAGTTGATTCAGAGTGTAGTTTAGTGGAAGTGTGCTAAAAGGTGTGCTGTGGTTGATATGATGTTGCTGTGTGTGTAGTGAAATGTCTGTGGTGTGAATACGTGGAAGTGGTGTGTGTGTGTGGTGTTGTGCTGATGTGTGGTGTGTACGTGTGTTTGCAGGTAGTTGTAAGTGCTTGTAGCTGTGTTGGTGGGTTTTTTAGTCTTGTGTTTGTTTGTTAGTTGTGGGTGGGGTAATGCTGTGGTGTTGTGTGTTGGTGTGTTGTTGTAGTGTTGTTTTTTCTGTTGTTTTGGAGTTTGAGGTGTTTGTATTTGGTGCTTTTGTGTGTGTTGTGTGTGTATGTGTGTGGGTAGATAGTGTGTTATGTTTAACAGTGGGGTAGCGTTTGCAATCACACATATTCTCTCCTTTTTACATAAATAACTAAAACTACAAGGACGACACATGACACACGCACACACGTCACACAACACACACACACACACACACACACACACCACACCACAAACACACACACACTTTTTTAACAAAGACCTCCATCAAGCCAGCCAGACTTAAGGTAGCATGTGTGGCTAACGTAAATTACGAGAACCTTACGAGAGCCCTTTGTTGAGCCTCTTTTATCTCTTTAAAGCATATAAATCCTGGCGGTCTCTTATCCCTCCCTTAAGCCATTCATTACTCGCTGCCTTTGATCGTGACATCTTGAAGACGCTGTAGATTTAACGCCTTCACGCCCAGATCTTTTCTTTGCTATATAAAACTGTCTATTGTCGAGCCATAAAATAACAAAAAGCAGATTAATATACCAAATTAGTTAGTGGACAAGGATACTAAACAGGTCATATCTATAAAATATTGCTTATATACACTAAAAATCGTCTATGGTAGCCAAATTACAATGGAAATTACGTTCTGGGCCTCAAGGGGTTAACGCTGTCTGCCAGGAATTTAAGTCACTATTAGACATGAGAATTGGACACGGCTATCTTATTACGTCTTGTGTCTTGTGTATAAGGATTAGTGAGTGGGGATAATAGACATGCTGGATTTTATGAGTCAATGCTTCTATCTACTGTTGCTTATTTTCCTGCTTGTTAAAATTTGGAGTTATGAGGTGTTATATAATTATGAGTGTATTTCTATGTAATTATTTCTCATAACTAATACTGTGGGAGGCATAGCTTTAATTCCTCTTAAACAACAGTGAGGAAGCGTTCATGACGAGAGAGCAAACGATGATGAAGCGTTTATGAGGGTGGAAGTGAAGTCGATCAGGTGTGAAATTTAACTCATCAATCATCGAGTGCGGTCGTGAGAAGTACCTTTTTTTTTTTTTCGTGTGGGTCCTATTTTTTTTTTTTTTAGTCCTGTTTTATTTTTTAGTGAGTCCTATTTTTTTTTTGTAGTGAGTCCTATTTTTTTTTTTGAGTGAGTCCTATTTTTTTTTTTTGGAGTGAGTCCTATTTTTTTTTTGAGTGAGTCCTATTTTTTTTTTTTTGAGTGAGTCCTATTTTTTTTCTGAGTGAGTCCTACTTTTTTTTGAGTGAAGTCCTATTTTTTTTTTTGAGTGATACCTATTTTTTTTTTTTTGTGAGTCCAATTTTTTTTTTGAGTGAATCCTATTTTTTTTTTAGCGAGTCCTATTTTTTTAGAAAGTCCTATTTTTTTGTGAGTCCTGTTTTTTTTTTTTGTGGGTCCTATTAAACGTAAAATTTGTAACTCACATTCACAAACATTATAATTATCGATTAAACAAAAGACAACTACAAGTGATATTTGCATCTTAAAATAATCAATATCTCTAATTTCAACCTTATATATTTCTATTCCAAAAGAGAATTTATGGTAAGTATTAGGTAAGGTATTAGTATTAGTTAAAGTATTAGTATTAGTTAAGGTATTAGTATAGTAAGGTTTTAGTTAGTATAGTTTGTTAATTAGTATTAGTTAAAGGTATTAGTATTAGTTAAGGTATTAGTATTAGTTAAGGTATTAGTATTAGTTAAGGTATTAGTATTAGTTAAGGTATTAGTATTAGTTAAAGTATTAGTATTAGTTAAAGTATTAGTATTAGTTAAGGTATTAGTATTAGTTAAGGTATTAGTATTAGTTAAAATATTAGTATTAGTTTTAAAGGGATTAGTATTAGTTAAGGTATTAGTATTAGTTAAGGTATTAGTATTAGTTAAGGTATTAGTATTAGTTAAGGTATTAGTATTA
>JACEEZ010005398.1:170000-172500 GCA_016584305.1 Chionoecetes opilio | reverse complement strand
AGTTTTCTATCCTTTATACAGAGCCATACAATCAATCTATCCACCTATCTATTTATCATTATTTACCTCGACTTATCTAGCAAACCCTAACTTACCTATATGAAAATCAAGCATCAAATTTCACTATATCTATACCTGATACAAATTTTCTATCTTTTATACAAACCCATACATTCAATCTCTTCTATCTATTTATCATTACTTACCTCGACTTATCTAGCAAACCCTAACTTACCTATATGAAATTAAACATCAAATTTCACTATATCTATACCTCATACAAATTTTCTATCCTTTATACAAATACATTCAATCTCTTCTATCTATTTATCATTACTTATCTGTATCAATTCCTATCTAATCGTATAATCTATCTAATCATATATAATAGTGTTATCTATCAATCCCATCTATCAATCAATATACTAATCAACAATCTACTATTTATCTATCAAACTAACGAATGAGTAGATAGAGGAACGGCACCAGCGACTTCCTTCCTTCCTTCCTTCCTTCCTTCCTTCCTTCCTTCCTTCCTTCCTTTCCTTCTTTCCTTTCTTCCTTCCTTTCTTCATTTCGTCAATCCTTCCTTCCTTCCTTCCTTACTTCCTTCCTTCCTTCCTTCCTTCCTTCCTTCCTTCTTTCCTTCCTTTCCTTTCCTTCCTTCCTTTCTTCCTTTCTTCCTTCCTTTCTTCATTTCTTCATTTCGTCAATCCTTCCTTCCTTCCTTCCTTTCTTCCTTCCTTTTTTCATTTCGTCAATCCTTCCTTCCTTCCTTCCTTTCTTCCTTCCTCCCTGCACCTTCTTTCTTCCTTTCTCATATATATTTTTATCTCTCCATTTTGCTGACCACAGGTAGAAAGTCCGGTGAGGAGTGACGAGTTGATTGATTAGCCAGCCAGGTAACCCTTAGGGGGACTCCATGATAAATAGTAGTAACGATAATTCATTCACGTATGGAAATGAACGCCAGATGTGTGGCATTAAGGGAGGAGTAGAAAAAAAAGGAAGTAATTTATTGTTGGATTTATTCACTGGCATGTTTTTACGGATTTGATGATTTTGAGCGTATGATGCGTAATAAAGAGAGAGAGAGAGAGAGAGAGAGAGAGAGAGAGAGAGAGAGAGAGAGAGAGAGAGAGAGAGAGAGAGAGAGAGAGAGAGAGAGAGAGAGAGAGAGAGAGAGAGAAGAAAGGCAAAATAGTAAAAAATCAATAAAATGGAAGAAATCAAGGCAAGGGATAACGGTAGAGAAAAAGGAAAAGGTTGAGAGAGAGAGAGAGAGAGAGAGAGAGAGAGAGAGAGAGAGAGAGAGAGAGAGAGAGAGAGAGAGAGAGAGAGAGAGAGAGAGAGGAAGAGTAGTCGATATCTCCTCCCCCCCCTTCTATTGCCCATCTGGCCGGACGATCCATCATGCCAGTGATTAATTACCTGCAACATCCCACAGGTAACACCCCCTCCCCCCCTTCCCACTTCACCTCCCCTCCCCCTTCAACCCCCCCTCCCCCCCTCCAACCCTTCTCTAGGCCGGGAGACTTTCATATTGATATTGGCTAGTCAATAGTGATTAATATAGGCTCATTCCCGGTCCTTCTTTCATCTTCCTAGCCTTCATCCGTTCATCCTGATATCATCTCGCTCTTCCTTTTCCTTCCTATTCTTCGAGAGAGCTTTCCAGCTACTTGTCGTCGTGATTAGATGTTCGTCAATCGATCTCCTCCTCCATTTGTAAAGTCGTTAAATCCTACATTACTATTCTAGTGCCTTCGAGCAAAGCTATGCTAAGCTTACGAGACTTCTTTCCCTTTCCAATATGAATTTTATCTCCTTCCATTCTCTACTGTCTTTCATATGGCCGCCCACTTTCTGTCCCTAAAATAAAGAATCAATGTTATGAACACAAGGTAAACACGAAAAAATTCAAACCCATATAAAAAAAAAAAAAAACCCAACCAACCCGTGACAAAACACCACCCCAAACGCAACTACCAAAACTTACTGACTAGGGAAAACTATCAAGATAATAATGCAGTCAATAGTATTAAATAAGACCATATCTTTTTCGAAACAAGATCGTTGGATCCTCTTGAATATCTAAATTCCTTGTTCCTTCCTTTGCTTTCTTCCTCTTTTGTCTGTGTGTCCTTTGTCTTGTTTTTGCTTGCGTGTATTGTGCTGTTCTTTTTTATTGTCATCCTTCTGTCTTCTTGCTGTTTTTTGTGTCGCTGCCTTGTTGTTGTTTTTTTATGTGTTGTTGTTCCTTGTGTTGTTGTACTGTGTGTGTGTATGTGTGCTCCGCTTTCTGTTACTAGTAAAATAAGACATGGTGTATGTGGTTAAGAAGTGTAAAAAATGTTGTTAGAAAAAAAAAATATAAAAAAAAGCTCGGTGTACGAAATTGAAAGAAGATTGAAAAGAGTGGTAGTGTGTGATACGATGCAAGTAGCATGTAAAAGTTGGATAAACATGTGAGTAGTGGATACAAGATGTGTTATATTAG
>JACEEZ010005398.1:152500-155000 GCA_016584305.1 Chionoecetes opilio | reverse complement strand
TTCTCTTCCTTCCAACGTACACACACGCACACTCACACACACACACACACACACACGCACACATACACACACGCACACCACACACACACACACACACACACACACACACACACGCGCACAAGCAAAGTACACACACACACACACACACACACACACATAGAAAGAAAAAAAAGGAAGCAAAAAAAAAAAAAAAAAAAAAAAAAAAAAAAGGAAACCAACAAAAAGAAAAGAAAAAAAGAAGAAACCGTCAACAAAAAAAAGAAAAAAGGAAAAAAATACCGTCAAAAAAAGGAAAAAAAAAAAAGGTAACCGCCACAGTAGATCACAAAGCATCGTCTACCTTTCTTTTCATCCCATAAAAACATCAAGGAAAAACTAAAATACACGTGTAATTCAAGGTAAACACACACCTTACCATCACATCAATCTCCCTGCCCTTACAGAACCTCCACACCGCCCCCACCACACAATCTAATCCCCCACCACATCCACCACACCCTCAAATCCCCGCCCTGCCGCTCGGAAACTCCCCTCACCAGTTTTCTTAAGTTACCCATAAAAAGGTAGTCATAACTCTTATCTTACATGTACTTAGTGGTTAGTTCAGGCAAGGAAGAACAGTGTATTTACCTCCCGCTGTTCCTATTTAACCTCCCGTTTTCGCCATTGTGTCTGTTAGCGTCTATGCGTGACAAACCGGGCCCGTCTATTGTCTCGTCTGGTAACACTGCCGACAACCCGCTGTTTTACCAGACGTGTTCTATTATCAGGAGGAAACTTTATTCGGGTAACATTTCTTTTCTTCATTTTAACCTCCTCCTCCTCCTCCCTCCTCCCTCCTCCTCCTCCTCCTCCTCCTCCTCCACTACTACCTCCTCCTCCTCCTCCTCCTCCTCCTTCTCCACCTACACTACCTCCTCCTCCTCCTCCTCCTCCTCCTCCTCCTCCTCCTCCTCCTCCTCCTCCTCCTCCTCCTCCTCCTCCTCTTCTTCCTCTAAAGCCTTCAACTTTGCTATTTTTTTTATTTCTAACACGTAAAAACTATAGTGGTAGAAAGATGTCACACAGGCAGCCTCGTTTGGCCCAGTAGGGGATGTTACGGTCTGTTCTTCCTTTGTATTCATTTGTATTCCTCCTCCTCCTCCTCCTCCTCCTCCTCCTCCTCCTCAGTCATCAAATAGAGATACGAGTTATTGGCAATGACAAGCAGGAGTGCGTGATGCAATTCTTTCTTTGATCCAGACAATGAAATAATCTCCCAAACAACACGGTATCCAAGAATTATGTTGCCGCGTCGAGTAAATGTAACGAGTGTGTGAGTGTCGATTTTCCGATCTTTATCTCAACCCTTGTGTCACTTATTAGCCCCGACCCACCTCGCCCCGCCCCGCACACCCGCCCTGCTTCCGCTCCAGGTAACCACATGAACCCACCCTGCCATTCCCCCCACGGCTCTTAACTGCGTACACACATACATACATACTTCCAAGGCATCGGTGGGAGGAAGGCAGCAAAATCTATAACCCTACATTTATAAATACATCTAAAAAATATACTAATCTATACAAAAAATCTAAAAAATATACGTATCTATACAAAACAATCTATAAATAATCCGAAAATACAATCGCTATATTTATAAATACTGCCGAAATACAGTCCTCTGAAGCCCAATTGTTAGCTAATACATGAAGGTTAGAAAAACTAGCGTCAAGATTAATATGCTTAATTATAACAATGCTTAATCTGGTAATGTGTTAAAGTCCTCCCACGATTTGAGTGGGATTTCAATATGAATGGAATAAAAGTAAAGATTTCTATACGTGTGAATGAGAATGAATACAAAAGCAATAGTGGAAGTTATTAAAATATCGACTGTTTAATGGCGAATCTCTAATTAGGTTACGTGGAAAAATGCACTTTGAATAAGAATCATAAAAACGATAATTTGGGTATCACACACACACACACAACGAACATAATTATATATGTGTGCATTTATCTATTACTATCGAAATATATGCCACGGAAAGGACCAGAAAATATACAAAGAGAGAGACAGATAGAGAGAGAACGAGAGAGAGAGAGAGAGAGAGAGAGAGAGAGAGAGAGAGAGAGAGAAAAGAGAGAGAGGAGAGAAGGAGAGAGGGGAAGAGGAGAGGAGAGAGGAGAAGAGAAAAGACGCCTACCATACCCCTTATCACGCCCCATACATCACAAAGACACCTCTTGCCCTCGTCACCCCAGGATCCCCCCCACACCCCTCAACCCCCTCTCCACACCCCTCAACCCGCCTCCCTTCCATGCCCCTCCACCCCCTTCCATAAGCCCCCTTCCTTCCCCCTTCCCTCCCCCTACACCCTACAAATTCCCTCCTCCAAAAACCTCCCCTCCCCCAACCCCCCTCCCACATCCCTACAGACCCTAGCGGGCTTTACACATATTAGAGAGAGGAGGAGAGAGAGAGAGGGAGAGAGAGAGAGAGAGAGAGAGAGAGAGA
>JACEEZ010005398.1:140000-142500 GCA_016584305.1 Chionoecetes opilio | reverse complement strand
TTCTTCATCAAAATTGCATTCATCCATTCACTCGTCAGTTATTCAGCAAAATTTTCACCTTTCTTCCACACCCAACCTTTAGCCCACCCTTTCATATTCCCACAGTCCTTTTAAATCTTCAAAGCGTCTCTTCACAAACGAAAAAAACGATTTAATCATAAGATAACACCCCGATTCACCTTTAAAATCTTCGTAAACATACAGATTATCACGAGGGAAAAAATCTTTGGGTGAGACTTTAGTGATTAAATTGAATCTTCTCCCCTTTCTCAGATAAGGATCGAGGCGAGTAAGTGAATGGCTTATAAAAATACGATGGCAAAAATTATATATTAGTGAACGCTTCTCCTCCCTACTACCTGAGAGAGAGAGGAGAGAGAGAGAGAGAGAGGAGAAGAGAGGAGAGGAGAGAGAGAAGAGAGGAGAGAGAGAGAGAGAAGAGACGAGAGAGAGAGAGAGAGAGAGAGAGAGAGAGAGAGAGAGGGAGAGAGAGGAGAGAGAGAGAGAGAGAGGAGAAGAGGAGAGAGAGAGAGGAGAGAGAGAGGAGAGGAGAGAGACGAGGAGAGAGGAGAGAGAGAGGGGAGAGGAGGGGAGGAGGAGGAGAGAGGCGAGAGAGAGAGAGAGAGAGAGGGGAGAAGGAGAGAGAGAGAGACGAGAGAGAGAGAGGAGGAGAGAGAGAGAGAGAGAGAGAGAGAGGAGAGAAGAGAGAGAGGAGAGAGAGGAGAGAGAGAGACGAGAGAGAGAGGGAGAGAGAGAGAGAGGGAGGAGAGAGAGAGAGGATGAGAGAGAGAGAGAGGGAGAGAGAGAGAGAGAGAGAGAAGAGAAGCGAACGAGAGCGAGAGGAGGGAGAAAGAAGAGAGAGAGAGAGAGAGAAAAAAAAAAAAGCATATATAGACAAAAAAACAAGTTGGGAAAAGACGAAGCATCAAACAATAATGATAATAAAACTACTATTATCAACATTATTATCACTAGTATTACAAATCCAACTGGCTAATCAAATCTTCCTTTACCACTCAAACTTGACCTTAACTTTTATAAAGCTCACATAAATAATAGAGAGACGGAAGAGAACGAAGAAAAAAAAGAGAAATAGTCACAAAGCAATAGAAAAAAAACCCACACCTTACATTCTGCACTGACATTCTCACAACTCTATTTTTTTTTCCTGCATGTCTCCGGGTGAAAATTAAATGACTATTATTATTATTATTATTCACCTCATAATAAATTCCATTAATATCAACATACCAAGATTAGTTAAACATGATATCAATTTTTTTTTCCCTCATACGAAACAGGTAAGCCATAAGACTGAATCACCTGAGTAGCTACCAGTCTTGACCCCCCTTGCCCCCCCTGCCCCCTGTGCCCCCCCAAGTACACCCCTGCCCCCCTTAGTGCCCCCCCTATGCCCCCCCTTCAGTAAACACCTGCACTAATTAAGCTGTCTTGTGCCCGGTCTCCTATCACATTTCTTGCCGTTCAGTATTAGCATTTTCATTATAGATAAGATCGCCCCNTATTTGATTTTTTTTGAAAATTTGTCTGTAAATATCACATGTAATATTTCCATAAATGTTTCTATGCATTTTGATGTTTCAGTCAGCATCTAATTACTTGCTTTAACCTGCTTATGCCCATTTATTGGTGAAAAAATAGGCGAAAACAAACATCAAAATGCTCCGAAACTGGCGTTTCAGAAAACGTGTATAGAATAGAACTTCATGCTTCATGAGGCAAAGGTTCCTGACATTTTGGCTTATAATGGTTGTAATTTTCGACTTTTCCAGGTCAAAAAGCATTGGAAACCGTGCAGGAGGGTATAAAAATAGGAAAAAATTGTTTTCTGAACAGGTCTAGTGGGGGGTGATGTGAATAGGTTGGCGTTAATACATACATTTCTACATCCATGATTTCAGGAAAGCTAGAAGGGGCTATCTGGAGAGTGTGTGTTTGGTGGGTCCTTGGCCCACCAAACACAGGTGGTGGGCCGAAGGCCCACCAATAGCCCTCCGCAGGAGCTAGCCAAAAAGTCCGCCCGGAGGGCGGCTTTGCGGCTAGTAAGAAGAATAAAACATCCCTACACCCTCACACTGTCTTTTTTCTCTCTAAAAAAACACCTCACACCCTCTCTCTCTCTCTCAACCTAACTCTCTCTCTCTCTCTCTCTCTCTCTCTCTCTCTCTCTCTCTCTCTCTCTCTCTCTCTCTCTCTCTCTCTCTCTCTCTCTCTCTCTCTCAATATGTCCCGCGTCTCAAAATACCTTCCAGCTCATCAGGAAATGGATCTCAACTCTATTGTCGGCGAGTTTTATTAATATTTGATTGGATTTTAATGGCGCGCCAGCTTTATTGTCTCGCCTGAATGTCTCCCCGGCGCAGAGTAATGACGTCATGGATGCGGCGAGGCGCTATTAAGGTTACCTGTGCACCGTGGTTGGGTAAAGGTGTGCTGGGTATTAGAGAGAGAGAGAGAGAGAGAGAGAGAGAGAGAGAGA
>JACEEZ010005398.1:115000-135000 GCA_016584305.1 Chionoecetes opilio | reverse complement strand
ACTCTAAGGATCGGTAAATTTGTCTTTGTCATCATCTATATTTTCTACATCATCCCCTCGGTTTCTCTTCCTCCCTCTAACTATTTCTCTCCATCCCTATTCCTCTCTCTGCCACTCATTCTTCCACTCTGCGATCCATCCATCTATCCACTCATCCATGTTTTCCATCTCCACTCTCCCCCTCTCTTTCCTCCCCCTTCTCCTCCGTCCAAATTTTATTGTCAGAAGCTTTCAGTAGAACTCGCCAGTGAAATGTGATCTGTTTTGACTGACTCACTTCCTGCTTTAAACACACACACACACACACACACACCACACACACACACACACACACACACACACACACACACACACACACACACACACACACACACACACACACACACGCACGCACGCACCCACCCACCCACCCACCCACCCACCACCCACCCACCCACCCACCCACCCACCCACCACCCACCCACCCACCCACCCACCCACCCACCCACCCACCCACCCACCCACCCACCCACCCACCCACCCACCCCACCCCCCACCCACCACCCACCCACTTTTATATATAACCTACCATGTTCACTGTCACATTTCCCAACACAGAGCAATGGTCAAACGAACGAGTGTTTGCCTAAACTTATAAAAACGTTTTGTTCTTTACAGTTATGGAGTTTTGTCTGGATTTCTATATTTTTTCATTTTTTGAGTGGGAGAAGTATATGAAATTACGGAGTGGAGGAGGAGGAGGAGGAGGGGGAGGAGGAGGAGGAGAGGAGGAGGAGGAGGAGGAGGAGGGGAGGAGGGGGAGGGAGGAGGGGAGGGGGAGGAGGAGGGGGGGAGGAGGAAAAGGAGGAGGAGGAGGAGGAGGAGGAGGAGGGGGAGGGGGAGGAGGAGGAGGAGGAGGAGGAGGAGGAGGAAGTGAAGCGTGTTGGAAAAGAAAAACGAATATGAGAGAGAGAGAGAGAGAGAGAGAGAGAGAGAGAGAGAGAGAGAGAGAGAGAGAGAGAGAGAGAGAGAGAGAGAGAGAGTAAACCAGTAGTGGGAGATATAGAATAGTGGAGCTTTTTATGGCGTCTGTTGCAGCCCGAGGGAATACAACTAAGACACCAATACCTATTCCCCTTTCGGCCATTTGGTGTTCATTTTGCTTCCCTTCTCTTCGCTTTTATCTCGTACACACACACACACGTCTTTGTTGTATCCGACGTCCATCTATTTCTCTTTATAAACCTCTTGATTGGATCGTCTATTTCTGTTGTATTGATTGTATTTCTGTTTTTCTGTTGTATTGATTGTATTTCTGTTTTTCTGTTGTATTGATTGTATTTCTGTTTTTCTGTTGTATTGATTGTATTTCTGTTTTTCTGTTATATTGATTGTATTTCTGTTTTTCTGTTGTATTGATTGTATTTCTGTTTTTCTGTTGTATTGATTGTATTTCTGTTTTTCTGTTGTATTGATTGTATTTCTGTTTTTCTGTTGTATTGATTGTATTTCTGTTTTTCTGTTGTATTGATTGTATTTCTGTTTTTCTGTTGTATTGATTGTATTTCTGTTTTTCTGTTGTATTGATTGTATTTCTGTTTTTCTGTTGTATTGATTGTATTTCTGTTTTTCTGTTGTATTGATTGTATTTCTGTTTTTCTGTTGTATTGATTGTATTTCTGTTTTTCTGTTGTATTGATTGTATTTCTGTTTTTCTGTTGTATTGATTGTATTTCTGTTTATTGTTGTATTGATTGTATTTCTGTTTTTCTGTTGTATTGATTGTATTTCTGTTTTTCTGTTGTATTGATTGTATTTCTGTTTTTCTGTTGTATTGATTGTATTTCTGTTTTTCTGTTGTATTGATTGTATTTCTGTTTTTCTGTTGTATTGATTGTATTTCTGTTTTTCTGTTGTATTGATTGTATTTCTGTTTTTCTGTTGTATTGATTGTATTTCTGTTTTTCTGTTGTATTGATTGTATTTCTGTTTTTCTGTTGTATTGATTGTATTTCTGTTTTTCTGTTGTATTGATTGTATTTCTGTTTTTCTGTTGTATTGATTGTATTTCTGTTTTTCTGTTGTATTGATTGTATTTCTGTTTATTGTTGTATTGATTGTATTTCTGTTTTTCTGTTGTATTGATTGTATTTCTGTTTATTGTTGTATTTAATTGCCATCATGTATTTATTTTTTCATCATCATTTTATTATTTTATTTGTATTTGTACACAAGTTTATGTTCTACTACTACTACTACTACTACTACTACTACTACTACTACTACTACTACTACTACTACTACTACTACTACTACTACTCCTCCTGCTCCTCCTCCTCCTCCTCCTCCTCCTCCTCCTCCTCCTCCTCCTCCTCCTCCTCCTCCTCCTCCTCCTCCTCCTCCTCCTCCTCCTCCTCCTCCTCCTCCTATACTACTACTACTACGGCGGACTATTGCCTAAGAACACTTTTGTAAATAATTATATAAGCTATGTACTTCTAAAGATATGGCAATAAACTAAACTAAACTAAAAACTAAACTACTACTACTACTACTACTACTACTACTACTACTACTACTACTACTACTACTACTACTACTACTACTACTACCACATCCATTAATACCATTATTAAGATTTCCTTCACACTTTGTATCTCTACCGAATCATTTTAATGGTGGGAAAGCAATTAGGGTCTGTTTTTGTTATGTCCTCTATAGCTAGTGCAATTAAAACCTTTATATAATACTATAGGTGTGTGTGTGTGTGTGTGTGTGTGTGTGTGTGTGTGTGTGTGTGTGTGTTGAAATTTCATATGTATTTTTATTTGTTTATTGTCTCATCAAAACACAAATTGACATTCACAAAATACAAAGGTTCATACAAAAGGCTGGCTCAGTTTTCAATAGTCTCACCTCAATCGCGGGACGAGTCTGAAACAGTTTGGTCCGAGTCATCGTTGCTGCATTGACGTGTCCAGTGAAGCAACCAGGAATGCGAGTGAACCAATTTTGCAGCCTCAATACCAGTTAGTTGTTTTGGTCTTGTTCTGTATTGCTTCGATTGCTCGGTTCTGCACATTTACTCATGATGGATTTGGTAAAATATTCATAGTTTTGGAAGTTTTTGCCTCGAGATATGTTTGAAATGCAGTCAGTTAAGGTTTTTTTTTGTTTAAGTGGCCTAGATATTTTCTGCAAGTTTAAAATGCAGCCAATTGAGTTTTTTCTTCTTTTAACCCCTTGAGGCCCAGAACATAATTTCCATTGTAATATAACTACCACAAGACGATTTTTTGTGACTATAAACAATATTTTAATAGCTATGACCTGTTTAGTATCCTTGTCGACTAACTAATGTGGTATATTCAGTGACTTATTAATTTTATGGCTCGACAACAGACAATTTTATATAGCAAAGGAAAGATCTGGGCGTGAAGTGGTTAAGTGGACTATACATTTTCTGCAAGTTTAAAATGCAGTCAATTTCGTTTTTTTCTTCTTTTAAGTGGCCTATATATTTTCTACGATACATAATTGTGGATTTTCTATTGTCTTCAAGCGTATTTTTGCATTTTTTAGCATATCTTTCAAGTCATCTCGTATGTGTTTGTCTGTATGTCAATATTCTGTCCTCGTAAATATATATTCCCTGCTTGTTTTCTGTGTGTCTTTTTGTGTGTATATGTTTTTTTACTCTGTATGTATGTGTTTGCGTGCGTACGTGTGTGCGTGCGTGCAATACAGGAAGTATGGAAGGCTAGGAAGAAATGGAGGGAATGAGAAAGATGGGGCTGGAGAGAGAGAGAGAGAGAGAGAGTGAGAGAGAGAGAGAGAGAGGAGAGAGAGAGAGAGAGAGAGAGAGAAGAGAGAGAGAGAGAGAGAGAGAGAGAGAGAATATTTTTTGCTTTCTCTTATCAGCCTTTTTTTCTTCTTTTCTTCTTCATTTTCTTAATTTTGAAAGGAGAGAGAGAGAGAGAGAGAGAGAGAGAGAGAGAGAGAGGAGAGAGAGAGAGAGAGAGAGAGAGAGAGAGAGAGAGAGAGAGAGAGAGAGACGCTTAGAGTGATATTCTCTAGAGTGAACGTGCAAGGAACCCCAAAAATAGACATCAAGGGAAACCAACATCCCTTGCAATATTTTTTCCCCTTCTCTCACCCTTCCCCCCCCCCCCCTCTCTCTCTCTCCTCTCTCTCTCTCTCTCTCTCTCTCCTCTCTCTCTCTCTCTCTCTCTCTCTCTCTCTCTCTCTCTCTTTTCTCCATGTCTCCATTTCCCCCTCGGCGCAGAATCAACAGAGGGAGTGAAGCAAATCTGGTTTTCGGGAAAGCTTTAGCATGTCCAAGCCAGCCTTCAAAACTCTGCTCCCTAATGGGGTTTCACTTTGTCTCTGGGAAATTGATGGTTCTTGTACCTGTTAATTAATTTTGCTGGTGACGTGTGGTGCAGGAAGGAGCAGGAGGAGGAAAGGTAACGTCTGCCTGCTGATGTATCTTCGCTATTGATTTTTATTTAGTTAGTTATATTGAGTTTTATTGAGTTCTAGTGAGTTATATTGAGTTCTAGTGAGTTCTAGTGAGTTCTAGTGAGTTTTAGTGAGTTTTAGTGAGTTCTATTGAGTTCTAGTGAGTTTTAGTGAGTTCTAGTGAGTTATATTGAGTTCTAGTGAGTTCTAGTGAGTTCTAGTGAGTTATATTGAGTTCTAGTGAGTTTTAGTGAGTTCTAGTGAGTTATATTGAGTTTTAGTGAGTTTTAGTGAGTTCTATTGAGCTCTAGTGAGTTATATTGAGTTATATTGAGTTATATTGAGTTCTAGTGAGTTTTAGTGAGTTCTATTGAGTTTTATTTAGTTCTATTGAGTTCTATTGAGTTCTATTGAGTTTTATTAAGTTCTATTGAGTTCGTAGCTATTGTATTGAGTTCTCTTGTAAATACTGTGATCAATAAAGCATCTATCTATCTGTTGCTGTTTTATTCTGCCACTGTTTCTGTTTCAAATTGTGTTTACCTTTTTTTTTGCCTTTTTTTATGGGGGGAATGTTTTGGTGACAGTTTTGTCATTGTTTATTTCAAGTGCTTCGTTGTTTTATTATTTTTTGTGGTTTCCTATGCTTTTAGGTCGAGAGTTTTGTTTGTATATTTTTTGCTTATTTTTTGCTGCACAATAGAAATAACTATAAAATAAAGTATCACGGGAAGGAAAGACAGTAATAAAAAGAAACCTGTTGCATGTGATATAAACTTGAATGTTATAATTGTAATTGCGGTTTCCTATGCGTTGAGGTCGAGAGTTTTGTTTGTATATTTTTTGCTTATTTTTGCTGCACAGTAGAAATAACTATAAAATATCACGTGAAGGAAAGACAGTAATAAAAAGATACCTGTTGCATGTGATATAAACTTGAATGTTATAATTGTAATTGCGGTTTCCTATGCGTTGAGGTCGAGAGTTTTGTTTGTATATTTTTTGCTTATTTTTTGCTGCACAGTAGAAATAACTATAAAATATCACGTGAAGGAAAGACAGTAATAAAAAGATACCTGTTGCATGTGATATAAACTTGAATGTTATAATTGTAATTGCGGTTTCCTATGCGTTGAGGTCGAGAGTTTTGTTTGTATATTTTTTGCTTATTTTTGCTGCACAGTAGAAATAACTATAAAATAAAGTATCACGGGAAGGAAAGACAGTAATAAAAAGAAACCTGTTGCATGTGATATAAACTTGAATGTTATAATTGTATTGTGTCTTGTGTGTGGAAATGTCTTGTCCTTATATCCTTGTCCTTGGCCTTGTCCTTGTCTTCGTCATTTTTTGGTATTAACAGAAGTAAAAAAAAAAAGGGATAAACTTGAATGTTATAATTGTATTGTGTGTTTTGTGTGGAAATGTCATGTCCTTATATTTCTTCGTCATTTTTTTGGTATTAACAGAAGTAAAAAAAAAAAGGGATCAAGGTTTTTTTATGATATTCTTTATAGATTTTAATTGCGGGAAATTCTAAACCTAATAATCTTTTTTACTTACCTATACATTAGTAGAAAATTATACTATGACGTCACAAACTCGTATCATAATATGAGTTGATGTTTTTTTTTTGTAATGTTCTTTATAGACTATCATTGCAAGAAATTCTATACCTCACTTTTCTTTTACACTTACTTGTCCGTAAGTAAAAAATATAATCCTGTGACGTCACATACTCGTATCATAAGATGAGTTAACCAATAAGGACTCAGTGTTTTTTCCCATTTCCAGATAGACTCAGTGGTATTTTTTCCCATTTCCAGATAGACTCCGTATCTTTTTCCTATTTCCAGATAGACTCAGTATTTTTTTTTCCATTTTCAGATAGACTCCGTATTATTTTCCCATTTCCAGATAGACTCCGTATTATTTTCCCATTTCCAGATAGACTCAGTATTTTTTTTTCCATTTCCAGATAGACTCAGTATTATTTTCCCATTTCCAGATAGACTCCGTATTATTTTCCCATTTCCAGATAGACTCCGTATTATTTTCCCATTTCCAGATAGACTCCGTATTATTTTCCCATTTCCAGATAGACTCCGTATTATTTTCCCATTTCCAGATAGACTCCGTATTATTTTCCCATTTCCAGATAGACTCCGTATTATTTTCCCATTTCCAGATAGACTCCGTATCTTTTTCCCATTTCCAGATAGACTCCGTATTATTTTCCCATTTCCAGATAGACTCCGTATTATTTTCCCATTTCCAGATAGACTCCGTATCTTTTTCCCATTTCCAGATAGACTCCGTATTATTTTCCCATTTCCAGATAGACTCCGTATCTTTTTCCCATTTCCAGATAGACTCCGTATTATTTTCCCATTTCCAGATAGACTCCGTATTATTTTCCCATTTCCAGATAGACTCCGTATTATTTTCCCATTTCCAGATAGACTCCGTATCTTTTTCCCATTTCCAGATAGACTCCGTATTATTTTCCCATTTCCAGATAGACTCCGTATTATTTTCCCATTTCCAGATAGACTCCGTATCTTTTTCCCATTTCCAGATAGACTCCGTATTATTTTCCCATTTCCAGATAGACTCCGTATTATTTTCCCATTTCCAGATAGACTCCGTATTATTTTCCCATTTCCAGATAGACTCCGTATCTTTTTCCCATTTCCAGATAGACTCCGTATTATTTTCCCATTTCCAGATAGACTCCGTATCTTTTTCCCATTTCCAGATAGACTCCGTATTATTTTCCCATTTCCAGATAGACTCCGTATTATTTTCCCATTTCCAGATAGACTCCGTATTATTTTCCCATTTCCAGATAGACTCCGTATCTTTTTCCCATTTCCAGATAGACTCCGTATTATTTTCCCATTTCCAGATAGACTCCGTATTATTTTCCCATTTCCAGATAGACTCCGTATTATTTTCCCATTTCCAGATAGACTCCGTATCTTTTTCCCATTTCCAGATAGACTCCGTATTATTTTCCCATTTCCAGATAGACTCCGTATCTTTTTCCCATTTCCAGATAGACTCCGTATTATTTTCCCATTTCCAGATAGACTCCGTATTATTTTCCCATTTCCAGATAGACTCCGTATTATTTTCCCATTTCCAGATAGACTCCGTATCTTTTTCCCATTTCCAGATAGACTCCGTATTATTTTCCCATTTCCAGATAGACTCCGTATCTTTTTCCCATTTCCAGATAGACTCCGTATTATTTTCCCATTTCCAGATAGACTCCGTATCTTTTTCCCATTTCCAGATAGACTCCGTATCTTTTTCCCATTTCCAGATAGACTCCGTATCTTTTTCCCATTTCCAGATAGACTCCGTATCTTTTTCCCATTTCCAGATAGACTCCGTATCTTTTTCCCATTTCCAGATAGACTCCGTATTATTTTCCCATTTCCAGATAGACTCCGTATCTTTTTCCCATTTCCAGATAGACTCCGTATTATTTTCCCATTTCCAGATAGACTCCGTATCTTTTTCCCATTTCCAGATAGACTCAGTATTATTTTCCCATTTCCAGATAGACTCCGTATCTTTTTCCCATTTCCAGATAGACTCAGTATTATTTTTCCATTTCCAGATAGACTCAGTATTATTTTCCCATTTCCAGATACCCAAGTGTTTTTTTCCCAATTCCAGATAGACTCAGTGGTATTTTTTCCCATTTCCAGATAAGGTTATCAAAACAGAGACAGGGGGAAAAAATAGCATAAGAAAGAGTTCCCTTTTTCCGTAATGAAGAACATCGACGCCCCTTTGTGCGCGGCCCGAGGGATCGATAGATAGTAATAGACATGTCAGCTTGTCGTGTTAGGGCCGCGCGGAGATAAAGAGAAGAAAGACTGTCTTGATAAAAGGGAATCATCGAAGTAGAAACTAAGAATGTTATCTGAGGCTCATTACTCCCCGGTGACGAGAGAGAGAGAGAGAGAGAGAGAGAGAGAGAGAGAGAGAGAGAGAGAGAGAGAGAGAGAGAGAGAGAGAGAGAGAGAGAGAGAGAGAGAGAATCACTACAAGAAACAAAAAATAGGAGGGAATACACACACACAGTCACACACGTTTTAGGAATTAAGCTTACCAAGAAACAAAAGACATTATAAAAACAACTCAACGAACACCATTGTTAACAGCGTAAAACAAAGGCTGTGGACGGAACACTCGTCTCATTAACAGCCTCATAATAATTGTACTGAAGAGAGAAAAAGGAGCTTTGATCGAGTACGCGGCCTCCACAGATAGTATTACACACCTTTGTCCCGCCAACTCACCTTAGTATTTAACACCTGCTCCTCGCCTCACCGCCCCGGAAGGTGTAAAGCGCTGCTCTGATGACATTTGACCTATTTTCACATTTGTGCCTATAGCGCGTGTAGGCAGTGAGCCTCCAGGGGTGGGATGGTAGGCCCTGGAGGCTCACTTGAGGGCTGTGATGGTTAGCCCTCGCCCGTGGTGGCGCAGGCAGGATTATTATAGTGACGCCTGTGATTAGAGGCTCATGCCGCCTCCTATGTCCTCCGATGCAGTCGCAACCGAAGGTAGAGTTAATGGACAGCATATGGGTGTTCTTAGGCCACTCGACGGTGCAGAAAGATTTTAAGTGGATTTGGGTTTTCGTCGGGGATCGAACTCGGGTCAGCGAGAGCGTCACTCGGAGACGCTAACCACTTCTCGTCTCTTCTACCGCCTCCCTTGTTGTGAGATTGCTACCTTCTCATTCTGTCTTATATGAAAGATTTATTTCGACTAGAAAATTACGCTTCTGTGAAAACTATGGCAATGTCAGGCGCTGTAAGAACAATTATTGACGTTTTGGTCCAGATAAAAGTTCGTAATCGTTGATGTGAAACAAGAAAGGAAATACACAAAGGGTTCGCCTCTTGCTGTTATGATAGACTTTTGTTATTCCCCCTATTATAGCTTTACCAGAGCGTACTGATTTATTTACAGTTTTATATTATATTATATTACGTTTTAGTTTTAGGATTTAGTTTTAGTTTTTAGTATATATATTTCGTTTTTTTTTACATCATAAGGAACTGACCAAAGGCAAAAAATATAGAAGAAATAACAAAAATCCCGTTAGCTGTCAGAACCTATACAGCAGAAAGTAAAACATTATATACATGTACCCACGCCACATAAAAACATTAAAATCACCTGCCATATTATAGTTTAACAAGGAAGATTACATCACGTCACGCAAACGACGGCAATCAATGACATGCATATTACAGGCGACGGTCACACCACCCACTGTACAGGTGACTGTCACACCACCCACTGTACAGGCGACGGTCACACCACCCACTGTACAGGCGACGGTCACACCACCCACTGTACAGGCGACGGTCACACCACCCACTGTACAGGCGACGGTCACACCACCCACTGTACAGGCGACGGTCACACCACCCACTGTACAGGCGACGGTCACACCACCCACTGTACAGGCGACGGTCACACCACCCATTGTACAGGCGACGGTCACACCACCCACTGTACAGGCGACGGTCACACCACCCACTGTACAGGCGACGGTCACACCACCCACTGTACAGGCGACGGTCACACCACTCACTGTACAGGCGACGGTCACACCACCCACTGTACAGGCGACGGTCACACCACCACTGTACAGGCGACGGTCACACCACCCACTGTACAGGTGACGGTCACACCACCCACTGTACAGGCGACGGTCACACCACCCACTGTACAGGCGACGGTCACACCACCCACTGTACAGGCGACGGTCACACCACTCACTGTACAGGCGACGGTCACACCACCCACTCACTACAACGGCAGCCGCGACCCTTGATAGACGCGTCCCGGCCGTGTATTGCCGTTTTCTGGATCAGTATGTCGCGTTTACTCTTGAACATGTCAGGTTAGGTTACGTTAGGTTACGGTTAGGTTAGGTTTTCTGTACGTGCAATGGTAACTTTGTGTGGAAATGACAATGAGGGTATTTTCGAGAAACTCCTATGGTTAGTTTCGGAGCTACAGCCAAGCGTCTTCACTCGGAAACCACATACTCACATAGAGTTGGGGAATATGCGTCCCGTCCACATATTGCCGTTCTCTGGAATAGTATGTGGTATGGGGATGTCTAGCCAATCACCGATGTCACATTGGGGGGGGAGCGTAAGTGATCGCTGGGTTATGATCTGTGTTTTATTTAACGTCTATCATTTAGTCTAGGTTAGGTTAGGTTAGGTTAGGTTGAATTAAACAATTTAATATGTTGACCAAGCTCGTGACGTCACAAGAGGGTGGAAATTAAGTGATTGCTGGGTTAAAATCTGTGTTGTATTTAACATCAATTATAAAGTCTTGATTAGGCTCGGTTAGTTTAGGTTAGGTTAGGCTGAATTAAACAATTAAATATGTCTAATCGTAAATATAACATACAGATAATAATATAATCTATATATTATATAGTCCAGCGATCACGTAGGCTCCACCTCAAATGTGACGTCACGAGCCTGGACATCGGTGATTGGCTAGAGACATCCCCCACATCACATACTATTCCAGAGAACGACAATATGGGACCCAGAGACCATTACTATGCGTCCCGGACCTGTCGTGTTTGCCTTGGAGCGGCGGGCGTCGTCCATCACAGGGCGACAGGTGTAAATGTCTGCGTGGCGGCCATGTTAGGTCACCAGGTACGTGCAAGCCAGGCCGAGTTACCCGAATGAAGACGAGGCACGCACTCAGTCAGTCAGTCAGTCAGTCACCCACTCACTCACTCATTCACTTGTTTGCTCGCTTGCTCACTCACTCACTTACACACACTCAGTCAGTCAGTCAGTCACTCACTCACTCACTCACTCACTCACTCACTTACTCACTCACTCACACTCAAACATTAAATGCACAAATGAAGTGTAATAAATACAAAGAAATGTGGAACCAGTACACTTTGTACAGTCAATTATGGTATGTATAGTAAGTATCCTCAGATATTATTTCAGTCAAGAATTTCACAGATGATGTCAAATTTAGGACGTAATATTAAAGTTACTGAGCCATTATTCATTCAATATTTACTACATAACTCAGGTGATGATTTATATTTGAGTTTTATCGAGAAAATACTTTGTCATGATAAAACTGCTCCTTTTGGAATTCTCTTCTTTTCATCTCGTACACGAAAGAAATTCCGAACTTTTGAAAGATTTCCAGAACCGATAAAAGTTTTCCGATCATTTTGGGAAGACTCCTTATCGGCCACTCCAGCTGATTGGTTGTTCCATATGTCACGTGACTGATGGAGAGCCAATCACGTGTCGGAATGTCTGGCTGGACGATGACCATTGGTGACGCAATCTTGGCGGCTCCGAAACCCGAGGTGGCACCCGTCGCTGGCAACTCGCACCAAGTTTTCATTTAGGTATTGACGAGATTAGATTATTGCTGCTGGTCTGGAGTTTGAGTGGCGTTGATCTGGGTGTTTGAGTGGTTTGAGTGGCGTGGGATGAGGGTTTCTAGGCGGCGGGGACGAAGGAAGAAGGCTTAAAGAGGACAGGGGACAGATAAATAGGAAGATCGGAGGAGAGTTGGCAACCACATGAAATATTTCCTCACGCCACCCACGATTTAAGCCTTTTTTTCCTCTTCGATAACCTTAGAGAGAGAGAGAGAGAGAGAGAGAGAGAGAGAGAGAAGAGAGAGAGAGAGAGAGAGAGAGAGACTTGATAAACTGTTGTCTCTCAAAAGGTTTATGAGTGTTTTGAGGAGGAAATTCTTTGTTGATAGCGAATATGGTGGTGATATTGGCAACAGTGGTGACGGTGATGATGGTGATGATAATGGTGATGGTGATGGTGGTGATGGTGGTGGTCCTGGTGATGATGAATGATAGTAGCTTACGATTTTTTTTTTGTGTTGACGAAAATGGTGGTGAGAAATGGTTATTGCATCGGTTTTCATATTTTTTTTATACATAACCAGACTATATCTATGGTTATCTAAATGATCTATATTCATCAGTCATCCTATATCTATGGTATCTAAATGATCTATATTCATCAGTCATCCTATATCTATGGTTATCTAAATGATCTATATTCATCAGTCATCCTATATCTATGGTTATCTAAATGATCTATATTCATCACTATATCTATGGTTATCTAAATGATCTATATTCATCAGTCATCCTATATCTATGTTATCTAAATGATCTATATTCATCAGTCATCCTATATCTATGGTTATCTAAATTATCTATATTCATCAGTCATCCTATATCTATGGTTATCTAAATGATCTATATTCATCAGTCATCCTATATCTATGGTTATCTAAATGATCTATATTCATCACTATATCTATGGTTATCTAAATGATCTATATTCATCACTATATCTATGGCTATCTAAATGATCTATATCATCACTATATCTATGGTTATCTAAATTATCTATATTCATCAGTCATTCTATATCTATGGTTATCTAAATGATCTATATTCATCACTATATCTATGGTTATCTAAATGATCTATATTCATCACTATATCTGGTTATCTAAATTATCTATATTCATCAGTCATCCTATATCTATGGCTATCTAAATGATCTATATTCATCACTATATCTATGGTTATCTAAATTATCTATATTCATCACTATATCTATGGTTATCTAAATGATCTATATTCATCACTATATCTATGGTTATCTAAATGATCTATATTCATCACTATATCTATGGCTATCTAAATGATCTATATTCATCAGTCATCATCATTTTTCTTCCTTTTATTTGCTTTTAAAATTATGTAACTCGTTTTTTTGTGTGTGTCAGTCGTTATGATGTAATTTTTTGTATAAGGTTTGTAATGAAACACACTTCTAGCAAAAGATTTTAATTTACCCTTTTTTTTATCTCCATATACAAAGTCCACACCTAAAGTCTTTTTTTTAATGGCAATGAAACAACGACTAAGGAGAAACAGTGAAAACTACAAACGTTCTCCACTCAAACTTATCATATTATAATATATATATATGTTTGTATGTATGTATATACGTATGTATTTATATACCTTTTTTATAATCATTTCAGTATTTTTCTTATCAATATCAGAACAGCTGACTCGGCTTAAATATATACTAAGAATATAACTGTGGATGTGGTCTGCTAACGTCCCTCTTACGTTCAAAAATAATATTAATACTGTACTGATTAAAGACAGCACAGCAAAAAGAACCATAAATAATGTTAATACTGTACTAATTAAAGACAGCACAATCTAATAAACCAAAAAGCAATAAGAAAAGAAATATTCCCCGGTTAAGAACATGTATTCATTTCCGCCTAAAAGTTGTCACCCCATAAAACTGTCCAAGAAAACGTGTCCCTCTTGTGGTCACTTTTATTACTTTTCTCTCTCTCACTCCTGACTTTTTTTTTATCGTGTGATCTATTGATGAGTAGGATTGGTGAGTAGCCAAGTTAGTGTTTTATTAGAGTCTTGTTATTGTGTGTGTGTGTGTGTGTGTGTGTGTGGTGTGTTGATGTGTGATGTGTGTGTATGTTGGGTGTTTGTTGAGATGTGTGGTGTGTGTGTGTTATGTCCCAGAAAAATGATGTACGTCCTGATATTACGGGGGTGTTTGGATTTGAAGAGATGAAGTAGTGTGTGTGTGTGTGGGTGTGTGGTGTGTGTGTGGGTGTGGGTGTGTGTGTGGGTGTGTGTGTGGGTGTGTGTGTGTGGGTGGGGCTTGGTGTGTGTGTTATAGAGAGTTGGATGAGTGTGGGTGAGAGAGATGCCACCCGCATTTTATCTTCTCAGGAAAGTAATTATTACTGTTTGTAAATAGAAAATAGTGACACTCATTGACGTACTACATGGTATTATTATTATTTTTTTTTTTTGAAGTACTGTAAAAGAAAGCTACGAGGGATTATTTTTCTTTTATAATTATATACACCAGGTTTTGTTTTTGTACAGTTGAAAAGTTCGAAGGATTTACACACACACACACACACACACACCACACACACACACACACACACACACACACACAACACACACACACACACAACACACACACACACACACACACACACACACACACACACACACACACACACACACACACACACACACACACACACACACACACACCACACACACACGATAAAAGTGAGTGTCATGTTGAGAAATCTGTACAAATATTTTTTTTCTCATATTTCATCAGTAGAGAAAAGGGACAACTTTATATGGTGTGTGTGTGTGTGTGTGTGTGTGTGTGTGTGTGTGTGTGTGTGTGTGTGTGTGTGTGTGTGTGTGTGTGTAGGGGGGTGGAGGTCTCAGTACCATACATTACATTCCAACATTTATTTACGGAGGAATAGGATTAGACTAAGGGTTTAAAAGGAATTGCACACACACACACACACACACACACACACACACACACACACACACACACACACACACACACACACACACACACACACACACACACACACACACTAATCACCACCCTTACATCCAATATTTCCAAAAGTTACTTAAACACAGAAATCAAGCCATTCTAGTCTCTAATTTCCCTTTACAAAGCGAAGGGAAAGGATGCTTTATTCCTCCAAGGTGAGGAGGGAGGGGGTGGAGGGGGAGCCAAGGAGGAGGAGGAGGAGGAGGAGGGCGAGGAGGAGGGAGGGATGGACGCTCTTGAGGAAGTGTTGCCAACGTTGAGGTCCACACACAGCGTTGGCAGCGTTGGTCTGCATCGCGGCGGGAGTCTCACCTGGAAAGAATATTTTTTGTATTATTTTTGTTATTATTATTATTGTTATTATAGTAGTAGTAGTAGTAGTAGTAGTAGTAGTAGTAGTAGTAGTGTAGTAGTAGTGTAGTAGTAGTTAGTAGTGTAGTAGTAGTAGTAGTAGTAGTAGTAGTAGTAGTAGTAGTAGTAGATTTCTTCTTCTTCTTAATATTGTTATTATTGTTATTAATTTACTTTATTGGAGGGAAACTAATTCAAATTCTCGTGTCCTTGATTTTAACTTACGGCTAGGACACACACAAAAACAACAACACACACAACACACACACAACACACACACACCACACCCCACACACAAACCACAACACAACCACAACACACACATACACACACCACACAACAACACACACACACACACACACACACACCACACACACACAACACCAAAACACACAACATACACACATCAACACACACACACACACACACACACACAACACACACACACACACACACACACAACACACACACACACACACACACACACACACACACACACACACACCACACACACACACACACACACACAACACATACACACACACCACACACACACACACCACACACATACATACATACATACATACATACATACATACACACACACACACACCACACACACACACACACACACACCACACACACACACACACACACACATACATACACACACACCACACACACACACACACACACAACACACACCACACACACACACACACACACATGCACTAACAATGCAGCAAAATACATAATCTTTTAACACAATAATGCAACCAGCGTCACAACACAGTAATAGATTGATTGGTAAATGTCACAATGGTAATAAATCATACTAAACCTTGACTTACAATTACATAGCAGCAATTTCCACAACCAAATAAAAAAAAAATCACTAATACTACTTGAATACATCACGATACATACACACACATATACATACATACATATACATACATACATATACATACATACATATACTCATATACATACTAACTTACATGGATACTACACGAATACAATACTAATCTATACATATTTTGAGCATATATAAATAAACATAATACAACAATATAAAGTTCATCGCATATTTATTAATGAATCAAAATACAATTAAATCAATGGATTACCAGAACAAAATATCTAAATGCAAATTGATGATTGAAAATAACACACTTAATAACAAAAAGATAATGAGAAGTTCGGCAGTATATTTATGACGAAAGAAATGAAGAAGAATGAAAGAAATACAAAGAAAGATGAAAATGACAAAGAAATCGATAGAGAAATGACAAAGAAATCGATAGAGAAATGACAAAGAAATCGATAGAGAAATGACAAAGAAATCGATAGAGAAATGACAAAGAAATCGATAGAGAAATGACAAAGAAATCGATAGAGAAATGACAAAGAAATCGATAGAGAAATGACAAAGAAATCGATAGAGAAATGAAAAAAGTAAGAAGAAAAAACAAAAGAAATGATATATAATAAGAAAAAGAAATCGAACGAAAATAAAAGAATTCATCAAGAAAAATTTAGAATAAGAAAATCAAAGTTAAAAATCACAAATATGTAATCAAATCGAAAACGAATAATATTAAAATACAAGTACTTATCCTATGTTACATGCAAAGAATCGTGAAAATATGTAATATCGATTAGAAATATAATTATATCTATAGATTATTAATATTATTATATTATTATGATTATATGCAAAGGAAAAGAAAGCAATGTCAATTGCAAATCTTGGTTAAGTCAAGATGCCTAAGTGTTGGTAAGTGCAAAGAGATGATGGAGATTGTGTGATGTGTGTGTGTGTGAATGATTGAAGATGTGGGTGTGGTAAGTGGGGTATCAGTGGATTGAGCTGGATTACATCAATCATAAAGTCGTAAAGAGTAATGGGGTGATATCTATGTGTGGATGGGAAGTTGCAAAGAATCCATGGATCTGAGATCTATTCATGACAGTGTTGTGAGGGTAGTTGTAGTGATGGAATGTGATGTGTATGGATGTGAGTATAGGTAACGTAAAAGAAAAAAGTAAGGAAATACGTAATTAATGAAGAAAAAAATACATGTTTTAACATAAGGAATTTCTACAAATATACTAGATAAAAACTACTAATACTAAAACTACATATTACTGTAACTAACACTACAAACTGAAAACTTAGCTACACATATCTCCGACTAACTATTCTATACTATATAACTACTACTGAACTACTCTGTTGAAAAATGTATCATTATATACATATTCAAATTTTGTTATTATACACTACAGAATATAGAAGCACACGGTCACTTGCGTCACACTCACAGGCCAAGTTCCTAAGTGTGTAGTCATGAGTGTTCACTGTGTGTTCGCCACTGTACACTGTGTCGTGAGTGCACTGTGTGAGTCTCTGTGTGTGCCACGTCTAGTTTCCATCTGTGCGCCAGTCATTCCATCACTAGAGTCGTTATGATTAGGTGTGTGGAACTGGTGGGGGTGGGAGTCGAAGGTGTTTCCCATGGAGTGCTTGAAGATCTATTTCTGACCAGTGTGTGTGTGTGTGTGTGTGTGTGTGTGTGTGTGTGTGTGTGTGTGTGTGTGTGTGGTGTGTGTGTTTGGTTACGTATAATCGAGTAATGGAAATACATGTTTAAATGAGAAACGAAAATACATGTTTTGCTTGTGGATTTTGTTACTACTACTACTACTACTACTACTACTACTACTACTACTACTACTACTACTACTACTACAGTACTACTACTACCACCACCACTACCACCAACAACACTACTACTACTATAACTACTACAACTACTACTTTAACACCCATCATCAATACCAATTCGAATTTAGTCCACACACACACACACACACACACACACACACACACACACACACACACACACACACACACACACACACACACACACAACCCTCCCCACCCTCCCCCTCCCCCCACACACCCCCACACCCTTACCCACAACCACACCAACACCCTCCCACACAAAACCATCTAATTTTGACCATTATTCCCGCGCCACGCACCGAGTTGCTCACCGTTGAGAATATGTATCCTGACGGAGGCTGTGGCAGAGGGAGAGGGCACGCAGGAGTAGGTCCCCGTGGCGGCGTCATGTGCGTCGTGGATCAGCAGGATGGTCTTGGTGACGGTGCCTCGATCAGTGATGACGGAGACCCGGCTATCACGGTTGTCGTAGTTGATTACCTGTAGGAGTAGATGAAGGTGGTGGTGGTGGTGGTGGAGGATAAGAAGAAGTTGTAGAAGAAGAAGAAGACGAGGAGGAGGAGAAAAATAAGAAAGAAGAGGAATAGGAGGAGAAGAAGAGGAGGAACAGCAGGAATAAAAGACGAAGAAGATGAACAAAAGGAGGAGGAGGAGGAGAGGAGGAGGAGGAGGAGGAGGAGGAGGGAAAAGAAGATGAAGAAGAAGAACAAGAACAAGAACAATAACAAGAAGAATAGGAGGAGAAGAAGAAGAAGAGGTGGAGGTCGAGGAGGAGGAGGATAGGGTAGTTATGGTACTAGTGTTAAAATTATTTTTTTACTAAGTTCACATGGTTATTTATTTATTTTTCTCTCTCTCTCTACTCTCTCCTCTCTCTCTCTCTCTCTACTCTCTCCCTTCTCTCTCTCCTCTCTCTCGTCTCTGTCTCTCTCCCTTTTCCTCCTCTCCTTCTCTCTCTGTTTCTCTCTCTCTTCTCTCTCTCTCTCCTCTCCCTCTCTCTCTCTCTCTCTCTCTCTCACACTCACACCTGCTTTTCATCACCCGTCACTTCCCCTTCAGTCAAATTAATTGTGTGTTTATCCTACCCATGCTTCCCTCTTACTCCTCTTTGCTCTTGCTCGGCACTCAGCCCTTGTGTCATTCCTCTTCTCTCCCTCTCTCCCTCGTGTTCCTTCCTCTTCTGGCCTTGTCCGACATATCCTCTCTCACTCTGTTACTCTCTCTCTCTCTCTCTCTCTCTCTCTCTCTCTCTCTCTCTCTCTCTACTCTGTCTTTCTCTCTTTCTGTATATGTCCTCTTTTTGTCTCTCCTCTCTCTCTCTCTCTCTCTCTCTCTCTCTCTCTCTCTCTCTCTCTCTCTCTCTCTCCTCTTCTCTCTCTCTCTCTCTCTCTCTCTCTCTCTCTCTCTTCTCTCTCTCTCTCTCTCTCTCTCTCTCTCTCTCTCTCTCTCTCTCTTCAGTTCAATTTCGTTTTCACCGTTTCTTTTATATTTTTTTGTGGTTTGTCATTGTTCTTCTTTATTGATTTTCTTTGTTTCTCTTGTTTTATTCTCTCACATTCATCACGTGTATTCCTGTTTTATTGTACCTGTCATTGTCTATATTTGTATTTGTTTTTGTCATCAACCCTTCTCTATTTCCCTCCTTTTCAAAACTTATTTATTACCATTCACATCTTGCTAATTCATTTTAATTTCCTATTTAAATCACTAGTCACTTCTCTCCTTCCTCAATCTTGTATTCCTATTTCTTAATCTATCCACAATTATATTTCATGCCCTTATTTTCCCTTTTTTAATCACTCAAAACTGATTCATTTTAAATATATTACTGGTCGCATTTTTGTAATTCACTTTCCCTTCCTATTTAAATCACTAGTCACTTCTCTCCTTTCTCAAAATTATATTCTTATCTTTTAATATATCCACAATTCAATTTCACGATCATATAG
>JACEEZ010005398.1:80000-102500 GCA_016584305.1 Chionoecetes opilio | reverse complement strand
AGGAAGGGAAGGGAGGGAAGGAAGAAGCAGGAGGAAGGGAAGGGAAGGAGGAAGGGAAGGAAGAGGAAGGGAAGGAAGGGAAGGAAGAGATAGAGGAGGAAGGGAAGGAAGAAGCAGGAGAAGGGAAGGAAGGAAGGAAGAAGAGGAAGAGGGAAGGGAAGGAAGAGGGAGAGGAGGAAGGAAGAGGAAGAAGAAGCAGGAAAATATTTGGAGAGAAACCGAGGCATCTTTTCCATGTCAGTTTTCTAAGTTTTGTTTAAAGAAATATTTTATCGGTTGTCAAGATAGGATAGAGAGTATGAGTGGAGATAGATTACTCTCTCTCTCTCTCTCTCTCTCTCTCTCTCTCTCTCTCTCTCTCTCTCTCTCTCTCTCTCTCTCTCTCTCTCTCTCTCTCTCTCTCTCTCTCTCTCTCTTAGATTTTGGGTTTTGTTTAATCTTATTTATTCTTTCCTTTTGCAGTTTAAAGTAATCGTCCAGACCCATTTTTTCTTTGCATAATTATGTTGAATGTTCATTCAAAATACCTAATCCACAAAAAATTATTCATTTCCACGCCTTATTTCCCTAAAAACATGACTTTTGTAAAAAGCGCGGGAAAAACAACAGCCCCATCCCAGCCGTGGCGGGAAACTTGCTGGCGACGTCACACGAGTGAGCCTCCCAGCCCTGCCTGATACAGATGCACGGAGACTCGGAGAAAAATGTAGTACTTGGGGAATTTTGGGTGTTTCTGATATTTTTTTTTTTGCGATGTGGCATATACTTGCATCCTTCATGGATACAGCAAGAAAGCTGTGCCTTTGCAGAGAGCTTAGCACCCATTTCTGACCTATTTGACCATGATAATGTCTGTGCAGCGCCTGGCAGTGGCGGGTGAGAGGAGCGCGGCTAGACAATGTGCTTCACACCGCGCTCCTCTCACCCGCCACTGCCAGGCGCTGCACAGACATTATCATGGTCAAATAGGTCGAAATGGGTGCTAAGCTCTCTGCAAAGGCACAGCTTTCTTGCTGTACCCATGAAGGATGCAAGCATATGCCATATCGCAAAAAAAAAATATCAGAAACACCCAAAATTCCCCAAGTACTACATTTTTCTCCGTGTCTCCGTGCATCTGTATCAGGCAGGGCTGGGAGGCTTACTCGTGTGACGTCGCCGAGCCATGGTGCGTCGTCTGCTGATCGCCAGTTTTGTTTTGAGAGCGCGGGGAATTTACAGATTTTGAATGCGGATCATTTAAAAACGGGTGACTGGATGCAAAAAGTGACAACATATTGTTGATATACTCGATCATGGCTATATTTTGACTGCATTAAATCAGGAATGATGAAATGGTCTGGACGATTACTTCAAGTGTAAAAATATCCACTTGTTAATTTTTTCAACTTTATTTTTATTTTCATTGTGTTTTTCTCCTCATAAAATCGTAGTTACACTCTGTTCTTTACTGTTTTCATCTATTTCTATTACTCTTTATATATCTATTTATCTATTTCTTTCCTGACACTGAATGAATCTATTACTTCTCCATCGTCATTGTCCTCCTTTTCCCTTTTTTCTTCCTCGTCTTTGTCTTCCCAGGAGGAGGATAAACAGCTATCAAGAGTCAGGTAGTAATGTGATCTAAACTTACACTCGGTGATTTAAGAGCCAAGCGATGGGCAACGGGGGACAAGAGGAACCCGAAAGTGGCCGGTTTAAGAGGAAATGTTGGACGCAAGGGATAGTGTGCCGGGCAGGAAGGGAGGAAAAGGTGCCGTGGACAAGGAGGAAGTAAAAGTGGATGGTGGAGAGAGTGTCAAGGAGGGAAAATATATGGAGGGAAGAAGATTGGGAAAGGAATGGTAGGAAGGATGGTAGAGAGAGAGAGAGAGAGAGAGAGAGAGAGAGAGAGAGAGAGAGAGAGAGAGAGAGAGAGAGAGAGAGAGAAAGGCATTGGAAGGAGAGATAATGCGAAAGGAAAAGAAGATGGAGAAAGGGGTAGGAAGGATAACTGTGTGAGAGAGAGAGAGAGAGAGAGAGAGAGAGAGAGAGAGAGAGAGAGAGAGAGAGAGAGAGAGAGAGAGAGAGAGAGAGAGGAGAGAGAGAGGAGAGAGAGAGGCTATTGGAAGGAGAGATAATGCGAAAGAAAAGAAAATGGAGAAGAAAGGGGTAGGAAGATAACTGTGTGAGAGAGAGAGAGAAGAGAGAGAGAGAGAGAGAGAGAGAGAGAGAGAAAGAGTGTGTGTGTGTGTGTGTTAGTAATCCTTGCATGCATGTCTTATCACCTCTTATCATCTCACTTCAGATAATCACACGACACACGAAAAAAACCGAATAAAAAACGGAAAAAAATGAATAAAAATGAAGAAGAAAGAAAGAAATATGAATAAATAAGTTAGTTTTCCGTAATACATCGTCATATTTCCAAACTTTTCATTCACTTATATTTTCCAGTCTTCCAGCGACACAGTTTCCGATCCTTCAATTCCAAGTCGCCAGAATCTCGTTAAACCAAAAACCAAAACAATATAATGAGTTTTATTTCATTTCATTCTTACACGTGACTGAGTGTTTTTTTCTTTTCCTTTCATTTCGTACCTTAATTTAGCGGTGGGATTAAAAGCAGGTGGTCCACAATAACACGAGTATAGTGAGTGATAACCTTTGGGAACGAGTATAGATTGCTGTAATTAAGAAGTGAGTACAGGCGTTTGTTTCTGTTATTTTTGTTCAGTCGCGTTTCTCTTTGATCAAGGGATTTTTTTTGTGCTTGACCTTTGACCTTCGTGTTATTGATTCCAGGTCATGTCATCGCGTGTGTGTCTTTTGTTCTTGTTGGAAGATATTTTTTGTATTGTTGAGTTTTTTGATCTTGTAATTATTTTTTTATTTCTGTATTTTTTAACGAGGGTACTTAGTGTGTGTGTGGGGGGGGGGTTGTGTGTGTGTGTGTGTGTGTGTGTGTGTGTGTGTGTATGTATGTGTGTGTGTGTGTGTGTGTGTGTGTGTGTGTGTGTGTATTTAACCGATAAAATGTTCAAAAAAATAATAGTAAAAAAAAAAATCAGTGAGTTAACGCTTTTCAATTTCCATAAGACTGAGCATTATATCCTTGCTCTTTGATTATTGAGAATAATAAAAAAAATTACATGAAGCGTTGATTAATTGAACGTTATCCTCCGGCGTATTGCTTGCTGTAGCTGGGGGGGCGCTAAGGAGGCGTCAGTAATGATATATATATTTTTTGTTTTTTGTTTTTTTTGTGCTACGAATTAACACTAGAGTTAAAAGTAAAAGGTAAATGGGGACATATGATCAGCTACGCGTGGCCTCGGTGTTCAGCTCCGTCGCATTAGCCCTTGAGCCTGTGGTGGGTGACAAACAACTATCCCGGGACACAGGGCTAGTGTGACATCCGGGTTCCACAGTTACCTTCCCCAGCTTTCCCCAGGTACCCATTTATCGACCAACCCCAAAAGGAAGGATGAACTGCTATTTGGGCTGCATACGGACTGCCCTGACTCGGATTCGAACCTGGGCCCTCTAGTAGCTAGGCGCGCTTTCCACTACACCATGGAGGCATATAACCAGAGGGAAGCAAGCAAAGCCTTCATGCCAAGCTAGACTCCATGCCCTCGCCTCATCTCTCAACCCTCCTGACGTGAACTCGAGGCGCCGGGACACATATTCCCGTTCTCTATGTGAGTATGTGGTTTCCGAGTGAAGACGCTTGGCTGTAGCTCCGAAACTAACCCTAGGACTTTCTCGAAAATACTCTCGTTGTGATTCCCACGCAAATTTACCAGAGGGTGCACTCGAAAACCTGACCTACCCTAACCGTAATCAAACGTAACCTCACCCGACGTATTCAAGAGTAAACACCACATACTGTTCCAGAAAACGGGAATATGCAGCCCGGACGCAGGCATTTCAGTCTGGGGTTTAATTCCAGGTTGGCGTTTCATTTGGTCCGTCACAGGCAATTGGTCCAGCTTTTCACTTCATATTTGCCCTTCTGATTACGTGGCCTGGAATGCCCGCACGCCGACCTCCTTGAAACAGTAAGAAATGAAGCTGTAATTAGACACACTTTCCCTTGGCTTCATCTCGACCTCGCTGGATACGTGAAATGATGGTTGATATTAAAGAACAGGTCACAATGGATTAGTTTGATCTAGTATGATGACTTAGTATGATTGACCTAGTATGATGGCCTAGTATGATAACCTAGTATGATTGGCCTAGTATGATAACCTAGTATGATGACCTAGTATGATTGTTGATTGACCTGGTATGATGACCTAGTATGATTGGCCTAGTATGATTGACCTAGTATGATGGCCTAGTATGATAACCTAGTATGATTGACCTAGTATGATAACCTAGTATGATGACCTAGTATGATTGTTGATTGACCTGGTATGATGACCTAGTATGATGACCTAGTATGATTGACCTAGTATGATGACCTTGTATGATGACCTAGTATGATTGACCTAGTATGATGCCTACTATCATTGACCTAGTATGATGACCTAGTATGATGACCTAGTATGATGACCTAGTATGATTGACCTAGTATGATGACCTGGTATGATGACCTAGTATGATGACCTAGTATGATTGACCTAGTATGATGACCTAGTATGATGACTTAGTATGATGACCTGGTATGATGACCTGGTATGATGACCTAGTATGATAACCTAGTATGATGACCTAGTATGATTGTTGATTGACCTGGTATGATGACCTAGTATGATGACTTAGTATGATGACCTAGTATGATGACCTAGTATGATTGACCTAGTATGATGACCTGTATGGTTTAATTAACGTAGAGGGAAAGAGTTATAGTGGGTTTTTTTATGGTGGGATGTTGGTTCAAGTTTTTTTTTCATTGTTATGGAGTGTTTTTGATGTGACGTGACTATCTTTCTTTTATCAGCATTATAACGGTCTTATGTGTGTGTGTGTGTGTGTGTGTGTGTGCGTGTGTGTGTGTGTGTGTGCGTGTGTGTGCGTGTGTGTGTGTGCATCCTAACTTTACCACATTACAAACAGCCTCCACACAAACACAAAACATACACAAACATATACCGCAGTGCCTCGTTAACTGTTCATTTGTGACTGCGTTTTCACTTCAGGAATTCCCTTTTGTATGCCATTACAGCGCAGCAGGAGTCAGGCATCCGGGCCGCGAGGGGAAACTAATCAATTCCCTGGAGCTGCCATTCTTTACCCAATGATCGTGTATGCGGGAGGACGCTCGTTTAATTAATAATATTGTAAAGAAAACGGGAGGGTCGAGATCCATAGACTTAGCTGTGATTGGCTGACTGGGATCTTCCGCTGAGCTGCCATTGGTTGAATTGGATATTGGTTTGACCTTTTAATTTGATTTTCCCTTCACTTAGGCATTGTCTATGTAACGCCGGGATACGAGGAGGCAGGGTTATGGCGGGAAATTGTTAGTTCTGGTCTTGTTAGAGAGAGAGAGAGAGAGAGAGAGAGAGAGAGAGAGAGAGAGAGAGAGAGAGAGAGAGAGAGAGAGAGAGTGTGAGAGAGAGAGAGAGATATAAGGGTAGACAGGCACACATATACAGAATATTGAGTAACAATGTAATACACATAAAATACACTAACAAACAGACAGGCAGACATACAGAGAGACAGACAGACAGACAGAGACAGACAGACAGACAGACAGAGACAGACAGACAGACAGACAGACAGACAGACAGACAGAGACAAACAGACAGACGGACATACAGAGAGACAGACAGACAGACAGAGACAGACAGACAGAGACAGACAGACAGACAGACAGACAGACAGACAGACAGAGACAGAACAGACAGACAGCCAGAGAGACAGACAGACAGACAGACAGACAGACAGACAGACAGACAGGAGAGTACACACATAGTCACTCAAACGAACCCTCAGCAACACATACTAAAATACAAATTATACAGAAAAAATAATAGAAAAATATAGGGAAGCAGAAAAACAAATCAAGGTTGAGGATGAAATTTTGACAGAAGCCCAAAATCAGTGAAGCCCTTTGCATCACCTAAAGAAGCCTCATGTTTCTGAAGGTGATGAAGCTGGAGGAAGGGAAAGGTGGATAAAACATGTGAATAGATGAATAGATGAATAGCAAAGTGAAAGACTGAGTTACTTGGAATGTAGGTGACAGACTGAGGAGTTAAGGATGACGCATGAATGTTGAAATAGATGAATGTTTACTGGAGGAAATGATGACAGAATACTGTGTTAGTAAATTAATAAATGATGACGTTGAAGGGAGATGAGATGTGTGAATATAATAAGTAATGAATAAGCCATTAATGTAGGATGAAGAATAACATCAACAGACAAATGATGAAAGAAATACATAGGAAAAGGAAAATAGACGAAAAATATATATAATATGAATAAAATATGCAATGAATAACCCATCAATGTAGGGTGAAGAATAACATAAACAAACAAATACCGAATTAAATACATAGGAAAAGGAAAACACACTGCTAACTGGTGGTGTAAAGGATTATGAAAATGTTCTGAATGTATATATTAATAAAACAACTATTATAAGTCCTTCCTTTGTATTTATTCCTTTGTTTTTATTCCTTTGCTTTGATGAAACACCAGTCCCCTAAGAGACATACAAAGAGCAGGACGCACCCCCTCCCCTCGCCCCCCTTTCCCCTCGACCCCCTTTTCCCTCGACCCTCCTTTCCCCTCGCCCCCCCTTTCCCCTCGGCCTACATTTCCCCTCGTCCCATTTCCCCTCACCCCTGCTTCCCTTCCCCTTCCCCTCTCGTCCCCCTCCCCTCTTTCCCCTCCGCCTCCTTCCTCCACCAGTCTATATTCTGTCCTCGCACATTTCTCTTCCCCTCTGGTTCTCGTTGTTAATTCTGTTGGTAATCGTGTAGTTATCCGAAGGTGGTGGTGGTGTTGGTGGTGGTGGTGGTGGTGGTGATGGTGGTGGTGGTGGTGGTGGTGATGGTGGTGATGGTGGGGTTGGTGGTGGTGGTGGTGATGGTGATGGTGGTGGTGGTGGTGGTGGTGGTGGTGGTGGGGTGGTGGTGGTGGTGGTGGTGGTGATGGTTTACCATCGGGGTGGTTGTGGTGGTGGTGGTGTCGGGGCGTCTCTGCTATGGCGCCACAGACATAAGATGGGAAAAAAATCTAGGGTGATAAAAATAGGGGATTCATTTAGTGTTTCCCCTTACTCCCTTTTTTTCTATTTTATGTTTTTTTTTTCTTCAAGGTCACACTCGCTTTTGGTTGAGATTATTTTTTAATGAGGAGTAGTTTTTTTTCTCTTCCTCCATTTCTTCTTTTTTCTTCTTCTCTTCATCTTTATCTGCCATCTCCTCATCCTCTTACTCTTCCTTCTCCTTACTTTTCCTTCATCTTCACAGAAAACGTGTTACTAAATCCATTATTACTTCCCTATCACTCTCAATTTTTGGCATAACGTAAAACCTATCCAGATTATTATGAAACAGACAGACAGACAGATTGACAGACAGACAGACGGACAGGTACTCAGTCATTCACATTTCCATCAGGAGGATTAGACCACACTCTCTCGCGCCTAAGAAACTGTTCCAATCCGATACTTTGGGCTCCGGTGCATCAATCATGGGAGGAAATATGAGTTTGATTGGTGAGCATGGCGTTAGAATACGTAGCAATAGAGGCGAGGAGTGCTGTGGACCATTACTTATCATTAAAGATGTGTTTCTAGGAGGCGATGGGATGGGAGAAAGAAAATGTTTTGCTTCAGATGTCGATGATGTGGAAATATCTGGGGTTTTTGTGTGTGTCTGTATGTATGTGTGTCTCCCTTTTAGGATAATGAGGTAAAGATGGTCGTAAATTTATACATATACAGGGATAGTTGTGTGTGTATGGATGTCTTTGTTGTGTTTGTATAATGTGATGTATTTGTCTGGTTATGTTTTTGTTTCTCCTCTCTCTGTTTATTAATGTGAGAGTGAAGGAAAACAAACATATGGTATTGTTATGTGTATTAGGTTGTTTATTTCTATGTATTTCCTTACTCTCTCTCTCTCTCTCTCTCTCTCTCTCTCTCTCTCTCTCTCTCTCTCTCTCTCTCTCTCTCTCTCTGTCTCTCCTTCTCTCTCCTCTCTCTCTCTCCTCTCTCCTCTCTCTTTTCTCTCTCTCTCTCTCTCTCTCTCCTCCCTTCTCTCTCTTCGCTCTCTCTCTCAGTGTCTACTATGGGTTCTAACTCTCTTGCACTATTGGCGTAACTATTCTGCTCTCTCTACGGATAGGAAAAAAGACACGGTGCTACACTATATGCGTGAAACATTCTGATGGCAGGAAAATACGCCAGTGTCACATATAGCGTGTAGTCTGTGCAAATATGAGGTAATATTTTGTTTATATAAACTGATGTATTGATACACAGTGTGACGTTGTGTATTCCACATGGGAGACTATAATTTAGCAGGTAACGAATGTAACGACAGTTCCGATGTATGCTTGTATTTGCTTATCTGAGTGGGACGTTAATACGGCCATGATAATGGCCGCGTTACGTGGTAATTGCCGCCACACACTTTAACGATTGTCATATCACTTGACTAAACACCACATATGAGAGAGAAATTCACATCACCTGTGAAATGCAACGTGGGCAAAATGTGCATGATCATAACGCATAATTGGTAAAGGTGTAGTCAATAATACATTTTGTGTCATAAAGGGAATTTAAAGAGACATAATATCGTGCTTCACATATTCTATTAACAATTAATACTTTGTATATCCCCCGCCTGCACCCAAGACCGCATGCAGCCGTGAAGTCATGGCTGCCACCAACGTCCACGTGACATACAAATTACGTTTATGATTGTTACGCAAAAGGTGTAACAGTGATATAACCACTACACTGGGCGAGATTACACAAACCTATACAAACTGCAAATAAAGTCTAGCACGTATCATTGCATGTATTAATATATTTCCCTTAATGCATTGCCATTACTGTTGGTCAGGGTGCGTTACTAATGCATTATGCAACTTAGACAACACGAAATATGTGCATGGGTCTGGATACGGCAGGAAAGAAAAATATGTGACGGTAACACAGAGAGAGAGAGAGAGAGAGAGAGAGAGAGAGAGAGAGAGAGAGAGAGAGAGAGAGAGAGAGAGAGAGAGAGAGAGAGTAAAACCAAAACCTGGTGTTATTCACTCGGTGGTGTTACTGACGGACCATCTGTTCGGAACGTTACTCGAGAATACGACACGCTCCAAAAAGCCTGAAACAAGCGTTGTGAGGTAAACAAGCGCTGGCCGGTACAAACTCTAGAAAACCCAATTCAATATGTATCATTCCATTCTATCTTCACCCAATTCATGGCATACCAACCCTCCCATAGCATCAGCACTTGAGCGAATGTTTACAGTATTCATCGGACCCCTAGGCACTGATACTGGTTTTACCTATGTACTTAGATTCATACTTCGTTCACCTTACTATATTCTTTTTCTGTCTTTTTATCTCCTGGATTTGAAGGAAGTCGGTGTGAATAAAACATAACATATTTCGTGTCGCCTCTCTTTTTTTATTCCTTGCTTTACTCTTCTATATATTTCAAAATTTTTCACTAGGGTACGTTGTGCATAAGGGATGTATATTTTATTAGTGTAACTTTTTTATGCTTCTGTCTCAGTTATTCCTATTTATTGCTCTCTTGCAGACTGTTCTTCCCCTCGACTGCTCGGGTCTGCATCGCGACACGTGAGTAGAATATCATATTATTTTTGTATTTCCAGTTTATGCTCCCTTGGTATTACACTTTTCTTAACCCTTTCAAACCCACATCGCCCTTGGCTATACAAAAAATCGTCTGTTGTTAACCATAAAATTACAAAAAGTAGCTTCTATACCAAGTTAGTTACGACAAGGATACTAAACAGGTCATATCTATAAAATGTTGCTTATATTCACTAAAAATCGTCCAATGGTACCCAAATTACAATGGGAATTACGTTCTGGGTCTCAAGGGGTTAAGGTTTGTTATAGTACATAATCTATGAATATTATGTTGACTACAGCTTTTAGTATTCAGGAAATTAAATCAGTGTGTAATAGTTTTCCATTAGTCACCTGTTTACTGAGATTAATGTTTATCTGGGTCGAAAAAAAGATAAGTGATAATGATTATAATTAGAAAAAACATGATGCATATGAAGAAGAAAAATACAAAAATATGATATAAACTAAATACCATAACATTATATGAAAACAAAGAAAACATATAATACACGTTATATACACGTTATATACACGTTATATACCTCCATTAAATGTAACAAACGCAAATATAGGAATGTTTTCTTTTTTCGCTGGACTGGTTACTGTGTCTATGTTGAAGGTTATGCAAGTTTAATGTCGCGCCTTGAAGATAGAGTTTTTATTTTACTATTGTTTAACCTGAGACGAAGTTCCATTATTGGGTCCATTAGACGATTTTAGTGAATAAAGCAGTATTTAAGCTAGACGTTAGTATCCTTGTCCATTACTAATTTGGTACATTAGATCTTCGTATTTTATGGTAAAAAGACAATTTCTATAGCAAAGGAACTGGCGTGAGGTTAAGAAGAAGTTTGATCAGTTTTTTAAAAGAAAATGTTGGTAGTGTTTTTTAAGAGAAATTTTGTAGTTTTATTTTAAAGAAGGAAATGTTGGTAGGTGTTTTAAAGAAGGAAAATGTTTGATAAGTGTTTTTTTAAGAAGGACAATGTTTGATAGGTGTTTTTTTAAAGAAGGACAATTTTTGGAAGGTATTTTTTTAAGAAGGAAAATGTTTGATAGGTGTTTTTTAAAGAAGGAAAATGTTTGATAGGTGTTTTTATAAAGAAGGACAATTTTTGGAAGGTGTTTTTTTAAGAAGGAAAATGTTTGATAGTGTTTTTTTAAGAAGGAAAATGTTTGATAGTGTTTTTTTAAAGAAGGAAAATGTTTGATAGGTGTTTTTTAAGAAGGAAAATGTTTGATAGGTGTTTTTTTAGAGAAGGAAAATGTGTTGTTTTAAGAAGGAAAATGTTTGGTAGGTGTTTTTTTAAAGAAGGAAAATGTTTGATAGGTGTTTTTTTAAGAAGGAAAATGTTTGATAGGTGTTTTTTTAGAGAAGGAAAATGTGTTGTTTTAAGAAGGAAAATATTTGGTAGGTGTTTTTTTTAGGAAGGAAAATGTTGGTAAATTGTGGTGTTGTGTCTTGAATATTGTGAACAAGTGGATCATACAGGTTTGTGGGTCCTCATCCTCAAATACCAACACAAAGAGGAAATATTTACGTAGTGTTGTGTTCGATTTTCCTGATGATTTATAAATGAAAATGATTACTTCTTGCCCATGAATTTTGACTTAGACATTTTTTGGCATTTTTTTAATTAGACATTTTTTTGGGCGTCTTTTTAATTATGTTTTGAATTGACATGACGGCAGCAGCAAAAAAAGTGCTAATTACAAACAAATCTTGATTCTGAAAATAGAACTTGAGTCTTGGGCGTGTCAAATATGTGTTAAGTCTGTACGTGAGAAATGTATGATTGAGGAAATTATTGATAAAACTTTCATATATACACTTATAACATAAAAAAAAGTTTGATATGAGATAAAAGACTGTCTTTACAACAATGAAGTTTTGCTCATCAATCGTAACTTATGAGTATACTTGGCTTCATATATAAATAAAGTTTGTCTTAATAATTTATTTCCTTGCCGGGTAATATGAAAAACAAACAAAATGACAGTAATAATAATAGATAATGATAGTAATAATGAAATAATAGCAATAAACAGCAGAAAACTAAAGTATTGTTCTTGTTATGAGATTATTTAATGGCTTGGAAAGTATATGAAAATCTGAAAAAAATGAAAAAAAGACTAGTGTATAATTTTCTTCCTCTAAAAATACAGAAACCAAAAAATTAGCAAATACAAGTACTATATAAATCCATTAACACTTATATGGTATTTGTTAATTACCTAGAAACCAAATATATGCCACCTACCAAACAATACACCATGATGGATAAGTACAAGTTTCTATTATCTATATATTATTACCATTACATTAACACAACACTAGCAGGTCCACGGGCAGTAGGGTGCTTGTTACTGGTCGTATTAATTGCACGGCAGTAATTGACTATCATTAAATTTAATCAAGGGGCTTTTAAGGCATTAACCTGTTAATTAGCGTTACCTGTCAGCGTCACGCCGTCATGTCTGTTAATGATCCGCGCTTCACCTGTGCACACTCTTACAGGGGAGTGGATTGGCGTGACCTCAATGACCAGGTAAACAGTAATTGATAAGGGCAACGACTGAGGTAATGATAATGATAAAATGATAATAATAGTTAATAATAATACAATATATTTTTTTTACATCACAAAGGACTGGTCAAGGGCACAGTAAAAAGAGGTAACACAAATCACCGCTTATAGTCAATTTTTTTTATTATGGTCAAAATGCACTAAGGAAGCCACGCCCCCTGCCTCCCCTTCTATTCTACGGGGCAGCTGATTGGTGCATTCCTCGTATCATCACTACCCATCACAATATCTTCACTACTTAACAGCGCGTGACCACTGGACAGAGCAATCTTCACTACAGAGGGTGACAAAATCAAAAATCCCTCTGTAGTGAAGATTGCTCTGTCCAGTGGTCACGTGCTGTTAAGTAGTGAAGATATTGTGATTGGTAGTGATAATACGAGGAGTGCACCAATCAGCTGCCAGGTAGAATAGAAGGGGAGGCATGGGGCGTGGCTTCCTTACTGCATTTTGACCATAATAAAAAAAATAGACTATAGTTGCCAGTCCCTACGTATAAAGAAGACGGTAAGAGATTAAAAAAAGGGGTGGGCCAATTTAGATACAGATAATAATATTAGTATGTTATTATCATTTACATTATCAATAGAGTAGTACGACCATTGTATATTATTACTATTATCATTATCATTATTATTGTCATTATTTATATCATTATTATTATCATTATCATTATTATTGACATTATTTTGATCATTATTATTATCATTATCATTATTGTTCTTATTTCATGGTCATTAGCTCCCCTGAATTAATGACGAAACTAATGCGGACACAACGAAAGGTCAACCCTTGCCCTAGCTTCCCTCACCCATCCATCAACGTTATTACCATCATTCATACTAACACAAATATTAACACTGGTTACAATTAACATCTTTATTACTATTATCTTTCTTCTTCCTCTTTCTGTTTAACGTCAAATTTTCCCATAGTATCTTATAAGGCTAGACGGCCGATGATACGCTTCCAACTATCTCTATAATATCTATAATAATAATGATGATAATAATGGTAATAATAATGATGGTAGTGAAAATAAAAATAGGGACACATGCAACCTAAACTATACCTATAAAAATGAAATATAAAAAATTACTATTTTCCAAAAGTAGCAAAATACCTTTAGTTTTTATTTGATCTTCCTTTTTATCAGATACTTTTTTTTAGTCCTCTCCGTCAATCCTTTTTTTCTTACTCTTCTTTCTTCCTTCCTCTTAATTATTTTCTTCCTCATCATCATATATTCTTCCTCTCCTTCCTTCCTCTCTTCTTCCTCTCTTCCTCCCTTTACCCTTCCTTTCTTCCCTTCCTCATCCTTCATATTTTGCCTTTCCATTCATCCCCCCCTTCTTAGATACACCCCCTCCCTCCCCTCCCTCCCCAACCCCCTCCCCCATCCCTCCTTCCCTCCCCCCCACATGAAAAAGACTGCTGTGAAATTCTAAAACAATAAGAATATAAATAAAAACCCGTCTGGCTGCTCACTGATTACCATGCCATTTTTTATTGACTGAAATGAACCGCGTTGATTAATTACTATTGGTTGCGTCATCATTGTTATTGTTATTATTGTTATTTTTATCATTGTTATTATTACTATTATTATCATCATCACTACTGCTACTACAATAATATCCGTGATTTTTTTGTGTCTTATTTAATCAAGAACAGTAATAGTAGACTGGATGAATAATAATATAGATCAAATATTTAGAAGCTTGGAATAAATGTATTGGTGAAGGTTTGGCTTATAAATTCATGGGCGTCATTTACCTGTCAATCAGTTTTATTTGTCCTGTCACCTGGTGGGAATGTGTCAATTTGCTCTCAATTCGAGGATATCCACACAGACAGAGACAGAGAGAGAGAGAGAGAGAGAGAGAGAGAGAGAGAGAGAGAGAGAGAGAGAGAGAGAGAGAGAGTAAAAAAACAAAGCCCCGCAGAACTTACCAAAACATTAAATTAACCAGGAAAATAAGTGAGAGAGAGAGAGAGAGAGAGAGAGAGAGAGTGAAAAAACAGAAAGCCCGCAGAACTTACCAAAACATTAAATTAACTAGGAGGGGGCATCAGTAGAGCGCATACCTCCGCCCGAATATTTCATCAATATATATATAAATATAATAGAATATATAATATATAATATTATTATATATAATATAATAGATATATATATATATATATATATATATATAATAATGCATTATGCACTCAGTATGAGCGTATACCTCCGGCCGAATATTTCATCAATTGGTTGCCATGGAACAGTTGTCAAAATAATTTCATCAAATTAAATCAGTTCTTCTTATACCAAATAGACTTGGTAACGAGTTTGGGCAAATCTATTCGTAACTTTCGAGAATCGTACACTAACAACAGGACAGACAGAAGACAGACAGAAGACGGGTGAACAACCTTCCACTCGTTGCGGAGTACAGGAAATAAGGAGAGAGAAGAGAGAAGAGAGAGAGAGAGAGAGAAAGAGAGAGAGAGAGAAAGAGAGAGAGAAAAAAAAAAAAAAAAAAACCAGAGAGAAGCCCCAGACCTACCAAAACATAAATAACAGGAAATAAGGAGAGAGAGAGAGAGAGAGAAAAAAAAAAAAACAGAGAAAGCCCCGCAGAACTTACCAAAACATTAGATTAACCAGGAAAATAAGTGAGAGAGAAAGATAAAAAAATCCAGAACTTACCAAAAAATTAAATGAACCAGAAAAAAGAGAGAGAAACATAGATAAACTAGGGGGGGGGGCACTCAGTAGAGCGCATACCTCCGCCCGAATATTTCATCAATTGGTTGCTATGGCAACAGTTGTGATTATATATATATATATGCACTCAGTATGAGCAATACTCGGCCGAATATTATCAATGGTTGCCATGCAACAGTTGTGATATATATATATATATATATATATATATATGCACTCAGTATGAGCGCATACCTCCGGCCGAATATTTCATCAATTGGTTACCATGGCAACAGTTGTCAATAGATTTCATCCAAAATTAAATCAGTTCTTCCTTATACCAAATAGACTTGGTATACCGAGTTTGGTCCAAATCTATTGGTAACTTTTCGAGAAATCCTGTACACTAACAAACAGACAGACAGACAGACAGACAGACAGATCGGGGTGAAAACATAACCCCTCCAACTTCGTTGGCGGAGGTAACAACAACAACAACAATAATATATAAACTTACCGAAGACAGAGAGATCCACAGGGAAGGTGATGGGGTCAGTGGGATGTGTGTTAATCTGACATTCATATCTTCCCGAATCCCGAGGCTGAACCGAATTGATCTTGAGTATCCAGGACTGTGCGTTGGAATCCGGGGAGTGGATCACCTCAAACCGGTCGTCGGCGGTGTAGGTGTATTGCGCGACGGTCAGGATGTGCAGGTCATTAGCTCGAATCCAAGACACCTGTTAAAGATAAGATAAAGAAATATGTAGTTTAATAGTTGTTAAATAAGATAATAAAAGATCAAAGAAAAATAGTATGTAGTTATGATATACAGTACAGTTAGAAAATAGGGTTGATTTTGTATCGAATCCAAGACACCTGTAAGAGATAAGATAAAAAAAATATGTAGTTTAGTAGTTGTTAAATAAGATGATAATAGATAAAAGATTAAAATATATAGTTTGATAGTTGATAAAATGGATAAGAGAGAAAAAAAATGTACTTATGATATACGGTTAGAATATAGAGTTGATTTTGTATCGAATCCAAGACACCTATAAGAGATAAGAGAGATAAAAAAAGATGTAATTAGATAGTTGTTAAATAAGATCATTATATAAGAGAAAAAGAATAGACACCTGTAGGAGATAAGAGATAAAGATGTAGTTAAATAGTTGATAAAACGGATAAGAGAAAGAAATGTGTAGTTAGATAGTTAGTTAAAATAAGATAGTTGATATATAAGAGAAAGAAATATGTAGTTAGATAGTTAGTTAAAATAAGATAGTTGATATATAAGAGAAAGAATACGTAGTTATATAGTTAGTTAAAATAAGATAGTTGATATATAAGAGAAAGAAATATGTAGTTAGATAGTTAGTTAAAATAAGATAGTTGATATATAAGAGAAAGAAATAGTAGTTAGATAGATAATTAAAATAAGATAGTTGATATATAAGAGAAAGAAATGTGCTATTAAATAATTGATTAAATAAGACACATGTGTAGCAAGAATAGATTAAATAAGACACATGTGTAGAAAGAATAGATTAAATAAGACACATGTGTAGAAAGAATAGATTAAATTAGACACATGTGTAGAAAGAATAGATTAAATAAGACACATGTGTAGAATAATAAATAAGACATGTGTAGAAAGAATAGATTAAATAAGACATGTGTAGAAAGAATAGATTAAATAAGACACATGTGTAGAAAGAATAGATTAAATAAGACACATGTGTAGAAAGAATAGATTAAATAAGACACATGTGTAGAAAGAATAGATTAAATAAGACACATGTGTAGAAAGAATAGATTAAATTAGACACATGTGTAGAAAGAATAGATTAAATTAGACACATGTGTAGAAAGAATAGATTAAATAAGACACATGTGTAGAAAGAATAGATTAAATTAGACACATGTGTAGAAAGAATACGTCAATGTGTAGGGTAGAAACATATGTAGTTAATTATTGAATAAAATAAGATACAATAAGGTAAATAGGATAAGAGAGATAAGAATAAGAAAAATATAGTTAAATAGTTGATGAAATAAGATAATGATAGATAAGATAATGATAGATAAGATAATGATAGATAAGATAATGATAGATAAGATAATGATAAATAAGGTAATGATAGATAAGATAATGATGGATAAGATAATGATGATAAGATAATGATAGATAAGATAATGATAGATAAGATAAAATAGAAAAAATGTAACGAATAATTGGTAAAAATTTAATATGATAAGATAGTAAGAGAAAATATAAAATAGTAGGAGACAAAATATTTAGTTATGATCAATAGTTAGAAAATGTAGTTATAGAAAATAGTTGATTAGCTGTGATTGAAGTTTGATTGTTTTTTGGAATGTGTGTGATTGAACTTTGTATTTGTAGTTTAATTGTGTTTGAGTGTGTGTGTGTGTTTGTGGTTGCGTGGAATGTATGTGTGTTTGTGTGTATATGCTTTTTTTGGGAGTAATGAAATTATTTATGACATGAATGTGTTTTACTTTTCATTGGTGTTAAAAGTGACATTGTTTTTTATACATATAGTTTTTGCTGTTATTTCCCTTTGTAACTTCTCGATAGGATGTCATTTAAATTGTTAGTCCGTCAGTCAGGTAGGTTTTCAGTCAGTTGGTCAGTCAGTCAGTCAGTAAATCAATCAGTAAATCAGTTTGTTAGTCAGTCAATCAATCAATCAAAATAAAAAGACTAATCAGTCAGTCAATCAATCAGTCAATCAGTCAGTCAGTCAGTCAATCAACAAGTCAGTCAATCAGTCAGTCAGTCAGTCAATCAATAAGTCAGTCAATCAGTCAGTCAGTCAATAATTCCAATATTAGGTCGCTTGCTATGCTTAATCAGCTTCACTTGTACATTGATTCAGCGCTTGTCCTGACCCCCCCCTCTCTCTCTCTCTCTCTCTCTCTCTCTCTCTCTCTCTCTCTCTCTCTCTCTCTCTCTAACTCGACAAAAATGCGCCTCGAAGTGTAAAAAACAATGAATACAAAATATGTTAGCAGTAAATTTTAGTGGACATAGAGAAACACGGCACAATAGGGGACAGGGCGAGGCTATGTATTGTGAGAGGAAAAATATAGATGAAAAAAACATATATATATATAAAAGTGAATCAATTCGTGGGTGTTCGTAAATATCAAGAGTATATTTTAATTATTTTATAGAGAAGTGCAGGTGTTTGATCGATTTATCAGGTGCAAAAAGGTGTTATAACTATGGAGAGAGAGAGAGAGAGAGAGAGAGAGAGAGAGAGAGAGAGAGAGAGAGAGAGAGAGAGAGAGAGAGAGAGAGAGAGAGAGAGAGAGAGAGAGAGATAGCATGACGTAAACAAATAACACCGTCTACCCTTCTATTTATTATTATTTAGAGAGAGAGAGAGAGAGAGAGAGAGAGAGAGAGAGAGAGAGAGAGAGAGAGAGAGAGAGAGAGAGAGAGAGAGAGAGAGAGAGAAGCATGAAGTAAACAAATAACACCGTCAACCCTTCTATTTATTAGAGAGAGAGAGGGGAGAGAGAGAGAGAGAGAGAGAGAGAGAGAGAGAGAGAGAGAGAGAGAGAGAGAGAAGGAGAGATAGCATGACGTAAACAAAACACCATCTACCCTTATATTATTTATTATTAGAGAGAGAGAGAGAGAGAGAGGAGAGAGAGAGAGAGAGAGAGAGAAGATAGCATGACGTAAACAAATAACACCGTCTACCCTTCTATTTTTATTTAGAGAGAGAGAGAGAGAGAGAGAGAGAGAGAGAGAGAGAGAGAGAGAGAGAGAGAGCAAGAGAGGAGAGAGAGAGAGAGAGAGAGGAGAGAAGCATGAATAATACAAATAACACCGTCTCCCTTCTATTATTTAGGAAGAGAGAGACCGAGACGCCAGAGAGGAGATGAGGAAGAGAGCAGAGAGAGAGAGAGACACGAGAGAGATAGCTGACGTACAATAACACCTCTACCCTTATATTATTTATTATTTAGAGAGACGAGAGAGAGAGAGAGACGAGAGAGAGAGAAGAGCGAGAGAGAGAGAGATGAGAGAGAGAGATGACAAAGTAAATAAAGTGCCTTATCCACAAATAACACCGTCTACCCTCTCTTTATTTGCAGAGCGAGATAGAGCAGAAGAGAGTTACGATGCAGGAAGCATCGGAGAGATGAGGACGAGAGCAGCACCTTACAATAACACCGTCCTGCCTTCTACTCCCATCCATCGTCGAAATAGACAGCTCACCAGCCTTCACTACCTCCCCATCCTTTCTGTGTGCAATTTTCAGCGATAAGCCCAAAGATTCATCAACCTCATTCGTTTGGATTACCTACGTACCCCCCCTCTTTACCCCCCCATTTACCCCCTCTGATCTCCCTATTTTAGTATCCCTTACCCCCTTTTATCATCCCTTACCCCCTTTTATCATCCCTTACCCCCTTTTATCATCCCTTACCTCCCTTTTATCATCCCTTAGCCCCCTTTTATCATCCCTTACCTCCCTTTTATCATCCCTTACCTCCCTTTTATCATCCCTTACCTCCCTTTTATCATCCCTTACCTCCCTTTTATCATCCCTTACCCCCCTCTACCCTCTTTACTTCCCTATCTCAGTATCCCCTTTCCCTCCCTTTATCTCTCTATCCTTCTCCCCCTCTTTACACCCCCTGTCCTCCCTGTCTCAGTACCTCTCGTCTCCCTTTATCTATCCCCCTTCCCCCTTTCCTCCCTATCTCAGTACCCCTCGTCTCCCTTTATCTCTATCCCTCTCTCCCCACTTCCCCTCTTTCCTCCCTAGCTTGTACCCCTTTCTCCCTCCCATCATCTCTATCCCTTTCACCCCCTTCCCCCCTTCCCACCCATCTCTGTCCCTCTCCCATTTTACCCCTTTCCTCCCTATCTCAGTATCCCTTTCCCTTTCCTTATCCCTCCTTTCCCTCTCTTTATCTCTATCCCTCTCCCATCCTTCCCCTCTTTCCTCCCTATTTCAGTACCCATTTCCCTCTCTTTATCCCTATCCCTCCCCCTCTTATTCCCCCATTTACCTCCCTATTTTAGTATCCTTATCCCATCCTTTATCCCTCTCCCTCTCTCTCCCTTTACCATCAGCTTTGAAATATCAATCATGGGATATTTTAGACTATATATTTTAGATGATTTACCCAATGGTGATGATAAGACGGGTATACATTACTCACTTAGGCTTATATTACGTTTTTGTGGCCTGGGTCTTAAGGAGAATGGGGGGGGGGGGGTTATAGTATAGTGTATAGCGGGTTATGGTTACCGTTTGTGTGTGTGTGTGCGTGTGTGTGATGTGTGTGCGTGTGTGATGTGTGTGTGTGCGTGCGTGTGTGTGTGATGTGTGCGTGTGTGTGTGATGTGTGTGTGTAATGTGTGTGCGTGTGTGTGTGTGTGATGTGTGTGTGTGTGTGTGTGATGTGTGTGCGTGTGTGTGTGTGTGATGTGTGATGTGTGTGTGCGTGTGGTGTGTATGTGTATGTGTGTGTGTGTGCGTGTGTGTGTGTGTGATGTGTGTGCGTGTGTGTGTGCGTGCGTGTGTGTGCTGTGGTGTGTGTGTGTGTGTGTGTGTGTGTGTGTGTGTGTGTGTGTGTGTATGTGTGTGTGTGTGTGTGTCGTCTCCCTATTATTATTAAGTTTAAGTTCTACTATTATTATCTATAATAATATAAGCGAAAGTGTGTGTGTGTGTGTGTGTGTGTGCGTGCGTCTGTCTGTCTGTCTGTGTGTCCGCGATAGGTTCCGTCCCCAGTGGCACAATCCCATCATATGGCACAGTTTTGGAACCAGGTTGACCAGGGGAACATTTTAAGGCCACTTTGGGGATGATCCGATCACTTTTATTTTATTTTTATTTATAGTAACCTATTAGCGAGAATTGTGAAAAAAAAAAAGTGGGTTGCGAGAATTGAGGAAACCTTGATGTAGGGTGAGTGAATGGGTGGGGTGATGGGTAATGGGTGTGGGGTGATGGGTGAGTGAATGGGTGGGGGGTGATGGGTGAGGGAATAGGTGGGGGGTGATGGGTAATGGGTGAGTGAATGGGTGTGTGGTGATGGGTAATGGGTGAGTGAATGGGTGGGGGGTGACGAGTAATGGGTGTGTGGTGATGGGTAATGGGTGAGTGAATGGGTGTGTGGTGATGGGTAAGGCGTTAATACATACATTTCTACATCCATGATTTCAGGAAAGTTAGAAGGGGCTATCTGGAGAGTCTGTGTTTGGTGGCTATTGGTGGTGGCTGTTTGGTGGCTATTGGTGGGCCTTCGGCCCACCAATAGCCCTCCGCAGGAGCTAGCCAAAAAGTCCGCCCGGAGGGCGGCTTTTCGGCTAGTACTACTATATATATCCTACTATACTATTATACTACTACTATATTAAGTTTTACAATTATTAAGTTTATTGAAGTTTTCTTTGGTGGTTTTTTTTGGTTTATTAGTATTTTTGTATTTTTCTTATTTTTGATTTGTTGTCTGCCGTATTTTCCATTTTTTTTATATTTACTTTTTACTTGAGTTTTTTTCCCCTCTTTGGGGTTATTTTGTTATGATTGATTACAGTTGATTGATGTGGCAGCAGATGGAGTGTTTATTTCTGTAGTATTTTTCTTTTTCTTTTTTCTTTTTGATTGTTTTTATTTCCAGGTGCATTTATCGGGTGATTACCTCTTGATTTTTTTAGGATTCTCTTTTTCTCTCTATTTCTTTTTTTTATTTTTCTATCTATTATTTGTCACGTGCCTCTTTTTGCATGTGTTTTATGTTGTTAGTTTGTTTGGATTTCCTCTATTGGATTATTTTAGGATTCTCTCTCTCTCTCTCTCTCTCTCTCTCTCTCTCTCTCTCTCTCTCTCTCTCTCTCTCTCTCTCTCTCTCTCTCTCTCTCTCTCTCTCTCTCTCTCTCTCTCTCTCTGTTTTCGTCCATTATCTTTATCTCTCTCTCTGTTTTCCTCCATTCTTACATCTACAAACATAATCTTATCTTGTCTCTATTCCTTTCTTTCATTCCCATTCCTCGTATTCCTACCTTCCATTTTTACCCTCAGTACCCTTTATCCTTTTCTAATCCTTATTTGTCTTATTTTCATAGATTTATCACCTTCCTTAGCATATCTCCTTTTTAACCTAATCCTCCTCTCTCACTTTCTCTTTTGTTCCCTCTTCCCATTATTTCTCGTGAACCATTTCCATTTTTTCCCATTAGGAGGTCATCCATTCTGTCCCTCTTCCATCCTTCCATTCTGGTTGTTCGCTTCTTTATCACCTTTGCGCCCTTCCTCCCATTCCTCACCGTGCTGGATGGAGGAGGAGGAGAGGAGTGGAGAGGAGATGAGAGGAGAGGAGAGGAGAGGAGGGAGAGGAGAGGAGAGGAGAGGAGAGGAGAGGAGAGGAGA
>JACEEZ010005398.1:0-70000 GCA_016584305.1 Chionoecetes opilio | reverse complement strand
ATCCTTGTTTTGTTGATAAAAGAAAAAATAGAACTCGACTAAAAGAAAAAAGAAAAGACGAACACTGTGAGGGCCCCCCGGGATCTGACCCCCGAAAAAAAATCATTCCCAAAACTATTATTAGAAAATGGAAAAAATAAGACATAAATGCTTACCCTAAAAATTGACGAAAAAAATATATAATTGCTTGCATCATGATTATTGTTATTATTGCGTTGTTAAAAACTTAGGAATGATTGAGAGAGAGAGAGAGAGAGAGAGAGAGGAGAGAGAGAGAGAGAGAGAGAGAGAGAGAGAGAGAGAGAGAGAGAGAGAGAGAGAGAGAGAGAGAGAGAGAGAGGAGAAAAAAAGATAGTCGGTGTCTGGTATTTGTGGATTATTGAAATGGGTGAACCAGATTTCTTGTTCCCTTCAGGCTGGGAGGGGAAGGGAGGGGAGGGAAGGGAAGGGGAAGGGAAAGGGAAGGGAGGAAGGGGAGGGGAAGGACATGTTTGGTAACCTGGAGAGAGAGAGAGAGAGAGAGAGAGAGAGAGAGAGGGAGAGAGAGAGAGAGGAGGAGAGAGGAGAGAGAGAGAGAGAGAGAGGATGAGGAGAGGAGAGAGAAGAGAGAGAGAGAGGAGAGAGAGGGGTGGGGGAAGGGATGCTAGGAGAAAGAGGGATTGGAAATGTTTAAAGGAGGATAGAGATAATGTGTCGATGTTAGAGAGAGAGAGAGAGAGAGAGAGAGAGAGAGAGAGAGGAGAGAAGAGAGAGAGAGAGAGAGAGAGAGAGAGAGAGAGGTGGGGGAAGGGATGCTAGGAGAAAGAGGGATTGGAAATGTTTAAAGGAGGAAAGAGAAAGTGTGTTGATGTCAGAGAGAGAGAGAGAGAGAGAGAGGAGAGAGAGAGAGAGAGAGAGAGAGAGGTGAATAAGTAACAGGTTTAGCGGGACAGAGTTGGCTGTGGATAGGAAAGAAATTTATTTATCTTGTGCAAGTTTGAAGAAAAGTTGGAATGTGGATCATTTTTCATCAAGCTGTGTCGATAAGCGGGTCGTTACGCTTTATAAAGGAATTCAAGCTTTATATATGTTTGTATGTAGGATGTTTTTATGCATTGATTACATGTGAGAAATGTATGTTTTTATCAGTCATTTTATTTAGTCGATGAATTGATATGTAGTAGTTTGGTTATTTTGTGATTCGTTTTGACTTTATCCTGGTTTTTTTGTCTCTAAATGTGTGAGAGAGAGAGAGAGAGAGAGAGAGAGAGAGAGAGAGAGAGAGAGAGAGAGAGAGAGAGAGAGAGAGAGAGAGAGAGAGAGAGAGAGAGAGAGAGAGAGAAAAAAATACTTGGAATGTTTCTTCAGATATTTGTTACATTTTGAAAAGCGTTTCGGTAGTATTGAATTGTAATCTCTCTTGATAATCAATTAGACAAATTATATAACAGTACCAGGTCGGATTCGAACCTGGTACTGTTATAAAAAAATTTCTTGATTGATGATATTTGTTGACTGTCCTGACCGTGATAGATTAAAGTCGCTTGGTGCCTCCACCGAGATGAGGTTGGGCATAGACCACTGTATACCTGGACTGAGCATGGAATATCGGCCTGTTGCACATGTCCAGGTATACAGTGGTCTATGGGTTGGGGTCATAACGGGTACGGGACCGGGTGCCTGTCACAACCTTCAACCCCTTGACACCCAGAACGAAATTTCCATGTAAATTGCACCATTAGACGATTTTTGGTGAATATAAGCACTATTTGATAGATATGACCTATTCAGTATCCTTGCCGACTAACTAATGTGGTATATTCAGTTACTTTTTGTAATTTTATGGCTAACAACAGACGATTTTTTATATAGCAAAGGAAAATCTGGGCGTGAAGAAGGTGAGAAAGGATGTGGAAAGGGTAAGAAAGGATGGGAAAAGGGTGAGAAAGGATGGGAAAAGGGTGGGAAAGGATGGGAAAAGGGTGGAGAAAGGATGGGAAAAGGGTGAGAAAGGTGGGAAAAGGGTGAGAAAGGATGGGAAAAGGGTGAGAAAGGATGGAAAAAGGGTGAGAAAGATGGGAAAAGGCTGAGAAAGGATGGGAAAAGGATGGGAAAAGGCTGAGAAAGAATGGGAAAAGGATGAGAAAGGATGGGGAAAGGATGAGAAAGGATGTGAAAAGGGTGAGAAGGATGGGAAAAGGGTGAGGAAAGGGTGGGAAAAGGGTGAGAAAGGATGGGAAAAGGCTGAGAAAGATGGGAAAAGAAAGTGAGAAAAAGGGGAGTGAGAGGGTGGAAAAAATGAGAAAGAATGGAAAGGGTGGAAAGGATGGGAAAGGCTGAGAAAGATGGAAAAAGTGAGAAAGGATGGAAAAGGCGAAAAGATGGGAAAGGTGAAAAGGATGGGAAATAGTGAGAAAGATGGAAAAAGGTGGAAAGGATGGGAAAAGGTGAGAAAGGATGGGAAAAGCTGAGAAAGATGTTGGAAAGATGAGAAAGAGGAAAAGTGAGGAAAGGATGGAAAAGGCTAGAAGTGGGAAAGAAGTGTGAAAGACTCGTGGTGAGAAAGGATAAAAGCTGGAGGGCGAAAAGAGTGAGAAATGTAAAAGGTGTTGAGAAAGGATGGGAAAAGGCTGAGAAAGGATGGGAAAAGGCTGAGAAAGATGGGAAAAGAGTGAGAAAGGATGGGAAAAGGGTGGGAAAGGATGGGAAAAGGCTGAGAAAGGATGGGAAAAGGCTGAGAAAGATGGGAAAAGAGTGAGAAAGGATGGGAAAAGGCTGAGAAAGGATGGGAAAAGGCTGAGAAAGATGGGAAAAGAGTGAGAAAGGGGAGTGCGCGATAGGAAAAAAAGGAAAAATTGCAGACTGGTAAAACTGGAAAACGATGAAAAATAGAAAAGAATAGAAGGAGTATTAATGTTTGTTAGTTTGAAGAAGTTGTTGGTAATACCTCCGTGTGTTGAGGTGGCTAAGACGCCTTGTGCACGGGTTCGAATCCCACCTGGTACTGTTATGTAATCTCTTTCACAATGATTTTCTTTCCCCATCATTATGAAACTTTTTCTTTGTAGTGTTGGGCAGAAGTATAAACAAAGGTAATATTTCATCATCTCAGTCTCACTTAATCATTCACAACTCTTTCAAACTCACAAACATTAATATGCCTTCTATCCTTTTCTATTCTTCAACATCGTCCAGTTTTAACACAGTTCTCTGCATTTTCCATTTTTTTATTGCGCGCTAAATTATCAACAACCCTTTCAAACTCACAAACAGTAATATTCTTTCGATTCTTTTCTATATTTCAACGTCTTCTAGTTTTACCACAGTGCACGTTTTCCTTTTTGTATTGCGCACTAAATTATCAACAACCCTTTCAAACTCTCAATCATTAATATTCCTTCTATTAATCTTTTCAATTTTTCAACGTCTTCTAGTTTTAACACAGTCTGCATTTTATCCTTTTTTTACTGCGCACTAAATTATCAACAACCCTTTCAAACTCACAATCATTAATATTCTTTCTATTCTTTTCTATTTTTCAACATCTCCCAGTTTCACCAGTGCATTTTGTTTCATTTTTTTTTCTATTACGCACAAAATGATCAATCTCTCAAACTAAACCTCTCTAAATTATCTATCTTTCAATCTCACAAATAGTAATACTCCTTCTATTCTTTTATATTTTTCAACATCTTCCAGTTTTACCAGTCTGCATTTTCCCCTTTTTCTTCTATCGCGCACTTCCCATCCTTTCTCACCGTCTTCCCGCCCAATTTTAACCTTCTTCCCGCCCAATACTGTTCCCGCCACGCCGCCCAAACACTCGCCGGAAGGAGGTTTGATGGAGCTCTCACGAAAAAAGCGAAAAAAAGACGCCAACACACAACACGAGTCTCACCAAATATTCGTTTTTCATTCCACAACGACACATGCAGAAAGGAGGAGATGGAGGGAGAGAGGAAGGAAGGAGGAGGGAGGGAGGGAGGGAGGGAGGAGGGAGGAGGGAGGAGGGAGGGAGGAGGAGGGGAGAGAGAGAGGAGAGAGAGAGGAGAGAGGGAGAGAGTGAGACTGAGGAGGAGGAGAGAAAGAGAGAATTGAGACGAGGACGAGAGGAGAGAGAGAGGGAGAGGAGAGAGAGAGAGAGAGAGAGACGAGGATGGAGAGAGAGAGAGAGAGAGGAGATGAGAGAGAGGGAGAGGAGGGAGAGAGGGAGAGGAAGGAGGAGAGGAGGGAGGGAGGAGGGAGGGAGGGAGGGAGGGAGGAGGGAGGGAGGGAAGGGAGGGAGGGAGGGAGGGAGGGAGGGAGGGAGGGAGGAGGGAGGGAGGGAGGGAGGGAGGGAGGGAGGAAGGAAGGAAGGAAGGAAGGAAGGAAGGAAGGAAGGAAGGGTGGGTGAATGGACATAGAAGAAAGAAAAAAGGAGTATGTCAGACAAAGGAATGCAGAACAATAACAAGCCTGGTCGTGTGGTATTTGGCATGAGAAGTTCTGTAGTTTATTTTTTCCGTGTCAGAAAGTGTCTGTAGGAATTGTAAGGTTGTGGTCATAGGTTTGTACAGGACTAGACTTATATATCATACCACGTCACGAATACAGACGACTACTGGCGAATACTGGCGAATCGGTCGTATAACTGTCGTGGCGCTGTCGTGGCTAAGAACTAAGAATGGAGGGACCGTTGCCATAATTCCTTGGGTACATTGAATGGTATAAATAATGGCGATGTATGAATGTATGAGTGACAGTGTGTGTGGATGAATGATGATATAGAGAGACGACACAATGAATAAATGATGAATAGAATGAATAAAAGCAAATTACAGGTAGGTAGTGCGTAGGTTGATAACACTGAATTCCTTGGTGGTAATGATGCAAAATTTCGCCGAACAGTAAATCATGAAATATAGATTAGGTTTATAGGAATCAATAGGTAATATGTCTGTCCAGGAAAGTCTTTTGTAATGTCTATGTGTGTGTGTGTGTGTGTGTGTGTGTGTGTGTGTGTGTGTGTGTGTGTGTGTGTGTGTGTGTGTGGAAAACCAAGTAAATATACACTAGGAAATCGATGTGCAAAAACTCACTCATTTGAAACGCGAAAATGAACGCAAAACGATATTGGAAAAGTTAAAGAAAGATAAAAAGACAATAAACCAAATTATTGAATCAACCTCAAGGGCCCCAAAAAAAACTCACTCTTTAAAATACCAAAATGAACGTTAAACGATAATGGTAAAGATAAAGAGACAAAGACAGAAAGAAAAAAAAAGCAGCAACCTCAATATTCCAGGGAGCGAATTTAACAAGTTTAAACACCCCCCCCCCCTTCCCCCCCTTCTTTTTTTTTTTTTTTTTTTTTTTTTTTTTTTTTTTTTTTTTTTTTTTTTTGAGTGCCACGAGTCATTGCCAGGACCACCTCGCACTCGGGAAATGGCATCGCGGTAGTGGTGCGTCCTGCCTCAAGGGAATGGCACTTCAGGGGGCCAAGAGAGGAGGAGGAGGTAGTGTTGGAAGGTGTCTCGAATGTCTCTCACTCGGTGACCGGAAAGTGAGAAAAAAGAAACACGAGCAAACTTGGCAACAGTGAGGAGGAAGAATGAGAGGGAGGGGGGAGGGGGAAGGGGTGAAGTTAACGAGATGTAAAGAGAGAGAGAGAGAGAGAGAGAGAGAGAGAGAGAGAGAGAGAGAGAGAGAGAGAGAGGAGAGAGAGAGAGAGAGGAAGAGAGAGAGCATTCATTATTCAAACACGCAAACAGAGGCGAGCACGTCACGCTAAAACACACACACTCACGCACAGGGGAGGCGGTAGCAGAGTGGTTAGCGTCTCCGAGTGGTGTTCTCAGTGACCTGAGTTCGATCCCCGATGAGAAACCAAAAATCCACTTATAATAATCTGTCTGCTGCGTCGAGTGGCTTCAGAACACACACACACACACACACACACACACACACACACACACACACACACACACACACACACACACACACACACACACACACACACACACACACACACACACACACACACACACACACGAAAAAACCCGCTAGAACACAAATAAAACAAAAATATAGATATATCCAAAGGGAAATTGGGTCGATGATGTAGAAGTTTTTCAATGGAAGATGACACTCAGGCTTGGCTACCACTCTGTTCTTTAAAGGGACTAAAGGCTTGTATTTTCCAGCAACATTTCAGGTCTGGAAGTGGATTAAGTGGAGATTTAAGTGGATTTGTGGAAGGTAGGAAATCAAGCTCGATATTTCACAGTCCTAATGTATGAAGTATGATTCCAGTTTTTTTTTTTCTCTCTCTTTCTTTCTTTCTTTCTTTCTTTTTCTTTCTTTCTTTCTTTTTCTCTCTCTCTCTCTCTCTCTCTCTCTCTCTCTCTCTCTCTCTCTCTCTCTCTCTCTCTCTCTCTCTCTCTCTCTCTCTCTCTCTCTCTCTCTCTCTCTCTCTCTCTCTCTCTCTCTCTCTCTCTCTCTCTCTAATGTAAATACAACTGAAAGCAAAATTATTCTAAAGTTTTCTTCATCATGAAAATAAGAATCATGACGCAAACGAGTATATAGTTCGTCTCTTTTTTAAGGTTTAACTTCCTATATCTATTTCCTCCCTCTTAATACTGGCTTCATGAACGATATTTTTAGGGGGAGAGTCAGATGGTGTACAGCAGTCGAGTTAGTTTTTAGTTAAGTTTTTATTCTATTTATTTTCTCAACAAGTTTAGGATTTCAGATACAAATTCCTTTTTTTTATTATTCCAATCGATCGATGAAAAAAGATAAAAAAGAAAGTGCAGATAAGATAACTCAAACCTTCATTTTTTTTTCTTCTCTCTCCCTCTCTCTCTCTTTTTTTTTTTTTTTTTTTTTTTTTTACCTTTATTCTTATAGGTTTTACAGTCAGGAGCTTCAGCTGGACTACTGAGAACTATCTTTGACTTTAGGAATGTGTAGATTATTCCTAGCTTAACATACATACATGGGTTACTATTCTAAATTCTATTACTCTAATTTCTATACTCTAATTTCTCTCTCTCTCTCTCTCCTCTCCTCTCTCTCTCTCTCTCTCGTCTCTCTCTCTCTCTCTCTCTCTCTCTCTCTCTCTCTCTCTCTCTCCTCTCTCTCTCTCTCTCTCTCTCTCTCTCTCTCTCTCTCTCTCTCTTTTATATATCTTCTAATAATATAGATATACGTACTAAAACTGTGTGTGTGTGTGTGGTGTGTGTGTGTGTGTGCGTGTTCGTGTGCGTGTGTGCGTGTAAGGACATGCCTTTCCTACAATTACACTAACACACAAAGTATTTATTACACACTAACTACAGACTAACAACCTGGACTCCACAATTTGCTACCTGTTTATGCCCACGATTAAGAAGACACATTATGGGAAGCATATGAATTAATCCTGAACTACCTTGAAGTAAATAACGATTTAAAGATAAATCATAACATTACACACTCATAAATAACTTCTTTTCTTATATTGTATCTTCAATAAATGAATGATAGCCCCTCTAATTCTATATTTCGTATCTTTCTTGAGTTAGTCATCGCTGCTTCCTTGTTTAATCTAGTCTTACCAGCAACTAGAATGAGGGAAAGACATATTCTTAACACCTTCACGCCCAGATCTTTCCTTTGCTATATAAAATCGTCTGTTGTCGAACCATAAAATTACGAAAAGTAGCTTCATATATCAAATTAGTTAGTGGACAAGGATACTAAACAGGTCATATCTATAAAATATTGCTTATATTCCCTAAAAAAACGTCTAATGGTAGTCAAATTACAATGGAAATTACGTTCTGGGCCCCAAGGAGTTAATGATATATTTCGTATCTTTCTTGAGTAAGTCATCGCTGCTTCCTTGTCTAATCTAGTCTTATCAACAACAAGAATGATGGAAAGACATATTAATGATACTGATGCCTGTTATTTGGAGTTCTCTCATGTTACAAGGCACTTTTTGTCATGCACTTTTCCCCCCTTGGCCAGTCCTTTGTCATGTCAAAGAACAACCCAACAACTTGAAGTAGTACATACGATCTAAAGTATGCCTCGCGGCCTCTTGTAGCTTCCTTATTTTCTTATGTTCTTATGTTCTTAAAGATGTTACAAGGAGGCCACTGATGCACCACCCACCACTTTTCATTTTTTGGGCTCCATCGTCTTTATCAACCCGGTGTTCTGTTCAAAGTCTCCCCAATAAACCATCTGGGAACCCTGTCACACGCCTCCTCCAATAACAAACACAACAAGTACAAATGACTGTATCTGTACCCTTTCCCTGGACACCCCTACCTCCCTCCCCTGTCACACCCCTTCCCCCTGCCCTTCCCCCTGCCCTTCGCCTCCCCTTCACCTCCCCTTCACCTCTCCTTCACCTCCCTTTCACCACCTCTTCACCTCCCTTTCACCACCTCTTCACCTCCTCTTCACCTCCCTTTCACCACCTCTTCACCTCCCCTTCACCTCCCCTTCACCACCCCTTCACCCCCCCTTCACCCCCCCCTTCACCCTCCCTTCACCCCCCCCTGCCACGCTCTACCACCCTTCCATTCTTAGCACAACACATCCTCACGCACAAACAACACAGTGTTTCTCGTTGCTCTGATACACAATCTTCCTCATTCGTTTTTTTTCTGAACGGTTATCTCCTCCTCCTCATCGTTGCTCTTTTCTTCTATTTTTGGTCTTCTTGTTCATATCCTCCTCCTTCTCCTCCTCCTCCTTCTCTTTTCTCATCTCAGGTCCTTTCCTCTTTTTTGGGTCTCCTCCTCTCTCCTCCTCCTCCTCCTCCTCCTCCTCCTCCTCCTCCTCCTCCTCCTCCTCCTCCTCCTCCTCCTCCTCCTCCAGCAAATATTGTCGAAGCCAGCACAATAACTACATTTAAAAACAGGCTTGACGCGCACTGTAAAATAAATGGGTATTGATAGTGCCCTGCGAATTCATATTTAGTCCCCCGGATCGATTAGTTGTAGTGGTAGTGGTAGTTGTAGTTAGTATATTTCATACCCTATCTTTTTGCACTACGAAACATCCATGTTCTTATCTTCTTTAGGGACATGGTATCATTTTCCAACTGTTTTCTTACAAGTAGTTGATAGTTAGTAGTATGTAGTTTCAGCAGATACCCTCGTCATGAACCAATAGGTCTCCTGGTGTCTGTTATTCCTATGTAATCCTATGTAATCGTCATCCTCCTCCTCCTCCTCTTTCTCGTTTTTCTTGATGGTCTTAAGTTTTTAGACGTTTGTTTGACCTCGTGATCTTTTCTTGCTTTTTTGTGTCTCTCCTCTCTCCTCTTGGCTACTGGTTAATGTAAACATGCTTTTACTGTATTATGAGGTATATCTTGTCTCATACTAAGATTACACGTTTTTATCTCATATTTGTATATACCCGTCATACTACCTGAGCTCATTCTTACCTGGTGGGAAGAGCATTTTACCTGTCTTAGTTATCAACAGGTGGCGCATCGGTGACCTTGAAACATCTTTAGATCGCATGTACTTCAAGGTTGGTTTTTTTTTTTACATTACAAAGGACTGGCCAAGGGAAATAAAGTTGAAAGGTAGTTTAGGATTAGTTTATGTACTTTCCGTAATGTGTTTTCTTAATCGTGAGCATAAAAAGGTGACAAATTGTGGAGTCCAGGTTGTTAGTCTGTAGTTGGAGTGTAATAAATACGTTGCGTGTTCGTGTAGTTGTAGGAAATGCATGTCCTTACCCGCACAAACATGCAGTAATAGTACGTAGTATATCTATTGAGAGAGAGAGAGAGAGAGAGAGAGAGAGAGAGAAAAGAAAAAAAAAAGACAGGTAAACACACACACACACACACACCTTCACACGCACACACACACACACACACACACACACACACACACACACACACACACACACACACACACACACACACACACACACACACACACACACACACACACACTATCCTACCTCCTCATTAGTCTCGTCTTCGTGTGTGTGTGTGTGTGTGTGTGTGTGTGTGTGTGTGTGTGTGTGTGGTTGTGGTGTGTGTGTGTGTGTGGCTTAAAGGAATAACTAGGACGTATTTTCCAAGATATCAAATGTCGGGCAGAATCCTGGACTGACATGGATGGATATCTGTATTTATATATTTCTGTTGAACCAAGAAAACCAGGTGTTGGTCTGCCTGCACACACACACACACACACACGCACACGCACGCACACACGCACGCACACACACACACACGCACACGCACGCACACGCACACACACACACACACACACAGGTAAGGTTTGGTTTTGCATAGGATCGTTCGCTACACCTGGGACCAATATTGCACCTGCGTCTATTCTTTAACAAACCCTTTTCAATAGCAAGGTACAAAAGCTCTCAGGGATTTTCACACTTGGGTACTGGTTATTCATGGAAGGTTTTCGCTGAACTTAGGTATTGATGTGTACTTTGGTGTGTAAATAGCGGGAACTGTACACTTATTTTTTATTCATATAGCGTGTTCTGTCGGCTTAACTAATGGAGAGTTCTGTACATATGTTCTGTTGAATATGTGATGTGGTGGAGGGACGAAAATGAATGTACTTTGGTATGTGAGAAACGTGAATTTGTACACTGTTTAAGATTCCTATGTCGTGTTCTGTCGACTAACTAATGGAGAGTTCTGTTCTTGTACATGTGTTATGTTCAATATGGGATGTGGTCGAGTGACGAAAATTAATGTACTTTGGTATGTAAGTAGCGTGAATTCTACACTTGGTTCGGATTCCTGTGGCGTGTTTTGTCGACTATTTAATGTAGAGTTCTGTTCTTGTGTTCTTGTTCATGTGTTCTGTTCAATATGAGATGTGGTCGAGGGACGATATGTACTTTGGAATGTGAGTAGCTTGAATTCTACACTTGTTTAAGATTCCTGTGGCGTGTTCTGTTGACTAACTGATGGACTGTTCTTGTGTTCTTGTTCATGTGTTCTGTTCAATTATGTGATGTGGTCGAGGCGTCGACGGAAATGAGTGGTCGACGAAAATGAATGTACTTTGGTATGTGAGTAGCGTAAATTGTACACTGTTTAAGATTCCTATGTCGTGTTCTGTCAACTAACTAATGGACTGTTATTGTACATGTGTTCTGTTCAATATGTGATGATGTCGAGGGACGATATGTACTTTGGAATGTGAGTAGCTTGAATTCTACACTTGTTTAAGATTCCAGTGGCGTGTACTGTTGACTACCTGATGGACTGTTCTTGTCCATGATTGTGTTCAGTTCAATATGTGATGTGGTCAAGGGACTTCCTGCCACGCATGTTTTGTTATGACCTTCAATGGAGACGTGGCTATTGATGTCAGGGGATCGTGTGCCTCAGGTGGGCTGTTAGCGTTGATGAAGGCTTGGGTGTGTGTGTGTGTGTGTGTGTGTGTGTGTGTGTTGTGTGTGTGTGTGTGTGTTGTGTGTGTGTGTGTGTGTGTGTGTGTGATCAAGGACGCAGACTGCTTTGTATTGTAAGTGGTGGGGATGATGAAGAAAAAAAAAAGCTAATGGAGGTATTGTTGATATTGAATTTATATAGTTTATATTATTATTTTATTAATGTAGTCTATACTATTATTATTATATGTACTATTAGTTTACTTACTATTGATGTACTTACTATTACTCTTACTTACTACTACTACTATACTTATACTACTACTATACTTTTATACTACTACTATACTTACTACTACTATACTACTAATTACTACTACTACTACTACTTACTACTACTACTACTACTACTTACTACTACTACTATACTAACTACTACTACTACTACTACTATACTACTCTACTACTACTACTACTACTACTACTACTACTACTACTACTATACTATACTACTACTATCTACTACTTACTACTACCTACTACTACTACTATCTACTACTACTACTACTACTACTACTACTACACTACTACTACTATACTAACTACCTACCTATCTTACTCTACTACTACTACTACTCTCTACTACTTACTACTTACTACTAACTACTACTACTACTACTACTACTACTACTACTACTACTACTACTACTACTATGCTACTACTACTACTACTACTACTACTACTACTACAACTACACTTACTACTACTACTACTACTACTACTACTACTACTACTACTACTACTACTACTACTACTACTACTATTTCTACTACTACTGCTACTACCACAATAACAACAACAACAACTACTACTACTACTACTACTACTACTACTACTACTACTACTACTACTACTACTATACTACACCTACTATCACCACCACTACTACTACTACTACTACTACTACTACTACTACTACTACTACTACTACTACTACTACTACTACAACCACCAATACCACCACTACCACTTCTACTACAATAACTTATCCATGCTGTGAGTCTCATTCGTTATCCAGCTTCTCATATGGCATTAAACTGTCACTGAAATATAACCCAGCAAGCAGTTGTTGCCTTTGAAGAAACACTTGCCTCCTACCGACCCGCTAGTATGTTTAATAACGCCTTTGATGGTCAAGTAAAAATTTCAGTCGTGTGTACAAAGCAATAAAGGCGTGAGTAAAAAATATTGGATAAAGTAATTTCAGCGTTATGCTTACTGTGTATCTCTCTCTCTCTCTCTCTCTCTCTCTCTCTCTCTCTCTCTCTCTCTCTCTCTCTCTCTCTCTCTCTCTCTCTCTCTCTCTCTCTCTCTCTCTCTCTCTCTCTCTCTCTCTCTCTGTCTCTGTTTGTCTCTGTATCTTTGTCTATCTCTGTCACTCTCTCACTCTGTCTTGTCACTCACTCTCTTTCTCTATTTCTGTCTGTCTCTGTCTATCACTCTCTCTCTCTCTCTCTCTCTCTCTCTCTCTCTCTCTCTCTCTCTCTCTCTCTCTCTCTCTCTCCTCTCTCTCTCTGACCTTCCTTCTCTCCCCTTGACGTGTAAGACTCATACGGGAAGGCAAATGAATATGTGAATCTTGCTAATGGAAAACCAGAGGCCATGGGAGTTGTACCTCTCTGATGTGGCTGAGTTATGATGTCGGGAAGGTTTTATGGAAATGGACACACTGCGTATTGATACAGTAAGTCCTCCGAGCTAGTATATTCTAGCTTCACTCTGCTATCCACTGTATTACTTGGATGGTGTTGAAAATGTGAATTGTAATGCGATTTTCATGCAATGTTGAGTTTGCTAATGCTTCTACGTACTGTCATGACTTTACTACTACTACTACTACTACTACTACTACTACTACTACTACTACTACTACTACTACTACTACTACTACTACTACTACTACCATGACCTTGCTACTACTACTCCTTATACTATTACTACTATTAATACTACTACTACTATTACTTATACTACTACTACTACTACTACCACCATGACTTTACTACTACTACTACTACTACTACTACTACTACTACTACTACTACTACTACTACTACTACTACTACCACCATTACTTTACTACTACTACTACTACTACTACTACTACTACTACTACTACTACTACTACTACTACTACTACTACTACTACCACCATTACTTTACTACTACTACTACTACTACTACTATGACTTTACTACTGCTGCTACTACTACTACTACTACTACTTCTACTACCACCACCAACACATTACATCCTTTCACACTGGTCGGCCCTAATGCAGTTCCTCTTCTCCTCTTTACTACCTACTCTTCCTCTTCCTCTTCCTCTTCCTCCTCTTCCTCCTACTACTCTTCCTCCTCATTCCTTATTCCGCTTTCATCAGCTTTTCCCAAATACTCCTGCTCTGCCTACTCCTCTTCTTCCTCCTCTTCCTCTTCCTCCTCTTCCTCTTCCTCTTCCTCCTCCTCTTCCTTCACTTGAGTTCCCGTTATCCTCCCCAGTTTAACACCAGACACATTTGTTTGAACTAAATTTAAAGCTATCCTGACTAGTTTGTCCTATGCATTCCTAATTATTCCTCCTCCTCCTCCTCCTCCTCCTCCTCCTCTCCTCCTCCTCCTCCTCCTCCTCCTCCTCCTCCTCCTCTTCCTCCTCCTCCTCCTCCTCCTCCTCCTCCTCCTCCCCCTCCTCCTCCTTCTGCATGTGTTGCCTTGGTGTTTAGGTCGAGTGAGTAACTATTTCACTGCCTGGCTGCTGTGTGTGTGTCTGGAAAGCAAACCTCGCGTGATGTATTCCTCTTGTTTCTCTCCAATTTATACGTGTCCGCTTCAAGGGGAAGTAGTGTTTACGAACCTAATGCTTTATACTCTTTTTATGAGTGATTTTTTGTGGTTAACAGGAAAAATCTTGCCTTTTCGTTGTTTTACACATTTTTTACACATGTTTGACTTATATTATTGATATTTTGATGTTTACTAGTGTTTACGAATTTAATGCTTTTTATGATGTCTTTCTTGTGGTTCCTACTCGTTGGTAATGGAAGAGAAAATGTACTGAAGCCTTTTCGTTGTTTTACTTTACTTAAGTCATTGATTTAGATGTTTACCGTAGTAGTGTTTATAAATTTAATGTTTTGATTCTTTTAAGATTGATTTGTTGTTGTTTCTACTCGTTGGTAATGGAGAAATAAAGCTACTAAAGCCTTTTCGTTGTATTACACTACGTCTGTCATTTATTTAGATGTTTACAGTAGTGTTTAGTGAGTTTGAGACTTACCGTAGTGTAGTGTTACGTGAATTTAATGTTTTTTTAAGATTAATTTCTTGTGGTTTCTACTCGTTGGTAATGGAGAAATAAAGCAACTAAAGCCTTTTCGTTGTATTACACTACTTCTGTCATTGATTTAGATGTTTACCGTAGTAGTGTTTACGAATTTAATGCTATAGACTCTTTTTATGATTAATTTTTTGTGGTGTCTATTCGTTGGTAAATTGTAAGAGAAAAACTACTGAAGCCTTTTCGTTGTTTTGCAGTACTTATGTCATTGATTTAGTTGTTTACAGTAGTGTTTAGTGAGTTTGAGACTTACCGTAGTGTTCAGTGAATTTAATGTTTTTTTATGATTAACTTCTTGTGGTTTCTATTCGTTGGTAATGGACGACAAAATTTACTGAAGCCTTTTTGTTGTTTTACACTACTTAAGTCATTGATTTAGATGTTTACCGTAGTAGTGTTTATAAATATAATGTTTTGATTCTTTTAAGATTGATTTCTTGTGGTTTCTACTCGTTGGTAATGGAGAAATAAAGCTACTAAAGCCTTTTCGTTGTATTACACTACTTCTGTCATTGATTTAGATGTTTACCGTAGTAGTGTTTATAAATTTAATGCTATAGACTCTTTATGATTGATATTTTGTGGTTTCTATTCGTTGGTAAATTGTAAGAGAATATTTACTGAAGCCTTTTTGTTGTTTTACACTGCTTAAGTCATTGATTTAGATGTTTACCGTAGTAGTGTTTAGTGAGTTTGAGACTTACCGTAGTGTTCAGTGAATTTAATGTTTTTTTATGATTAACTTCTTGTGGTTTCTATTCGTTGGTAATGGAAGAGAATATTTACTGAAGCCTTTTTGTTGTTTTACACTGCTTATGTAACTGATTTAGATGTTTACCGTAGTAGTGTTTATAAATTTAATGCTTAACTCTTTTTATGATTGATTTTTTGTGGTTTCTGTTCGTTGGTAATGGAAAAAGAAAGCTACTAAAGCCTTTTTGTTGTTTTGCTGCTTACTTACTGTTTTGCCACTACTTATATCATTGATTTAGATGTTTACCGTCGTAGTATTTACGAATTTATTGCTTTAGCTTTTTTAAGATTGACTTCTTCTTGTTTCTGTTCGTTGGTAATGGAAGAGCAAATTTACTGAAGCCTTATCGTTATTGTACACTACTTATGTCATTGATTTTTTATATGTTTACCTTTTTAGTACGTTATTGTATGTACGAATTTAATGTTTTTTATGATTAACTTTTTGTGGATTTTATTCGTTGGTAATGGAAGAGAATATTTACTGAAGCTTTTTTTGTTGTTTTACACTACTTATGTAACTGATTTGTATGTGTACCTATTTGTACGTTATTGTGTTTACGTGTTGTGTTTGTTGGTTTATAATGAAGGTGTGCGGTTGTATAGAGACAAAGACGAGTGAAATGGCTGTAGACTCGTGCCTAGGAACGATATATATTGGGGAAAGAGACGTTAATTTTCCTATTGCATGCGTTTCTCTCATTTATTTCTTGGTTTATTTATCATTTTACGTCCAATGTTTTAATTTTGCTTATTTATGCAAGGCTTATTTGACAACAAAGAAACGTGTTATTTACTCAAACACTTAGTTAGTTTTTGTTTCCACTCACAAGATAAACAGCGTAATTACTGGCCATTCTCCGCATTCTCTGTCTTCATTCACCTCTTCCTCTTCCTCCTTAGTTCTCCTTCTCCTCCTTGTACTCTTTGTTCTCCTTCCTTAGAGTCTTTATTCACCTCTTCCTCTTCCTCCTTAGTTCTCCTTCTCCTCCTTGTTCTCCTTGTTCTCCTTCCTCAGAGTCTTCATTCACTCTTCCTCTTCCTCATTTCTCCCTTCTCCTTCTCTCCTTTTTTTCCTTCTCCTTCCTCAGAGTCTTCATTCACCTCTTCCTCTTCCTCCTTTCTCCCTTCTCCTTCTCTCCTTGTTCTCCTTCTCCTTCCTCAGAGTCTTCATTCACCTCTTCCTCTTCCTCCTTAGTTCTCCTTCTCCTTGTTCTCCTTGTTCTCCTTCCTCAGAGTCTTCATTCACCTCTTCCTCTTCCTCCTTTCTCCCTTCTCCTTCTCGCCTTGTTCTCCTTCTCCTTCCTCAGAGTCTTCATTCACCTCTTCCTCTTCCTCCTTAGTTCTCCTTCTCCTCCTTGTTCTCCTTGTTCTCCTTCCTCAGAGTCTTCATTCACCTCTTCCTCTTCCTCATTTCTCCCTTCTCCTTCTCCTCCTTGTTCTTCTCCTTCCTCAGAGTCTTCATTCACCTCTTCCTCTTCCTCATTCCTCCTTCTCTCCTTGTTCTCCTTCTCCTTCCTCAGAGAATACGGAAGTGAGAGCGTTAGAGAGATCTTATTATCAAGGGTCCTGGACTGAACACCTTATCACTCACGCTAATAACGCGACCCTCACTTTGCGGTTCACTTTTTTGCTCTTCTTTTTATTTACTACATCACAAAGGACTGGCCAAGGGGGAAAATAGCAACAAAAAGCCCGATTAGTTGCTAGTTCACTTTTGTTTTCTTTTTATTTACATCACAAAGGACTGGCCAAGAGGGAAACAAGAAGCAACAAAAAGTCTGCTTAGTTGCCAGTCCCTGTAACTTTATTCCTTGGAGGCAGGAAACACCTTAACAAATCCTCCTTAACAAATCCCCTTAACAAATCCTCCTTAACAAATCCTCCTTAACAAATCCTTCTTAACAAATCCTCCTTAACAAATCCTTCTTAACAAATCCTCCTTAACAAATCCTTCTTAACAAATCCTTCTTAACAAATCCACCTTAACAAATCCTCCTTAACAAATCCTTAACAAATCCGCCTTAACAAATCCTCCTTAACAAATCCACCTTAACAAATCCACCTTAACAAATCCGCCTTAACAAATCCTCCTTAACAAATCCTCCTTAACAAATCCTTCTTAACAAATCCTCCTTAACAAATCCTCCTTAACAAATCCTCCTTAACAAATCCTCCTTAACAAATCCTCCTTAACAAATCATCCTTAACAAATCATCCTTAACAAATCATCCTTAATAAATCCTCCTTAATAAATCCACCTTAAACACTTTAAATCACTAAATTACTTTACAAAATCACAATCTTTACTAAATCACACCTTACTTTAACCCCTTCAAGCCCAGATCTTTCCTTTGCAATATAAAGCGTCTAATGTTGGCCATAAAATTACGAAAAGTATCATAATATATACCAAATTAGCTAATGGGCAAGGATACCATGCAGGTGATGTCTATAAAATTGTCTATATTCATTAAAATCGTCTATTATGGTCGCCAAATTACAATCAAAATATATGTTCTAGGCCTCAAGGGGATAAATAACTCAAACTCACCTTACTTTTGACTCTATGCTGACTATATGCTGACTCTATGCTGACTATATGCTGACTCAATTCTGGTTCTATGCTGACTATATGCTGACTCAATTATTTTTCGCTGACTATATACTGACTCAATTCTGGTTCTATGCTGACTATATGCTGACTCAATTATTTTTCGCTGACTATATACTGACTCAATTCTGGTTCTATGCTGACTATATACTGACTCAATTATTTTTCGCTGACTATATACTGACTCAATTCTGGTTCTATGCTGACTATATGCTGACTCAATTATTGTTCGTTGACTATATACTGACTCAATTCTGACTATGCTGACTATATGCTGACTCAATTATTGTTCGTTGACTATATACTGACTCAATTCTGACTATGCTGACTATATGCTGACTCAATTATTGTTCGTTGACTATATACTGACTCAATTCTGGTTCTATGCTGACTATATGCTGACTCAATTATTGTTCGTTGACTATATACTGACTCAATTCTGACTATGCTGACTATATGCTGACTCAATTATTTTTCGCTGACTATATACTGACTCAATTTTTTTTTTTACTTTACCCCTTAATTTATCCTTTACCTGCCTGCCTTAATGTTTACCTAAATGAAGTGGCGGGAGTCCTGAGTCTCGCTTCTCATCAGGGTATCTCCTCTTCACCTCTTTCAGACTCTTTCAGGCTCTTTCAGGCTCTGGAGTTTAGGTAATTCAATCTTTCTTTCTTTCTCTGTGAATAAAGTTTCGTGGTATTCAACACCCAGACCTAATTTTCCTTTGAATATGTAATCCTCTCTTCGCAAACTTTTCCTGGTTCTTAGTGTTGGGTTCTCATTATGATGATTTGTCGTATATCAAACCCAGTCTATCTTCTTCCTGTTATCCTATCCTTCTTACCCTATCCTTCCTCTTCCTATCTTATTCGTCTATCAAAGCCAGTCTATTTTCTTCCTATTATCCTATCCTTCTTACCCTATCCTTCCTCTTCCTATCTTATTCGTCTATCAAACTATTGTCTATTTATTTCCTATTATCCTATCCTTCTTACCCTATCCTTCCTCTTCCTATCTTATTCGTCTATCAAACCCAGTCTATCATCTTCCTATCATCCTATCCTTCTTACCCTATCCTTCCTCTTCCTATCTTATTCGTCTATCAAAGCCAGTCTATCTTCTTCCTGTTATCCTATTCTTCTTACCCTATCCTTCCTCTTCCTATCTTATTCGTCTATCAAAGCCAGTCTATTTTCTTCCTATTATCCTATCCTTCTTATCCTATCCTTCCTCTTCCTATCTTATTCGTCTATCAAAGCCAGTCTATCTTCTTCCTATTATCCTATCCTTCTTATCCTATCCTTCCTCTTCCCTATCTTCTTCTTCGCCAAACTATTGTCTATCTACTTCCATTTCCCCACGGCAGGAAAGACAGCAATACATAAGGAGGTACTACTGTTTAATACCACCACACATGTATCTGTATCTCTTTACAGTGTTGTATTTTCTGACTTTTCTCCCTCCTTTCCTAGTTTCTCTTCTTCTTTCTCTTCTCTTTCTTCCTGTTTTCTCCCTCTCTTCCTTGTTTCTCTCATTGCTGTGTTGTGTTTCTCCCTTTCTTCCTTGTTTCTCTCATTGCTGTGTTGTGTTTCCCTCTTTTCCTTGTTTCTCTCATTGCTGTGTTGTGTTTTCTTCCTCCCTTCCTTGTTTCTCTCATTGCTGTGTTGTGTTTTCTCCCTCACTTCCTTGTTTCTTTCCTCCTCCCTTCCTCCTCCCTTCCTCCTCCCTTCCTTCCTCTCTTCCCTCCCTCCCTTCTTCCTCGGGAAAGACTCTAACCCTGTGACGCATTGGCTGGAAACTTTGTCCTGTTTTATTCTGGAGTCTCCCAAGCAAGTTTCACGTCTGCTTGGAGGCGACTTACTTCCTTTACTTTCTTTGTTATACTACTACTGTAGCCGACCTGTTTTATTTCGGGGTAATTTTTCGCAACCTCTAATTAGGTCAACACGCAGGAAGGGAGGGAAGGAAGGAACGTGTTGGTGGAAAGACTGGGATTTACGTTCTAGTTATTCGCTCTTTAATGATTCATGTTTAGTATTTTTGTGAAGGTTGTGTATGTGTATATGTGTGTGTGGGTTTACTTGGGGCCTAAATATCTTGGGTATCACTTGACTTCATTACCAATCGCCTCAGTAAGAACATAAGAACATAAGAAAATAAGGAAGCTACAAGAGCCCGCGAGACCTACACGTGGTAGTTCCTGTAAAGTAACAATTGGCCTGCTGTGTGTGTGTGTGTGTATGTTTGTGTGTGTGTGTGTGTGTGTGTGTGTGTGTGTGTGTGTGTGTGTGTGTGTGTGTGTGTGTGTGTGTGTGTGTGTGTGTGTGTGTGTGTGTGTGTGTGTAAGGTGACTAGTATGTTCACCTGTAGGGTGAGCAGAAACATGTATCTCTGGTTTGATAGTCGTTTATTAAGACACTGGTACAGGTAAAAGGTAACACGTGGTTGTAAGGTGAATCGGAGCGACCGTGAGTTGCTCCTGCCGCGCTGGATGTGTTGTGGTGACTGTGTGTGTGTAAAGGTTTATTGTACAACAGAACACAGAACACAGAACACAGAACACATAGTGCAACACTAATAATAATAATAACCTACATATGCTCGGTGACGCTACCCGAGATGTCCTCATCTCGACAAAAGGAATAACATGAAACTGAACAAAGGAGATGGGACACAATAGAAATAGACTCAAAAACATACCTATCTATATATATTAGAATAGAAAATAGGAGAAGGACACAGGAAAAGGATACGTACTCGTAAAAAATAATGTGGAAAACATAAATCGTGGAAGGCGCCGGCATGGTACAAAATATATACATATAACTAAACTAATCTAAAACAGACATAGGAGTACGAAAATAAATAAATATTGAAACATAATACAATCCTATGTACAAAATTACATCATAAGGTACATGGCAAAGAGAGAAACAAAAGGAGTTACTTCACACTACTACGGAGGAAATAACGGTGGCAATTGGGGCGTGAGGAGTAAGTGAGGGTGGTGAGAGTAGAATACTTNGGCCTGGCGGAGGCCGATGTCCCGCCCCCACTACAAGCTCGCCCCCGGGGGCCCCCGCCGCAGAGTTCACCCCCACGCAGTTGCCTGCCTTAAAGCCAGGTGCCCCACCGGACTCGGCAGCACGGGCTGAGGCATGGCCCAGGCGCGAGCGGGACAGCCGTGTCTATTTCACTGACGGCTCGGTCGACCCGGATAGTGGCAGAACGGGTGCCGCGTTGGGCACCACGGGTGGGACAGAGCGTCTTGGCGGACGTCTAACAACTGCTCCACACTCCAGACTGAGGCTGGTGGCCATCCACACGCCCTCGAACTTTGCCGTGCACCGCCGGGAGGCAACTGTGGTAATTCACACCGACTCCTGGAGGGGGGCTGCAGGCCCTCCAACAGCCGCACCCCAAGGAAAACTTTGAGACTCATCACCACCATCCTAGGCAGCCTACAGACCCTTGTCGCGCAGGGAAGGCGTGTCAGGCTCAACTGGATCCCCAGCCACGTAGGGGTCCGAGGTAACGAGGCGGCGGACGCGGCCGCCAAGCGAGCCGCCAGCGGCCCCAGCGTCACCATGCACGTGCCTCCCAGCCTACAGCAGCTCAGGCGCAGGCGAGACGGGCCGCAGCACACTGCGCTCACCAGACACACCGAGAGCTGGAGGCCAGGAAGAGGCAGGCGGCCTGGTACGCTGCAGCCACCGACTACCACCCACTGGACGACACCCAGCAACAACCCAGGGCAGAGGGCGCATACTGCAGCGTGTGCGTCTGGGCTACTGCACAGAGAGGAGCTACAGGAGGACTTCGGGGGCAAGTGTGCGACCACTGCGAGATGTACCCCCGTCGCCCACTGTGCACTACCTCCTGTCCTGCCCCGCCACCGCCCCCCTGAGGCCCGGCCCGGCCCCCGCCGCCCAGCCTGCAGGTGGGGGGCTGCTGAGTGGGCGTGAAGGCAGGGCCGCCCTCATGGTCCGCCACAACCCCGAGAGACGTGATGTTGGGGTGCTGCGAGCAGCGCCCCCTCCCGCTGACACATCACCTACCCACACCCTGTCGCGCCCGGCAGGGTGACCAGTGACGCAGGTGACTCACCGTCACCACGTCTCCACGCGACCCTCCCGTAGCCTGACGGGATACCCTCCTCACTGGCGGGCTGAATGGGCCCCCTTTGTACTTCTTTGCTCCTGCATATGCATTCTGTACATCCCTTGTATTGTGTGTGTGTGTCCTGTATGCTTAGTTGTACAATAAACCTTTTTCAAACAATATATGTCGTCGCCGGGAGAGGTAGAAGTTAGTATTACTGCTAATATTCCACACAGTTGGGTAGGTGCTGGCAGGTTGAGAGGGCAGGCACGTACTGTTAAAATAGCTTTCAGAAGTTAAAGGAGTCCTTAAATCTGGATTCATGGGTTGAAAGTAGTCCCGCTGTCAGTAGAGATTAAACTGATTCTAGATTTCAGTATGATTCACCTTGTTGGGCTCCACAAGAGCGTCGTATCGTTTCATCTCTTGATTTTAAGCCAGGGATAACCTTCTAGAATTCGCTATTAAAATCACTAAGCGGGTACGTGAGATGCCTAAAAGTTCATTTCGCAACCTGAGTCAGTGGCGACGGTGTCAAGAGAGACTCAAATTCATTCATCCTTATAAGCTGTGATGAAAGCGTGAGTCCTAAGCTTTGATGAAAGCGTGAGTCCTAAGCTTTGATGAAAGCGCGAGCCCTAAGCTGTGAAAAAAGCGTGGCATAAGCTGTGATAAAAGCGTGAGTCATAAGCTGGGAAAAAAGCGTGAGTCAAAACTGGGATAAAAGCGTGAGTCATAAGCTGGGATAAAAGCGTGAGTCATAAGCTGTGAAAAAAAGCAAAAAAATGGATATGGATATCGGCAGTCGGGGAAGATTCGCGCAGGGTTCAAAGAAACCCAGATTACTTCAGACACAAAGTCACAGACACAGTCTTGCATAGCCCCATCTATTATAGCGGCGTGTCTTTCTCTGATGACAATTCAGTGTTTCACTCGAGACAGTTCTATTGTCTTGTAGTGGACACAGGTGTTTCATGTAATTTTCTTAGTGAGTGTGCTTATGTAACTTAAACAAGTCATATCTTTCCCTTGTTACCTTCTACAGCCCCTCTACAAAATGTTCAAGGTCTCACACTAGAGGTGATGGGCACTGTGACCCTTCCTCTATGCCTTGCTCCTAAGTCTAAAGTCTTAAACATACAGTTTTTTAGTAACACCAAGTTTTGTTTTAAATGTGATGGTCTTTGGGGTTTTGAATCACTTGCTAAACCCATCACAAAGATGTAATTCCACAGCACCAACAATCTCATTAGATGGCTTCTCTTCCCCGCAATGACAAGTCCAGCTCCATTGCTTAATAAAACCCCCAGATTTTTCCAAACAGTGACCAGCAAGCCGTTTCTGCTAGTATAGGCCATGACGCTTACTAGTGGGGAAACGAAACGTTCAGTTTCCCCTAAAGGTTCGTTGGTGTCCGCTGTGTCATAGGAGACCAATATATTTGGGTCCTCGAGTTTTGTTCGACTCGTTAGGAAGTACAAGATACTCTTGTCGACAGTTATTTAGTGTTTTTTTCCGACACTCCATTTGTTTGTTCGACTCGTTAGGAGAGTACAAGATGCTCTCGTCGACAGTTAGTTAGGTTTTTGTCCGACACTCCATTTGTTGTTCGACTCGTTAGGAGAGTACAAGATACTCTTGTCGACAGTTAGTTCGTGTCTTTGTCCGACACTATTAATTTCGTGTCTTCGTCCGACACTATTATATTTCGTGTCTTCGTCCGACACTATTAATTTCGTGTCTTCGTCCTACACTATTATAATTCGTGTCTTTGTCCGACACTATTATAAGCGACGCAGTTGTCACAAATGTTACAGGGTCACAACCCTTAAGAGTAACAGAGAAAATCATGCATAACATTGTGCTCACACACGATGCACAGCCTTCGTATGTACCTTCTTATCGTATGCTTCATAGCCAAAGGGCATGATAACGGACATGTTGGATGAAGGAATAATACAGGAGTCTTATTCTCCTTAGAACTCACCCTTGTTATTGGTGATTATTTTTGCTAGCATTTTATTTTTAAGTTTACATTTCATATCTGTGTATATGTATTTGGATGATGAAACCTTGGTTCCTTGGGCCAAGCAGAATTATGTCTGTGAGATATGGCCGAGCGATTTGCTGGTGTATTTAGCACATATTGTATTTAGACATATTGTGTAGACATAGGGTGTAGACATGATGTGCAGATTTATCTTAGGGACCTTCTTAAAATGGACACATGTTAAAACCTAATTGGTAACTGAGGCGTAATGGCGTGTGTTCCCGCCAAACGCCCCAGGGTGTGTTCCCGCGGGCCTCGCGGTTATCCAGGCAGTGACTGGGGACCCTTGGTCCAGGACAGACGTTGAGTGTACGACTCGGTGAATATATCAACCTAAACACCCACAGTGTCTCAATCCACCTTATTGCAACTGCATATAGGGAGGGCCAAGTGGCCCCAGTACACTCTCTCTCTCTCTCTCTCTCTCTCTCTCTCTCTCTCTCTCTCTCTCTCTCTCTCTCTCTCTCTCTCTCTCTCTCTCTCTCTCTCTCTCTCTCTCTCTCTCTCTCTCTCTCTCTCTCTCTCTCTCTCTCTCTCTCTCTCTCTCTCTCTCTCTCTCTCTCTCTCTCTCTCTTTAAGTAAGAAAAAAAATGCTGTATATTTCAATCAATCAATCATTGGGGGCATACGCCGGGGGGCGCGTCGCCTCGCCCACCCTACGACGCCACTCCCGGGGGTCACCACGCGCGAGTTCCCATGCAGGCTCCTTTCCCATACCAAGCAGCTCTCGACAAGAAACATCAACTTGCCCCAGCCACGAGCCTTGTGGGCGCCCCCTTGGCCTCCTCCACGCCGGATTGTCTCTTACAGATACAACCCGATGGGAAGGATCGGTTTCAGGGTAGCGTGCCACATGCCCATATAGCCGAAGTTGGCGCTGACGGACTATGCAGGTAATAGGCCTCGATTCAGTCTCACGGTGCAATCGCTGATTTGACATGTAATCATCCCAGCGATACCCCATGATTCTGCGAAGACACTTATTACCAAAGGCATTGATTCGTCTCTTCAAGTCACTATTTAGTGTCCATGTCTCACAACCATAGAGTAAGACAGGGATCACAAGCGACTTGAAGATCCGGATCTTTGTCCTCCTGCACAGGTACCGACAACGCCAAATACTCCCGCTGAGCGAGTCCATAACACCGTGGGCTATGCCAATCCGCCGTAAGACTTCTTGACGTGACCCGCCGACATTATGGACTGCGCTACCAAGGTATGTAAAACTTTCCAAGATCTCAATGTCCTCGCCACACGCATGAACAAACTGTACTGCTTCATCTAGTAAGTCTCCAAAAACCTGGACCTTGGTCTTGAGCCAGGAGACCTCAAGACCCAAAGGCTTTGCCTCCTCGTACAGCGCCTCGAGAGCCATCACCAGGACCTCCAGCGACTCAGCAAAGATTACTGCATCATCGGCAAAAACAAGATCAGTGATCTTGGTGTTGCCGACGGATGCTCCACAATCACTTTGATCTACAACCTTGTCCAATACCCAGTCCATACAAGCGTTGAAAAGTGATGGGGCAAGGACGCACCCTTGCCTCACTCCTGTATTCACAGGAAAGAAGCTGGATACACCTGCCCCACACTTCACAGCACTCTCAGTCCCAGAATACAGACCAGTTATCAAACCAATAGTCCTTGCAGGAATCCCTCGAAGTCGCAGAAGATCCCAGAGTGACTCACGATGCACTGAGTCAAACGGCTTCTTGAGATCAACATAGGCTGCAAGCATCCCCTGTCGAAACTCACGTCGGCGTTCCACCAGGACACGAAGCGCTAAGATACGGTATATTTATATTTATTTTTGTATATTTCGCTATAGAGATATTTCATGTATCAAAATTCATATTGTTTCACTGTAATTTCAGATGGTTTGCACAAATTCATAATTAATTTCCAGTCTTGACTCATAGAATAACATGTAAGCTCACTATTATTTTTATTTACATCATAAGGGAGAGACTGGGTAAAGGCCTAAATAACAAAATAAGGAAAACAAATAAAAAAAAGCCCGCTAGCTTCACACCCTATAAAGCAGAGAGAAAAAGACTTTAAAAAAAAGGGGAGGGAGAGATGGTCAATTTACTTTACGTTTTAGCATTCACACAAGCACATTCAATTTTATAACCTCAACTACTATAAAACCTTTCCATCCCATCCTCAGCTTTTCGCCCTTGTATTGGAAACAGATTTTCATTCTCACAATTTCATCTTTTTCCCTTGTCTTATCTTAATATTCTTCCTGCTGCCTTGCTATGATCTTACGTATTAGCTGGGAAAACTCACTCACTGTGGAAGGTTGCGTAGTGGTGGTGGTGACATGTAATAAATACGGAAAGTAGGTTACAGGTGCCTCTATTTACGTAAAGCTGTACCGTCAATAACACTATAGTCGCCACTGCACTAATGTCACCAGGCGTCCTATACAATTACGAATGTTAGCATCACTACAGACTTGTTTGTGCCACTGAAGACACGTACATAATATAAACAACTGTGCATGCCTCTTCAGTAGCACATACAAGTCTGTAGTGATGCTAAATTTCGTAATATATGGCGCCTGGCGACATTATTTCCTTGGCGACTATAGTGTTATTGACGGTAGTGTACACAAGCATGTTTTGTAAAGAAAGTATTCCCCACCATTTTTTTCTTACGTATTGTATCAAAATAGTGTCTGCTTTGTGCTTATAAGTAAAACAAAGCTATTTGAAATAAGTAGATACAAATAGTAGGATAAACGTGTATCTACTTATTTAAGTATGTTTTGTAAAGAAAGTATTCCCCAAACATTAGTTTTCTTACATATTGTATTACAGTATTGTCTGTTTTGTGTTTATTAGTACATTAACGCTAATTAAAATGTCCAGTTTAAAGACACCTAATTTTTGTTGTAGTATAGGCATGTAAACCAACTGATTACGATTAATGAGAATTAAATGAAAAAAAAATACAGTAATAATATGATAGCGTATATGAGCCAGACATTTTTTTTCCTTATATCTGAATGGAAGTCAAAATCATACTTGCATTTCATGATATTTGAGTCCTTTTAACCTTTTCACCTTTTAACGTAACACATAGTGAATAATACTGTGCGTTAGGGAATTAAAACAGCGCCTAGAAAAATGAAATAACAACATAGCTAAATAAATATAAAATATGCTGAATTGTAACCTATTTTTTATCTTTCTGCCTCGTATTATTTGTTCTCTATTTCTATACTCTCTATTCCTTCATTCTTACTATCTTCCTCCATTTATTCAACATCTTTATTCATTATCCCTTTCTTTATTCTCTTACTGTATTTCTACCCCTTACTTTATTCGCTTACTGTTTCTTTATTTTATATATTATTCTTTATAGGGACTGGCAACTAAGCGGGGATTTTTTTTCTTCAATCAATCATTCTTTGTATATATCTATTAACCCAATATTTTTCTTTATTTAATTTATTCTTTAATTTTTTGCTATGGAAACAATTTGGGTTTTTTCCTTGCACCCAATATTGAACAAAAACTAAGTTGTTAGAAATTTTTCTTTTTTTCAATTTTTTCTTTTTAAAGTATATAATATTTCACCAGCATAAAGACATCGCAAACAGTAAAAAAAAGATATACTGCGTAACATCTTAAGCGACATTTATATTTTCTTATATACTTATACGTAAGTTATAGAGTTTGTTCGAGACATACGTATATTCATAAGACGAGTAAAAAAAGATATACTGCGTAACATTTGTACATTACATTTTTTTATATACTCATACGTAGGATTCAGGGTTTATTCGACTTATCTATATGGATAAGATAACCTTGACGATTGACGACGTACCTTGACGATGACCTTGAAAGACGACCTTGATATTTTTTCTTCATACAGACTGAGCCGTAAATATATTTAAATTATTATTGCTATCTATTAGTGTCTCATAAATCTGGTTAGAGTGATGCTATTGCTACTTTTCTCGCCTTCCTACGACTTAAAATATCTTCTTTCAACAGAGGAATTCAAAGACACCTTAAACTGAAATAAGTTTAAATTTTTATTTCTACACCTTAAACTGAACCAAATATTCTCTTTTTATTTATATTTTTGTCCGCCTTCCTACGACTTCAATTCTTTCAACAGAGGAATTTAAAGACAAACAAAAATAAATTAGACTACCCCCTTTTTTATGTCTATTTTATATTCTTTTAATCCGGGAAATCGGTGGAGGAGACTGAAGATGGGGAAGAGAAAGAGAGAAGGAGGAGGAGGAGGAGGCAAGAGAAGAGAGGAGAAGAGAGTAGGAGAAGGAAGGAGTAAGAAGGAAAAAACACATGAGAGAGAAAACAAAAAACAGAAAATGAGAAGGAGAGAGAGAGAGAAGAAAAGGAGGAGTAGGAGAGAAGGAACATAAGAAAATAAGGAAGCTACAAAAGGCCGTGAGGCCTACACGTGGTAGTTCCTGTTACCTAACACTACCTACATCAGGAGGCAGAAGTTAGGGTGGTAAGAAGGAAAAACCACACATGAGAGAGAAAACAAGAATCAGAAAAGGAAAAGGAGGAGGAGGAGGATTACATAGGATTACATAGGAATAACAGACACCAGGAGACCTATTGGTCCATAACGAGGGTATCTGCTGCACTACATACTACTAACTATCAACTACTTGTAAGAAAACAGTTGGAAAATGATACCATGTCCCTAAAGAGGATAGGAACATGGAAGTTTCATAGTGCAGAATGATAGGATATGAAAGATACTAACTACAACTACCACTACCACTACAACTAATCGATACGGGGGACTAGATATGAATTCGCACTATCAATACCCATTTACTTTACAGTGCGCGTCAAGTCTGTTTTTAAATGTAGTTCTTGTGCTGGCTCCGACAACATTTGCTGGTAACTTGTTCCATCGATCAACGACTCTAACATTGAAATAATTTTTACGGAGATCGGTGATGCAACGTTGACCGTTTAGTTTTAAACCATTAATTCTTGTTGTCACTTGAGTTGAAAGCTCGAAAAGGTTCTCTTGATTAATGACATCAAATCCTTTTAGGATCTTAAAGGTTTCTATCAAGTCTCCACGGATTCTTCGATCCTTTAAAGTAGTCGTCCAGACCATTTCATCATTCCTGATTTAATGCAGTCAAATCATAGCCATTGACGAGTATATCAACAATACGTCGTCACTTTTTGTATCCAGTCAGCCGTTTTTAAATAATCCGCAATCAAAATCTGCCAATTCCCCGAGTTCTCAAAACGCACTCAAGATTTGCAGACGCTCAGGCTCAGGCTCCGTGACGTACCATCAGGGAGGCTCATCTTCCCGCGCTGATCAGAGGCACGTAAACACAGAGATAAATATAATAGTACTTGAAGATATTTGGGTGTTTCTGATAGATTTTTTTTGCTATATGCCACATGCATGCATCCTTTATGGGTGCAGCATGCTTCCTTCCCACACACACGCCTGCACACCGACACCCTTCCCACACAGACGCCTGCACACACACACGCCTGCACACACGCCTCCTTCCCACACACACGCCTCCTTCCCACACACACGGTTCCTTCCCACACACACGCCTGCACACCGACACCCTTCCCACACACACGCCTGCACACACGTCTGCACACCGACACCCTTCTTACACACACGCCTACTTCCCACACACGCCTGCACACACGCCCTCCACACACGTGTGTGTTGTATGTGTATGTGTGTGAGGTGTGTGCAGGAAGGGTGTTGGTGCGCAGGCGTGTGTGCAGGCGTGTGTGTGGGAAGAGTGTCGGTCACAGCGACAGATTCACTGTCTGACACCGAAGTACAATCGGTCATCATAACATTTGCCGACAGGTGTCAGACAGAGTGTCTGCGGGCGTCCCCGTTCTGACGTCATCAATAACAGTCGTAGCCCTGTTGGAGGGAAGTTTTTTTTTTTCGCGCGCTTTTTACAAATGTCGTGTTTTTACGGAAATAAGGCCTGGAAATCAATTATTTTTGGTGGATTAGGTGTTTTGAATGTACAGTCAACATAATTAGGCAAAAAAAAAATGGGTCTGGACGACTACTTTAAGGAAAACATTAAGTTTCCGCAGTCTCTCTTCACAAGATGAATTTCGCAGAGATGGAATTTGTTTGGTTGCTCTTTTTTGCACTGATTCCAATTTGGCTTGATCTTTTACGAAACAGGGCGACCAGAATTGAACGGCATATTCCAAGTGCGGCCTAACTAAGGACGTGTATAATTGTGTCATTACTTTCGGAGTTTTATGTTCAAAGTTGCGTTTAATAAAGCCCAACATCATGTTTGCCTTTTTACTGGCAGCTAGGCAATGCTGACTGGTTTTCAGATCATTACTGATGATGACACTTGAATCCTTTTCCTGCTGTACTTCAGTTAACGATTTATTTTGCATTTGATAGTTAAATAGAGGTTGGAGGAGGAGGAGGAGGAGGAGGAGGAGGAGTTAGGGTGGTAAGATTTGGTGTGACCAGATTTTTTTAAGCTAAAAGCAGGACATTATATTTCATTATATAGGGGAGTGATATGGAGGGTATGGATGTATGGATGATGTTATTTATTTAGTTAACTCTAATTTATGCATGGTGCTAATTTACTTACCAGAAAACTAAATATATCAATGGAGAGCTAATTAAATTCCGCTTCTATTGATATGCTCCATGGTAAAAGTTGTCTCGCAAAATATTAAATGACGAAGAGTTTAAGTGAATAGTAAGTTCATGCATATTTCTTCAGAGTCTCATAATGGCATTTCTCTAGTGTTTTTTACTGTTTTTTATTTGATGATATTATAGAACAAACTTTTCAAACATTTACGAAGATAACAGTATATCATTTATACTGATAAACCATAGGAAGGGAAATGGGAGTGATGTTCGAAACACTTTTTGACATTGCCGATCAGCCTCCACTATAAAAGAAATAAAAAAATAGTCCTAGGCGGGTTGGCACGGAGCGGCAGTAACAAGTCCAGTATACAATACAGTAGTCTTTGAGTCACCATAACCACCCACAATATACAACAATATACAAAAATAACAATAATACAAAAAACATAATAACATAATACTCACCATAACCACACACACCCCAAACAGAGTTTTCAGCGCATTACACCCAGGGGGCTGAGAATGGGACCGGAGGGTGCCGGGTGGTGGCGGCGGCGGGGGGGAGACAGGAGGCAGACCCGGGGCAGCAGCGAGCCATCCTGAAGAACGTCTTGGTGATCTCCCTTGCCTTCACCTTCCTCTACACGGCTTTCAATTCCTTGGGCAACCTGCAGTCATCCATTAATAAGTGAGTATGTGTGTGTGTGTGTGTGTGTGTGTGTGCGTGGGTGCGTGAGAGAGACTGAGACTGAGACTGAGACTGAGACAAACTGAGACAGACTGAGACAGACTGAGACTGAGACAGACTGAGACTGAGACAGACTGAGACAGAGACAGAGACTTATAACGCTCACTAAATACTACTACTTATAAGATTAATAATGGTGATGATAATAATTATATTATTTGGACATTGACAAGTTTGAAGGAGGAGGAGGAAGAAGAGTATATTCCCAATTCCACAGTTTCATAGTTGGCAATATGCACTCTCCTATTATGATAACTAAAACCCCCTTCCAATAATGATATTAATAATAATAGAAATAACAGCCAAGTATTACAGACACCTGACTTAATTAAGACTTGTTAAGACTTGTTATTGCCCTTCAAGCATAACACTAAACCACATTTTCCTACCCTCCAAAACAGTAATGCGTATTATGCGTTTATTTAATTTTTTTGTTTTTTTTGCGTTATGGATTTTTTTAATGATACTTACGACTCGATAGCGAGAAAGTAAAATAGTTGCATCTATTATCATTGTACTTAAAATCAAACTTTCTTATACTAACACTACATAACACCATGAAATTACAGTAAATTTTCCTTCTTCCTGGTGGGCCTAAACTTTCTTATATTAACACTACATACCACCATGAAATTACAGTATATTTTCCTTCTTCCTGGTGGGCCTAAACTTTCTTATATTAACACTACAAACATTATGAAATTGCAGTCTATTTTCTTTCTTTCTGGCGGGTCTAAACTTTCTTATACTAACACTACATAACATTATGAAATTACAGTCTATTTCCCTTCATTTTCAGGACAAACGGTACTGTGTCGCTAACTGTAATCTACGTCGCGATGGTGGTGTCTTGTTGCTTCGTGCCCTCACTGTTAATCAAGCTGTTAAAGTCCAAGTATGCCATGGCACTGAGCATGCTGGCTTACTCCACCTACATCGCCGCACAGTTCTCCTCTTCTCTGGGTTCTCTTGTGCCAACGGGGATCATACTCGGGCTGGCGGCGGCTCCACTATGGTCGGCTAAATGTACATACTTAACTAAGGTAGGTATCTCCCCTATGGTCCGCTAAATGTACATACAGTACCTAACTAAGATAGGTATGGACCACATAGGGCTGTAGTTCCTAACCTTGTCTGGCTCGAGGCACCCCTGTCAAACATTTTAGAAGTTACCGGCCCCTGTGTTTCTAAACCTCGTGTCAATATTTCAACTATAACTTTGTATCGACAAAGCCAATAAGATTTAAGATTTTGAATACACTCAACCCTCGATTTAACGGACATCGGATTTAACGGACTTCATCTGCTACCGGACAAGCGGACCAAACTATTCAATAAGTCCACTGCTTAAAAAATGTGTCCGCTCGGCCACCACCACCTGGGACTCAGAATAGAAGCCTTCTGAGTCCTGTACATAGTCCTGTGTACAGCACATAGAGTTTACGGTAAGTAAAACAAACACTGCAATTATTTTTATGCTTTTGTTTTGTAATGATACGTAATGTCTAGGTTATACATACCAAAACGTTTCTTAATACCCATAAATGCTTATTCATAATCATATTTCATATTTTTATTGTCTATATGTAATAAACAGTTTTAAGTATGAACCATAATGGCGTCCGGCCCGCGAGTGCCAAGCAACGGACTTTTTAACGCAACGGACACTTCAATTCCCCATTTAGTCCATTAAATCGAGGGTCGAGTGTACGTTGTATTGTGGTGAGCATATGGTTACCGAAGTAACGATTCCGCAGACACCAGAGATGTATGTAAGAGAGAGAATAGGTGATAGAAAAATATTCTTTTCATATTTATAATAAGATATTTATTTTCTTGGGAACCACTGATATAGGGTGTCCAGAGTGTAGAGATAATTCTATATCCATCTCAGTCACACAATTTGTTTCCCCCATGTAGGTGAGTTCCAAGTACGCGCAGCTGACGGGTCAAAGCGAAGAGGTGATTATGACTCGCTACTTCGGTGTTTTCTTCCTCTTCTTCCAGTCGACTCAGGTGTGGGGTAACCTGATCTCCTCCACAGGTACTCATTACTCATGTCTCTCTTCCCTCATACCTGTACAGTGTACACACAGGGGCGCACCCATGGGAGGGGGGGGGCATGGGGGCAATAAACCCCCCAGACATTTCTTTCCTTGTAAAAAATTACAATTAAATACACTAAAAGTCAGTTAAAAAATAAATTACATGTTCTAGCGAAGTGACCGCGTCACCTGACCGTGTACACCCATACCTTGATTTGGTGGCACTTATCATTCACGTAATGCCTTGGACAATATTTAACTCTATCAAAACTATTGTTGCAGCAGCAGAAATAAGAAATAAGGCCTGAAAAGGGAATCAGCTGATGACAGAAAAAATTTACCATCCACCGGCTATATAGTGGGAAATGTGGCGGATTTACTAGACTGGCTGGCGGCAAAAAACTTCTGAACCCCCCCCCAAATAATGTTCCTGGGTGCGCCCTTGTGTACACACTATTACCTCCCAAACACACTATGAGACTTTCTATATCATTAATTACTCATATTTAATCATAATCTTTTTCCTCATACCTGTACACTCACTATTACCCCCTAAAACACACTATATAATGAGACTTTCTATGTAACTATATAGATTCTAAAAATAAATAGGGTGGTGAATGATTGGAATGGACTCAGTCGTTGGGTAGTTAGTGCGGAGTCAATAGGGAGTTTTCAAAGGAGGCTAGACAGCTTTATGGATGGGGATGAAGGGTGGATGTAGGTAGTGTTAAGTAACAGGAAATACCACGTGTAGGTCTCGCGGCCTCTTGTAGCTTCCTTATTTTCTTATGTTCTTAACCAGTATTGTCTGTGGGTGTGGACGAACAAAACAAGACAGAGGAAGAGCTAGGACAATGCGGCTACAATTTCTGTCTCACTGTGGCGCCAGAAACTAATAACAGTGGTGGTGGTAGTAACAGCACCGAGGAGATCATTCCTAACTGGCAGCGGTACACCATGGCAAGCATCTACCTGGTTCTGGCTCTCCTCTCCCCCCTCATCATCGTTCTGTTTGTCGATCCTCTAAGCAGGTATAACTTTGATTTTTTTATGGCCACGGTTAGGGTTGTGCAATGCATGTACCTTTTTGTTTAGTAATATGACAGTGGTAAAATCTTTGCTTCTTCAGGTTCCTGGGTAACAAAGAGGAGACAGAGAACAAGTCTGAGTCGCAGCTTTTGGTCGCCACCTTCCACCAAATGCGCCACCCGTACCAGCTGCTCATCATCCCCCTCAACATGTGGACGGGCGTGGAACAGGGATTCTTCCAGTCCGACTACACCGCCGTTAGTCACTCTTGGCTTCTTAATTAAGGCCCGTTCACATCTTCACGACTCTCGACGGAGACCAGTCACGACTTTCTGTGTCCAACTAGGTAAATACAACTAGGTATATACATATACACACACAGATACACACACACACACACACACACACACACACACACACACACACACACACACACACACAAACACAAACACACACACACATACATACAAAAACAAACACACACGCACACACACACACACTAATACACACGCGCGTGCACACACACATTCCACGAGGGACTCCATAGTGTAGTGGTAGCACGCTCGGTTCACAACCGAGAAGTTCCTGGTTCGATCCCCGGGCGGAGTGAGGAAAGATGGGCGGTCTCTAAAAACCTCAGCCCTGTCCCCCCAGCAGGGAATGGGTACTGGGTGTTAGCCGGGCGGTTGTAACCCGCCCCCCGGGGGTGATGGCTTCGGCCATCACTAAGCACTATGAAAAAATCCCCGGGAGCAGTGAGGAAATTCGAACCGGCTAACCACAGAATAGCGCGCCAATGCTCTTATCCCTTCGACTATCGTGGCGGTTGTGTGTGTGTGCGTATTCATCTATTGGTATATATTACAGGGCCTGAGCTACACTCGTATGGCCGCGTCTCCATATGTACATCCCCAGTCTTCCATACCTCAAAACAAATGCAATTTTATCAACTTCTTCTTCCCCACCTATACATACACTCTGTCTTCTTCCAATAGCTGTAGATTTCTCACCTTTCGTTAAAAATAATTTTCATTAAATTAGTCTACAATCCCCCTTCCTTACATGTTTGAGGTTCCTTTACCTTTTTCCCCTCATGTTCTTTTCTTTTCTATAGAATCAGTGTTTTCCTCTTTCCCTTAACCTCCGATCCCACACACCTTTCTGGTCCCATCTTCCACTTGCCGTACTTGCCCCTTTTACCCACGTACCTGACACTGGTAGGTGCCGGCGTCTGCCAGCTGGACGTACTTGATGGCCAAGGTCCACTCGGTACTGCCCTCTGTATGATGTACGGAGAAGCGCTCCTCCCGCGTGTAGGTGAGCGTGCCTGAGGTGAGGATGTGCCAGTCTCGCCGCCGTACCCACGACACTTGCGGCAGGAGCTGAGTCACGCGGGGAGAGAGAGTGTGTTAGTGGCGCCGGGCGATGGAGTGTGAGAGGTGGTATGCACGTGTTTTAATAACAGATACAAGTGTGTTTGCAAGTACTAGGATCCTGCTTCGCCAGGGAAGGAGTCCAAACAGTGTGTTTCCCCATCGTGCCCTTACTTGCCTTTCTTATTTATTCTTCCCTCCTACCCACTAAGTCCTTCCTTTGATGTCCTGTAGTTTTAATTAACCTTGACTCTACCAGCAGCACCGTCACCCTTTATTTCAGCCTGTCATCTTTTGCCTAGAGATCATGATTACGCTTGGGTTTCAACTCTCTATATAGTGACGTGGTTGTGGATGTGGAGACCTGAGGGTAGAGAGGGAGGTTTTCTAACACACTGCTCCCATACCGAGCCCTCTCATCCCTCTTCCCCAAAATCAATAATTCAAAAATTGGGGCATACGCCAGGGGGCGTGTCCGCCTCGCCCACCCTACGACGCCACTCCCGGGGATCACCACGCGCGAGTCCCCCTGCAGACTCCCTTCCCATACCAAGCAACTCTCGACAGGAAACATCAACTTACCCCAGCCACAAAGCTTGTGGGCGCCCCCTTGGATTTCTCCACGCCGGATTGTCTCTTACAGATTCAACCCGTGGGAAGGATCGGTTTTCAGGGTAGCGTGGTACATGCCCGTATAGCCGAAGTTGGCGCTGACGGACTAAGTAAATAAAAGTCCTCGATTCAGTCTCACGGTGCAATCGCTGATTTGACACGTAATCATCCCAGCGATACCCAATGATTCTGCGATGACACTTATTACCAAAGGCATGGATTTGCTTTTTCAGTCGCTATTTAGTGTCCATGTCCCCACATCCATAGAGTAGGACAGGGATCACAAACGACTTGAAATTCCAGATATTTGTGCTTCTGCACAGGTACCGACAACTGCAAATTATCGTGCTGAACGAATCCATAACACCACGGCTATGCCAGTCCGCCGTAATACTTTTTGACGCGACCCGCCGTCATTGTGGACTGCGCTACCAATGAATGTAAAACTCCAAGATTTCAATGTCCTCACCGCACGCATGAACAGACTATACTGTTTCATCTAGTAAGCCTCCAAACTCCTGGACCTGGGTCTTGAGCCAGAGACCTCCTGTCCCAAGGGTTTTGCCTCCTCGTGCAGTGCCTCGAGAGCCATCGCCAGGACCTCCATCGACTCAGCAAAGAGTACTGCATATTCGGCAAAAACAAGATCAGTGATCTTGGTATTGCCGAGGAATGCTCCACAATCACTTTGATCTACAACTGTCCCCAATACCCAGTCCATACAAGTGTTGAGAAGTGATGGGACAAGGATGCACTCTTGCCTCATTCCTGTAGTTACAAGAAAGAACTGGATACACCTCTCATACACTTTACAGCACTCTCAGTCCCTGAGTACAGACCAGTCATCAACCAATAGTCCTTTCAGGAATCCCGCGAAGTCGAAGACGATCCCATAGTGAATCTCGATGCACTGAGTCAAACCCCTTTTTGAGATCAACATAGGCTGCAAGCATCCACTGTAAAAACTCACGTTGGCGTTTCGGCCTAAAAGAAAGCAATTCAAGCCTCGATGAGTGAAAGACTAATAAAATACTACGCTCGCTCAGCCGCATGAAGGAGGGGAGATACGCAATGAGCGGCAAGATAGCAGCGTCTTGGCCATGTTGGTGGGGACAGGCGACTTATCTATAAATAAAGCATATAATGACAAGCAGCAGCCCCTATGCTGAGAATCACAGCGAGTAAGTATTCTTGGTTCGCACTTGCTCACCCTGTCAACCTTCCTGACGCAGGCACCGCCGCCAGGGGACAGTGCCAAGCATGACATGACCACAGGGCTGCCACGAGGGGTTTCTGGAGTTCCCTACGTGTATATGCGAACAAATACAGACATAACCAGACTCATATATCAAGCAAACACTGCAAACAAGGTCGCCGCCGAGAGGGTTAGAGCTCGCTGATGCACCAAACAGGCTTGGGTGCGTGGCGCTGCACTGACATGCACTCATCATATCTGGCCTTTTTTGTATATCACTCCTATTTACTCTACCTATACTCGCCGGTTACCTCTCGGCGGTTACCTCTACCTATAGTCGCCGGACGTTAAGTTGGCGAAAAAAGGGGCCCCTTCACTCCCCTTTCCGAACGCACGGGACTGGCTGAGGTGTTTGGTGTTGGGTAAGAATGCCTTACTGTAATCTCCACCCTAAAGCCCAACACCCAACACCTCAGCCAAATCCGTGGGTTCGGAGGGGGGAGTGAGGGTGCCCAATTTTTGCCAACTTAACATGTGGCGAGTATACAGTTCTATACGCTACACTTGTTCACTTGTTCCGTGTTGATGTGTTGTGCCCGCCCTATCCTTTCCCTCTGTTCCCTGCAACCCTCACCTTCCGCTCCATGACGTGTGTGGTCCGGCAGGGTAGGGAACGCCGTCCCTCCCAGCTGCACCGTTAGATTGGCTACACTGTTGTTCCGGAAAGAGGAGTTGATGTTATTCCGTGAGGCGGCGAAGGAGGAGGGGGAGAATCGCGGGACTGCCTGATGGCTCCCCACGCCCCGCAGCAGGGAGGAGGGGCCCAGCGCGGGTGTCTGGCCCTGTCAACATCACCTGGCGGAAAACGATGTTGTGAGATGTGAGCCTACACTGTGAGTTATGTATTTAAAACATATCTACATAGCAACATAAGGAAGCTACAAGAAGCCGGTAAACCTACACGAGGTCGTTCCTGTAATACACATATATTATTATTGGTTTTTTTTACATCACAAAGGACTGGCCGAAGGCAAAAAAAAAAAGGTAAAAAAAACCCGCTTAGTTGCCAGTCCCTATAAAAAAGGCAGTAAGAGAATAAGAAAGTGGTGTTGGTCAATTTAGATCGAGATATGTCTTGTCACTCCTCTCTTGAAAAGATCGTAGGAAGGTGGAAAAATATAAACAGGAAGAGTGTTCCAGAGTTTACCAGTGAAAGGGATGAAAGGATATAGATACTGATTAACTCCTGTTATAGGAAGATGGACAGAAAAGGGATGAGAATTAATAGAAAGTCTTGTGCAGTGAGGCCGCGGGTGTGGGGGAGGCATACACTTAAAGCAAGTTCAGAAAAACAGTCAGCATGAAAATAGCGGTAGACGATAGCAATATAACCAACATTGTGGGGGTGATTTAAAGATTGAAGACAGTGAGTCAGAAGAGGGAAGTTGATGAGACGAAACGATGTGTTGCCTGCGTCTCTCTCTCATCATGTATTGTTCCTCACTTATTTAGTCAATGTTTCTATTACTATTTTACGCATGGGTATATTTCTATCTTTGTTACATTACATCCAGTATTCATTTGTAGTTGATAAGATAAATAGACGCTCCAAGGCGCGTCCAATAAGAGTTGATGACTCATCTGCTTAGTAAACCACATAATCATAATTTGGTTTGGTACACAATGATATCACCGGGAGGAATAAGTTGGGAAGCACCTAAATCATGTAAGTCATATAATAAGTTGTATAAATACATTATTTTTTCTTAACGCTGTAGCCTATAGCGCCTGTAGGCTTATGGAGAGTCTTGATGTTGGTCGATCTCGCCCGTTGATGGCGCAGGTTGGATTTTTATATTGACACCTGTGGTCTCAGGTGAAGATCCCATTTTCTGTGATGTTCGGTTCTTCAGTTTAGGCTCATGCTGCCCCTAGAGTCCACCGTCACACTCGCAATCGGAAGACGGTATACGCTGCATGCGGGTAGCTTCGGCCACTCGACGATGAATTTGACAGTTGCTCCTTGGGGAGACTTGAACTCGGGACCTTCTGCTCCCCTACCAGGCTCTTCAAAGAGTTGCTCCTGGCAGGATTCGAACTCGGGACATTAAGTTCAGCACTTCAAGACGCTAACCACTCGGTCACCACCTCCCCACATATATATATATATATATATATATATATCTATATATATATATATATATATATATATATATATATATATATATATATATGTGTGTGTGTGTGTGTGTGTGTGTGTGTGTGTGTGTGTGTGTGTGTGGTGTGTGTGTGTGTGTGTGTGCGTGCGTGCGTGCGTGCGTGCGTGCGTGCGTGCGTGCGTGGCGTGCGTGGTGCGTGCGTGCGTGTGTGTGTGTGTGTGTGTGTGTGTGTGTGTGTGTGTGTCTGTGTGTGTGTGTGTGACTACGTTACTTCCCAAAGCTACAAATGGCGATGGAAACCTCCCCTGTGTGACCCAAGGAATGGCCGCCCCGCCACACACCCCACAGCTCAGCTCAGAACTCACGGACAAGAGACACTGACCCTCACAGTCAACAAGCTCACCTCTAAATACGGGCACTTTGTACACATTGTAAATAGATAAATAATATTAGTACCTTTTCTCTTCCTAACACATATTGTTTAGGTTAACTTAAGGTAAAAATGGATATAATGAAGATTCCGTCCTTCTACCTTTTGTTATATGCTATTGGACATTTCAACTATATTGTCTGGCCAATTTGACCATTTAAATACACGCTATAGGATGTTTCATAGATAAGCACCGTCCCATTCCTCTTTCTGATCATTGATATTTGATGCTTTATGAATAAGCCCCGCCCCTTTTTCTGACGGTCAATACAAGACACGCGATAGCTTATGAACAAGCCCCGCCCTTTCCAAACCTTCAATAATTTATGAATAAATTCCCTCTTTCAAAATACAATAATTGATTTTGGGTCACCAGTGTCAGACCAGTGTCCTTCTCGGGACACACTCATTGTCTTGGGCGACTTCAATGCTACTACTGGCACTGCGAGGGCTGGCTATGAGTTATGTGTTGGTCCCCATGGCTCTGGTACGAGGAACATTAACAGCTCTCCTCTTCTGAATTGCGTTAGATCCAGAAGGTTAAGAATTGCAGGTTCTTGGTATCAGAGACCAGAGCTGCACCGCTGGACATGGTATAGTAATGCCGGATGGGTAGCTAAGGAGATCGACCACATCCTCGTTAGCACACGTTGGAGGATCCTCCAGAACTGTATGGTTTACCGGGGTGCTGAGTTCTTTGCAACTGATCACAGACTTCTTGTTGCTACACTTAAGCTTCATGTCAAGTCCAGAAGAATCTCAAGAAGTAACCATACTATATTTAATCTTGAGAAGCTGAAGGACTTGACATGTGCCCATGATTATGCAGTAGCAGTCTCAAATCGGTTCAATGTGCCCGGTGCGCCTCTATAACATCCCTGCGCGTATTTTTTGGCCGTAAAATATTTTTAAATCATACATTCAGTGTTTCAAAATATTTGGTAGTGTCTAAAACAGTAATTATTGTTTATACTAATACATATACCAATATTATAAGTGTTATGATTATTATTGTTGTATAACAGTACATGGTTGGATTCGAACCCTAGACAGGGTGTCCAGCCACACAGACATTTAAAGGTTATGATACGCACCCTTTATATATCTTTACCCCAACGGTAATCTCGGTGAGGGGAGCAGACGACTTTAACCTATCGCGGTTAGTATACTCAACACATGTTAATAAATTAAATATTATTATTGCTAATATTATTATTATTACATTATTATTGTCAGTATTATCAGTTTTCTTCTTCTTACTATTTTTTACTATTGTTATCACTATTATTATACAGCACTATTATCCTTGAAATATTACAATTAGTATTGAATATAATACAATATTAGTCATCTGGAGCTCGCCAGCCGCGAAGAATAAACTGCTATTTTTATTTTAGGTTACGTGAAGCCTATACTGCCTCCTTAATGGCCGTCAGTCCAGTTATAAGGTTTATTACATGTGTTCCCTGCTTCGTCAGGGGGCTCCAGTTGTGTGCGCCGGCTATTCTAGATGGGCTGTGATAGTTGGCCCTCGTCAGTGTTGACGAGGTGAAATTTTATAACTTACCTGTTAAGTTTTGAGCTTTCCCTGGCTCGTGGTGCCCTGGCACTTGTAGGGCGAATGCGCGTGGTTGGAGGGTTTATTTAAGCTGTGATATCTTGACTAGGCCCATCGGCGAAGAAGAAAAACTGCCCTAATGAAGTTGAACTGGGGCCATTGTGTTAGCATCTACAGGTCAATCACCGGCACAACTAATTTCCTAATGACACTAAACCGGAATTGCTTCCCCAGCGGAATATCGGACCACTTTTAAGCAAGATGCTCCCGCACGATCCCAGACGTAAGACTCGCCACCACCACTCTAAATTCTGTAGGCCTTTTTAGTTTTGCGCCTGTAGGCTTTCTCGAAGGGCTGTGATGGTTGACCCTCGCCCGTGGTGGCGCAGGCAAGGTTTTATTGTGACGCCCCTGATGATTAGAGGCTCCATGCCTTCGCAGTGTCTCTGATGCAGTTGGTCGTCGAATTGGGGTTTGGCCAAGCACGGTGGGACAGTGTTCTACCGATCGAGATTGCAAAAGACGTGTCGAACCACTTGTAAACAGGGCTAAGAACACGCTAGACGAGCCGGTGATTCGACCATGTAAAAGCCAGGCCTAAATCTGGCCACGCCTCGAGAATCACGTTCAATAGCATTACCCGATATTCGAAACTCGGACCTCAATTCACACGCTTCAACCAAAAACATCATCCACTGACTCATCATTAAGTCGAGTGTCAANCAAAATTTTCCCGGGCCTGGCGGGGAAAAAGTCCTCCCGCTCCATATGGGGGCTAAATGTACATACTTAACTAAGGGTAGGTATCTCGGCTCCTATGGTCCGTAAAGGTATACTTACCTAACTAAAAAAAAGGTTATGGACCACATAGGGCCCTTATTTCCAACCTTGTCTGCTCAGCCCCTGTAAACATTTTAGAAGTTACCGGCACCTGTGTTTGTAAACCTCTTTGTCAATATTTCAACTCTAACTTTTATCGACAAAGCAAATAAGATTTAAGATTTTGAATACACTCAACCTTCGATTTAACGGACATCGGATTTAACGGATTTCATTGCTACCGGACAAGTGGATCAAACTATTCAATAAGTCCACAGCTTAAAAAATGTGCCCGCTCGGCCACCACCACCTGGACTCAGAATAGAAGCCTTCTGAGTCCTGTGCATGTCCTTTGGGGTACAGCAAAATAGAGTTTACGGTAAGTAAAACAAACACTGCAATTATTTTATGCTTTTTTTTTGTAATAATACGTAATGTCTAGGCTATACATACCAATACGTTTCTTAATACCCAGAAATGCTTATTCATAATCATATTTCATATTTTTATTGTCTATATGTAATAAACTGTTTTAAGTATAAACCCATAATTGCGTCCGGCCCGCTAGTGCTAAGCAACGGACTTTTTAACGCAACGGACATTTTCAATTACCCTTTTAAAGTCCATTAAATTGAGGGGTCGAGTGTACGTTTTTTGTGGTGAGCATATGGTTACCGAAGTAACGATTCCGCGGGACACCAGAGATGTATGTAAGAGAGAGAATAGGTGATAGAAAAAATATTCTTTCATTTTATAATAAGATTTTTAAATTTCTTGGGAAACCACTGATATTAGGTGTGAAAGAATGCAGAGATAATTCTATATCCATCTCAGTCACACAATTTGTTTCCCCCATGTAGGTGAGTTCCAAGTACGCGCAGCTGACGGGTCAAAGCGAAGAGGTGATTATGACTCGCTACTTCGGTGTTTTCTTCCTCTTCTTCGAGTGACTCAGGGTGGGGTAACCTGATCTCCTCCACAGGTACCATTACTCACGTCTCTTTTCCCTCATACCTGTACAGTGTACACACAGGGGCGCACCCAGGGGGGGGGGGAAAGGGGGGCCATTAACCCCAGAACTTTCCTTCCTTGTAAGAGATTACAATAAATACACAAAAAGGGCAGTTAAAAATAAATTCCCTATTCTAGCGAAGTGACCGCGTCACCGACCGGGGTACACCCATACCTTGATTGGTGGCACTTATCATGCACGTAATCCCTTTGGGGACAATATTTAGCTCTATCAAAACTATTGTTGCAGCAGCAGAAATAAGAAATAAGGCCTGAAAAAGGGAATCAGCTGATGACAGAAAAAATTTACCATCCACCGGCTATATAGTGAGAAATGTGGCGGATTACTAGACTGGCTGGCGGCAAAAAACTTCTGAACCCCCCCTCAAATAATGTTCCTGAAGGACTCAGTCTTTGGGGTAGTTAGTGCGGAGTCAATAGAGAGTTTTCAAAGGAGGCTAGACAGCTTTATGGATGGGGATGAAGGGTGGAGGGTAGGTAGTTTTAAATTAACAGGAAAACCACATGTAGGTCTCGCGGCCTCTTGTAGCTTCCTTATTTTTTTATGTTCTTAACCAGTATTGTTTTTGGGTGTGGGACGAAAAAAAACAAGCCCGGAGGAAGAGCTGGGACAATGCGGCTACAATTTCTGTCTCACTGTGGCGCCATAAATAATAACAGTGGTGGTGGTAGTAACAGCACCGAGGAGATCATTCCTAACTGGCAGCGGTACACCATGGCCAGCAATCTACCTGGTTTTGCTCTCCTCTCCCCCCTCATCATCGTTCTGTTTGTGATCCTCTAAGCAGGTTAACTTTGATTTTTTTATGGCCAGGGTTTGGGGTGTGCAATGCATGTACCTTTTTGTTTAGTAATAGACTGTGGTAAAATCTTTGCTTCTTCAGGTTCCTTGGGTAACAAAGAGGAGACAGAGAACAAGTCTGAGTCGCAGTTTTTTGGTCGCCACCTTCCACCAAATGCGCCACCCGTACCAGCTGTCATCATCCCCCTCAAACATCGGGAGGGGCGTGGAAAAAGGGAGTTCTTCCAGTCCGACTACACCGCCGTTAGTCACTCTGGCTTCTTAATTAAGGCCCGTTCACATCTTCACGACTCTCGACGGGGACCAGTCACGACTTTCTGTGTCATGCTGTGGTCGGCAACGGTCGTCATGGGGTTTGGGGTCAGGCCGTGGGAGTCGTGAAGGGGCGCGAGGGGGGGATCCGACTGTGTGGTGCATGCTCTATACACTCGATGCGGGTCTGCGACTCAAAAATGTAACGGAAAAATTCGGCTCCGTGCTGAGACTCGTCGTCGAAGGGTCCCAATGGCGCCGACCAGTCGGGGCCGTACTGCGACCAGTCCCGGGGGCCCGTGCTGCGACTGGACACATGTTATTTTACGTAGGAGAGAGGAGAGAGAGAGAGAGACGAGAGAAAAGAGAGAGAGAAGGGGAAGATGGAGAGAGGAGAGAGAAGGAGAGAGAGAGAAGAGAGAGAGAGAAGGAGAGAGAGGGGAGGAGAGAGAGAGAGAGAGAGAGAGGAGAGAGAGAGGGAGAGAGAGAAGAGAGAGAAGAGAGAGAGCGAGAGAGACAAAGAGAGAGAGGGGAGAGAGAGAGAGGAGGGAAAGGGGAGGAGGAGAGAGAGAGAGAGAGAGAGAGAGAGAGCAGAAGAGAGAGAGGAGGGGAGGAGAGAAGGAGAGGACGGAGGGAGGGGAGAGAGAGGACGGAAGGAGAGAGGAGCGAAAGGAGAGGAAAAGAGAGACGGGAGGAGAAGGGGGAGGGAGTGGAGAAAAAAGAGGAGACAAAAGATGGAGTGGAAGGAGGAAAGGGGAAGAGGGGAGGAGAGAGCGAATGAGATAAGAAAAATTTTTCTTAACCCAAAGGAGTTAGGTAGGCCTTGGGGAGCACTGTCAAAACAAAAATTGGGAAAGATTGTGGCCAAGTACTCTTTAATCCCCATAAATCCCAAACATTAGGGGGGTCAGAACTACATTGAAGTTTTTCCAACCTGCAATACCAAGATACGACCCCAAAATCCTTTACTACTCACAACACTACATGCTTACATCCTACACTATCTTCATCAAAATTTATTTTGCTAGAAACGCCCTGCCTCGGAGTCCCTAACTGGGGAGGGGGACCAGAAATATCCCCAGGTTCGGACAAATCTTCAAGATGTCGACCCGAGGGGTCTTGATACTTCTTCTAGCCTTCTCTCCTTAAACTTCTGCAACATTCGCGGCCTTTGATCAGCTTTCTCTCTGTCGAACATCATCTCTCCTCCTCTAAACCTCATCTTCTTTTTCCCCACCGAAACTCAGTTGGCTGTGAGCACTGACGCAGACCTTTTTCTGTCTCCTCTTACTGTCTCTATTCTAATTTTAAATCCAAATGGCCCTTGCGTATATGTGCGCAATGACATCACTTGCTCTCGTGCCCACAGCCTTTAATCTTCCGAATTTTCTACCATCTGGCTTCGACTTCAATGTCAATCTCTTACTAATTTTTCTGTGCTGATACTCTCACCTAACTCCTCTGACTATGTAAAGTTCTTCGACTATTTAACATCAAAAGTGGAGCACATTCATCTCATTTTTCCCTTTTGCTGAAATGTCCATTTGGGGACTTCAATGTCACCACCAGCTTTGGCTTACATCTTCTTTCACTGACAACCTGGTGAACAAGCCTAAACTTTCTATCCTCCAAGACCTAGAGCAGCTGGTGCAGCACCCTAACTCGTATTCCTGACCGCCTTGGAGACACGCCCAACGTTCTTGATCTTTTCCAAACTACTAAAACCCTTCTGCTTACTCTGAAATTATTCTCTCCGTTGGGTTCCTACGATCACAATCTTTTTCTGTAACCTGTCCTATCGCTCCGGTACCGTCTCGGGACCCACCAAAGCGGAGTGCTTCTGGCACTTCAACTCAGCTAAATGGGAAGACCTAAGCAGTACTACTCTGATTTTCCATGGAAGATTACTGCTTTCCCTGTCAAAGACCCATCTCTTTGTGCAGAGCGCATAACTGAGGTCATAGTCTCTGGCATGGAGGCGTACATTCCACATACTCTCTCTAATCCTAAAGCCCGTCAACCCTTTGGGTTTACTCTGCTTGTTCTCATGCTGTCCGAGATAGAGAGGTGGCTCACAAACGGTACCGTAAGGATCCATCTCCTGAAAACTCAGCCCTTTATATTTCTGCCCGTAATCATGCCAAATCTTTACTTCAACTTACCAAAAACTCTTTCATTCATAGAAAATGTCAAAATCTTTCTGAATCAAATTCTCTCGTGGGCTTCTGGCATCTAGCTAATAAACATCTCTAACAATTATTCTTCCACATCTTTCCCTCCTATGCTTCACCCAGATGGCTCACAGCTGTCTCATCTACTTCTAAAGGTGAATTCTTCGCTCAAACATTTTCTAAAAATTCCACTCTGGTGATGAAGGGCTTGTTCCTCCTTTCCTCCACCCTCTGACTATATTATGCCTGTCATTAAGATCCTTCGGAATGATGTTTTCTTTGCCCTTTCTGACCTAGATCCTCGGAAGGCTTACGGTCCTGACCGGAGTCCCCCCTATTGTTCCCCAAAAACTGTGCTTCTGTGCTTGCACCTTTCTGGTCAAACTTTTCCGTCTTTTTCTATCTAACTTCCACCTTTCCTTCTTGCTGGAAGTTTGCTCACATCCAACCTGTTCCTAAGAAGGGTGACCTTTCTAATCCTTCAAACTACCGTCCTATAGCGTTGACTTCCTGCCTTACTAAAGTTTTTTAATCTTTACTTAATAAGAAGATTCTTAAGCATCTATCTGCTCACAATCTTCTATCTGATCGTCAGTACGGTTTCCGTAAAAGGCGATCTACTGGCGATCTTCTAGCTTTCCTAACTGAATCTTGGTCATCCTCCTTTAGGGGTTTCGGTGAAACTTTTGCTATTGCCCTTGACATATCAAAAGCTTTTGATAGAGTCTGGCACAAATCTTTAATTTCCAAACTACCCTCATTCGGTTTCTATCCTTCTCTCTGTACCTTCATTTTAAGTTTCCTTTCAAACCGTTCTATTGCAGCTACTGTAGACGGACATTGTTCTTCTCCTAAATCTATCAATAGTGGTGTTCCCAAGGGTTTTGTCCTATCACCCACTCTCTTTCTATTATTCATTAATGATCTAAGTCTAACTCAAAGCCCTATCCACTCCTACGCTAATGATTCTACCCTGCATTTTTCAACGTCGTTTATTAGACGTCCAACTCAACAGGAACTAAGTGATTCACGGAGAGATGCCACCGAGCGCCTAACTTCTGATCTTTCTATACTTTCTGATTGGGGCAAAGCAAACCTTGTTTTGTTCAATGCCTCATAAACCCAATTTCTTCAACTTTCTACTCGACAAAACCTACCAGATAACTATCCCCTCTCTTCAATGACACAAATGTCTCGTTCTTCTACAATGAACATTCTAGGACTATCCTTTACTAAAAAACTGAACTGGAAATCTCACATCTCATCTCCTGCTAAAACAGCTTCTAAGAAGTTAGGTGTGCTGGACGTCTGCGTCCTTTTTTTTCTCCCTCCTAATTGCTTGCTCTCTACAGGGGCCTTATCCGCCCATGTATGGAGTATGTCTCACATGTTTGGGGAGGATCCACTCATACAGCTCTCCTAAACAGGGTTGAGTCAAAAGCTTTCGTCTCATCAACTCCTCTCCTCGACTGACTGTCTTCAATCTTTAAATCACCGCCGCAATGTTGCTTCTCTTGCTCTCTTCTACCGTTATTTTCATGCTCACTGCTCTTCTGAACTTGCTAACTGCATGCCTCCCCCCACTCCCGCGGCCTCGCTGCACAAGACTTTCTACTCATTCTCATCCCTATTCTCTCCATCTTCCTAATGCAAGAGTTAATCAGTATCTTTACTCTTTCATCCCTTTCACTGGTAAACTCTGGAACTCTCTTCCTGTTTCTATTTTCCACTTTCCTATGACTTAAATCTTTTCAAAAGAAGAGTAACAAGACACCTCCCGAACTAAATTGGTCTACCCCTCTGTTTTTATTTTATTCTCTTACTGTCTTCTTTATAGGGACTGGCAACTAAGCGGGCTTTGTGTTACCCATTTTTGTTGTGCTCTTGGCCAGATCCTTGTGATGTAAAAAAAAAAAAAAAAAAAAAAAAAAAGTGTGTGGACAACAGTGTGACCGACATTGGTGGCGTCGTTCACTACACAAGCGAAGGTTGAAAAGTGGTGTAGGGGATGGGTCAGAGTGCTGCTCACATCCTCAACCACTCAGGGTCAGTCGCAGCACGGCTGGGAATAGCTACAGCATGACGGCAACCGTGGGTTTGCGTAGTGCTGCAACTGCCGGCAAATGTCGCCGCATGACGCCAACTCAAAGTTGACCTTTAAATTTTCAAATACCCCTATAGTTTGCAACTATCGCCGACAATCGCAGACTAGTCGCCGATTAGTCGCCTAATTACGGAAAAACCGTCGGCTAACCGCGCCGACAACGGTCAGTGGAAGGGCTTGCTATATCCGGTCATTCGCAGCACGGCTGGGAACAGTCGCCGCATGACGGCAACCGTGGTTGCCGTCATGCGGCGACTGTCGGCGACTGTATTCGCATAACGGCAACCCAATATTGGCGGTTAAATTCGTTTTAGTCAACGATTATGGCCGACAATCGCGGACTGTAGTCAATCTTTTTTAACAAGGTGAAAAATACTGACCCCTTGCTGCTTACTGACTGATATTAATGCCAGGAGAAGGGAATACTACGCTTCTTCTTAATTTCAGTTGTATTTTATCATAGTCTATAATAATATAAGCGAAAGTGTGTGTGTGTGAGTGTGTCCGCGATAGGTGCCGCCCCCCGTGCCCCAATCCCATCATATGGCACAGTTTTGGAACCAGCTCGACCGGGGGCAACTTTTAAGCCCACTTATGAGATGATCCGATCACTTTGTTGTTCTTTTTTTACCAGCCTATTAGCGAGAATTGTGAAAAAAATGTGGGTTGCGAGAATTGAGGAAACCTTGATGTAGGGTGATGGGTAATGGGTGGGGTGATGGGTAATGGGTGTGGGGTGATGGGTGAGTGAATGGGTGGGGGGTGATGGGTGATGGGTGAGGGAATAGGTGGGAGGTGATGGGTAATGGGTGAGGGAATAGGTGGGAGGTGATGGGTAATGGGTGAGTGAATGGGTGTGTGGTGATGGGTAATGGGTGAGTGAATGGGTGGGGGGTGATGGGTAATGGGTGAGTGAATGGGTGGGGGGTGATGGGTAAGGCGTTAATACATACATTTCTACATCCATGATTTCAGGAAAGTTAGAAGGGGCTATCTGGAGAGTGTGTTTGGTGGGCCGAAGGCCCACCCACCAAACACACTCTCCAGAAAGCTGTGTTTGGTGGGCCGAAGGCCCACCAATAGCCCTCCGCAGGAGCTAGCCAAGAAGTCCGCCCGGAGGGCGGCTTTGCGGCTAGTTAACCATATTATCAGGTAAACATAGGCAAAATTCTAAGCATGAGACCTTAAAATAGAATGGATTTTTTGCCTCGTTAAAAAAATAGACTAAAGTCGCCTAACTACGGAAACCCGAGCCAACCACGCCGATTTTGAAGCTTAACCCCCCTCATAATCGAATCATCCAGTCGGCACCGACTGGATGACTCTGCAAATTGTGACCGGTCGCTTACGCGAGTCGTGGAGATGTGAACGGGCATTTATGCTATGTTAATAATTACATGGTACGTAGTTATAACCATCTCTACTTGTAGGTCTGAAATTATTTGCAGTATTTCCAGTCCCGACATCAGCCGTCGCAAATGAATAGTAACATAAGGAGAATTTTAGTNATGTGTATGGGTTATAATAAATTTAGTGTCATATAGGGGTAGTGTGCCTTGGATAGGATACTAAAGTCATTCATAAAAAAAGGGTGATCTAAATCATGTGAGTGTGAGCGGATTGCAGATTGCGAAGGTGAAGAAATGGGTCGACCAGTACGTGCAGAAACACCTTTATGCTCAGAAAGCCTAAGGGTTATATTCCTTGTCGTCTCGCCGACGTATCTGCACGTACTGGTCGACCCATTTCTTCACCTTCGCAATCTGCAATCCGCTCACACTCACATGATTTAGATCACCCTTTTTCTATGAATGACTTTAGTATCCTATCCAAGGCACACTACCCTAGTGACACTAAATTATTAGAATCCATACACATCAAGCATCTGTCCCCTGATCTTAATAACCAAGTCATTTCACACCAACTACATATAGTCAAATGACTATCCTTGTTTCGATTGCCCGACTCTCGGTTCGATCGCCCCACACAAGTTGAAATGTTACCCACGAAACTAGTGTTCATTCAGTCCTCTACCAACTCAGACAGCATACACACCAAGGTTCGTTAAGTACAAATTATATTTTATTTATTAGTTAGTAATTTTAGATAATATAGGAATATTTTATTGTTTCTTAGAAATACATTTTTTAGATGTTCGCTTTTTAGCATTGCAATATATTAAATTTTTAACTATTTTTAGCCTGATGATGCCAAGTGCCTTTGGCGAAACGTTGCACATAAACAACCCCAAGTATGACGAGTGTCTTTGTCACCCTGAAATATCAAGATGTACTACCAAATAAGAAAATCAATTATATATATATATATATATATATATATATATATATATATATATATATATTATATATATATATATATATATATATATATATATATATATATATATATATATATATTGTAGAAGTAGTATATAGTATTGTAGTCATAGTTGACTAATAGTGCATACAGACACACCCTCCCCTTCCAGAGGCCCCCCAACCCTATAGGTCCGTATAGGAGGTTAGGTTAAGGTTCGGGTAGGTTAATAATCTCGCCGGGGGTCGAGTGGGGCAGAACCCCCTTCCGCCCCGTTAAGAGGTTATGTTAGGTTCAGTTAGGCCCTTAGGGTAATGATCCTCCCGACAGGTGATTACCTGCCTGTCTCTACAAAGTCTGAGGTGCCTGAAATATCCAAATCAAGCCAATGGCAAGCGCTTTTATTTTTATATAGTAGGAGGTTAATACGCCTGGTTAGGGTAGGTTAGGTTTAGTTCAGATTTTTCACTACCCTTGTTATCTAATATACTATAGAAGTAGCCGTGTGTGTGTGTGTCTGTCTGTCTGTCTGTTTTGGGTAGCCGAAACTGTAAATTCAATTTTGATGAGAGTGGGCTCAAAAATCGCAAATAATGGTAAGCGGCTTGGTCCCATGTCGATTGAATCATTTTGAAGGGGGGTTTTGGGCTAAAAAACACTTTTAGGAGTATAAGATTACAGGAAAAACTCTGCGGTGACGTCGTGCCGCATTTCACAAACTCAGTAGACTCATGGACATGGCGTGTGTGAGTGTGTGTGAGCACTATTTTGTGTGCGTGTGTGAGTGTGTGTGTTGGAATCACTCGGAACACAAAGGGTTGGAATCACACGGAACGTGGTCTACCCCGAGGCACTTTTACCAGTAACCAACGACAGCAACAACACGATTGGAGTTTGCAATCACATGTTGTCTAATATATACTACTACTAAAAACATCAATACATGGGTCCGAAGGGCCCACAAGCACTTGTCCTCTCTATGAACGGTAGCCTTCGGACAAAACATTTTTCAGACACCTCAGACTTTGTCGAGGAAATAGTATAAATATTCGGCAACAGTTCCACTAGTGATAGATGAAAAGAAAGAATAGAAGCTATTTCGTTACTATACGTAATCCAATAATTTTTCGCTAGTCCCAAAACACTAAACTTGCAGTTTGACATTAGTAACGTAACCTGACCTAACTGGGGGGGGGGGGGGGGCTGCGCCCTAGACCCCCCCGCTCGTTCACTAACCTAACCTGGACATTGGTTAACTGACCAACTTAACCTAACCACATATCATAACCTAAATATTCAAGCTATTTCTGGTGTTTAATATACTTTCATGCAGAAACAAGGGTAAAAGTAGATTAAATGTATATATTTGGTGCTGTAAAATCAAGATCAAGAGCTGGAACTGTCGCCGAAAATAGGAACACTCGCCGACGTCGGTGATAATTCCTATCGGCGACAATTCCAGATACCTGTGAAGAGTGTGGTTTAAACAGGCCTGACCGCATACTGGAACCTTTGCAGATATGAAGTACAGTAAGTGTACTGTATGCTGATGTAATATCATTCAGATAAGCTTGGAGCAGTGCTTATGCAGTTTTACCATTAGTACAATTTGAGAGAAACAACGTCATACGGACTGGTGGTAGCGTTACAAGACTCGGGAAAGTTATTTCTCCAGACTTGACGTTCTCCTCTCATGTCACACTACTGTAGCTCTATTATTGTGGTCCTAAAGTTAAGCCCGTGCTTCTAAATGTACAATTTATGCTAATTTGTGCCCTATTATCAGCAAAATTCTACAGAAACTACTACACGTCACAGAGACTAGCGTCAGGTTGATATGACATATAAATTATTTCATCCGTTTTAAAAGTTCTCTTGTCATTGACATTGTATATTCTTTTTCGTGGTCTTAAGGTAAGTCCGAGCTTATGGATGTACATCTATGTGTTTACTTGCGTCCTGTTATCTGTAATTACTCATTATTTCTACGACGATACTCAACGAAGCGTCTCTGCCATGTTATTGTTTTTCTCTGACGTCACGTTTTAAGCCGTGATAAGCGACCCCAGACCTTCGCTTGCCACGGCTTGCGGTAACTTGCGCTAGCTGGGCAAGCCGGTGTGACGTTACAGAAGATCCGCCGTGCCGGTTGGTCCAGCGCATGCGCAGAACTTTGTTTTGTAAACAAACAGACGACGCGATATATTTGGTCCTGACAGCTCTGCATGCAAGATGGATTCTTACAATATAACGCCGACATTTGATCAAGAATGGCGGAATTCAAAGTTAAGATGGACTTTATTCACTACACATTAGTCACTGGGAAGCCTTACTCAGGTTTAACAGGAAATTATGTATGTACTATTACGTGTAGTAATTAAGGAATTTACGTGTAGGAATTACGTGTAGTAAGGAATAAGGTACATGTAGTAAGAAAGGATTGCTCAGAACATTTATATTATTGGGTATATGTATAGCCTACTGTATACAGCAAAAGGTTGAAAAGTAACCCAACATCTGGCTTCCAATTCGTGGAAATTAAGGTAGAGTGTCATCTGTCACTCCAGGATAATTTGAAATACGCCATAAAATGCATAATACTTCAAAATGTTGATTTATAAATGGTGAACAGCTTCGTCTTCTACCTACGTATATATTGCTTCCTATTTTAATAAGACTCAAATTTACTCCATAATATGTAAAACCTGTGCTACGGAACTTCCATAATGGTAGGACCATCCATACCGCCCTAGAGCGTGATATTTGGTCCGAGTGACAGCCCGCGTCGTCTTTTTGTTTACATGCATCGAGTTCTGCGCATGCGCTGGACCAACCGGCACAGCGGATCTTCTGTAACGTCACACCGGCTTACGAAAAGTGCCTCCTCAGTTAACAGAAACTGCAAGCTGCTGCAAGCCGACTTATGGCGGCTTGCTCACCAAAAATCGTCTATTAGGGATTTCTCCTCTTAAGTCAGGTTGGGTTACATAACCAATGTCCAGGTTAGGTTAGTGAACTAGCGTCTTGTCGATCCTTGTGCAAGACAGGATCAGGAAAGTACAGGTGCGTGTGTGCGTGCATGCGTGACTGGTTGGTGCACGGGTGGGTGTACTATAATATTTATAGTCGCCATGTTTTTGTGGTGACAGGCGTATGTGTGGTGCGTGCTGGGCGTGCACAGGGTGGGCTACGTGATGATCTGCTCCGGGGTGTGCGGCGCCCTGTGCTCCATCACCGTCAGTACGCTGGTCAAAGTGGTGGGCCGCACGCCCCTCTTCACCATGGGCGCCGTCATCAATGTAAGCGTCCTCATCACTCTGATCTGGTGGCGGCCTCACCGCGACGACACGGCCACCTTCTTCCTGCTGGCCGGCCTGTGGGGCGTGGCTGACGCCGCATGGGTGACACAAATCAGTGGTACGTATACACCAACTCATGTGACCGTGTTACTTAAGGTGAAACCATTTTTAGGTTAGGCAAGAAAAACACAAGCAGGACTGAATTATAACAGACCAGAGTAACTAAACTAACAATCACACAGTCACTGCCTATAGACACACGAACTGTCACATAAACAGTTTCTATCCACGGACTAACTCATGTACAGGATATCTTACTGATAACCTATTTCAGATTAGGCAAGTAAAACACAAACATGATTTAATTCTAACAGACCAGAGTGACTAAACTAACTACAGTAAACCCTCGATAAACCGAACTTCGTTAAACCGAACGCAGTGTTGCCTTCGAACAAGCCTCTAATATATCTAACTCTAGCTCGGCATATGCGGCGATTGGTCAGCCGACCGAACGTGTTGGCCGCATGAAGACGTGCGTCTCAGTTTACAGTCACAAAACTCACTTATTCATATTTATCGCCCATACTTAGATCTTTACTTAACCGATTATAATACATTTTATATAGTTTTATTCCAATAGCTTCGTTTTTTTTTCTTTGGCAGGTGTGTGTGTGTGGCGGCTCCTACACCTGTCCACACCTGTCTCCTTCCACACCTGTTGCAGAACCAGCCACTTCAGGTTAAGGGTTAGTATAGCTCGTCATACTATATTATTATATAGTCAAAGTATTATGTATATAGTATATTATGTTATAGTATAATATATAGTTTTAGATATAGTATATTATTTATATTATTTTTATTCTTTGGTTTTTTAAAGGAGGAAATAAGTAGTTACATTATAAGTGATATATAATTATAAATAAGTAAATATATAGAAAGATTTAGGTAGTTAAATGGATAAGGGAGATTATTGAGTCAGACTATATTATTATTATTTGGAGGGAAATGTGTTAGGGATAGTATTTAGTTACTAGTCTATTATTATTTAGTTCCTTAAGTTTTTCTTAAAGTCAACTATTATTATATAGTTTCTTTAGTTTTTTTGAGAGGGAAATGCATTATGCAAGTTAACTATATTATTATTATTTAGTTCTCTTTTTTAAGAGGGAAATGCTTAAGGGAGAGTATTCAGTTACTATATCATTATTTAGTTTCTCAATCATTAGTTTTTTAAGAGGGAAATGAATAAGAGTATTTAGTTTGATTTTATCAAAGGGAAAAATTATCAAGGAGGATTTTGTAGTAATGACAGTAGTAGTTCCTAGTAATATTTAATGTATAGTAAGCCATGTGTGTTATAGTGTTAGTATCCATGGCATTGTGGCTTTCAACTAATGATACCTTCCATATGATTATTAATTGCTTAGCTGATATCTACGGTAACGTAAAGTAAAATTAATGTTTTCTTCCCCACGGCTTTTGTTGATAATTTAGTCTAATATTCTAGTTAAAGTATCTATTAATTGATGATATATCTAACGTAAAAAAAATGGATGTCTTTTTGCCATGGGTGTTATTGATTGCTTAGTTGATATTTAACGTAAAGAAAAAATAGTTCTTTCTGATAAGAGATAAAAAGTTGAGCTGGCTAATATTGCTAGTTATTTGTCACTCAAACGTCAATTTAATTCTGCTGACCTATAAAGGTTTTCTCCCATAAGACTTGTGGATATATTTCATCAGGGAATCAGACGGTTTTCACAAGTCAAGCTGATTTATATTCAAAGGGAAGATATTCGCTGTGGCATTTTGAGAAATTTAAATACCGTAATTTGTATTAGAACTGCAGTGCAGGCAGGTCATCGTTTTAAAGTGCAATTTTATTGGGTCGTGTAATCAATCTCTTAAGTCATTTTGATGTCTGTAGATTTTTTTTTTTTTAAATACAGTGACTTTGCATCTTAATGACAGCTAAAGCAAAGAGATTAGTATCTGTAGTATACAGAGATACTAGTCAAGACAATTTTAAATGACTCACGAAACTTATCCTCACTTTTGAATTAAACCATTCCGTCTGATTTCACTAGGTATATGAAATGAGAATTAATAATATACTCAATGTGATCTTTATCAATCTTACATACATATGGAGGAAAATCTGCAGCCAGCTGTGTTGGAGACCACCACTCATCTCTGGGGGACATGGATTTTTCAACAATGTAGTGTGTGTGTGTTACGCTGAAAAATAATAAACTCTAGAATTGTTTTGAATACTATTGAGATCTCAGACCTTCTTATATATCAGCATAATCTGTGTGGAAGTTGCTGCAGTTCTGGTATTATATATATATATAGGAAATAGTAAAATTTTACTGTGCTTTTCTGAGAGCAAAATAGAAATTTGTAAAACTAAATAGCCAAGCATATGCATATTAGTAATATATATATATATAAATGCTTTCATTCGAGCCACAGTAAGATGTCTAAGGAGCAACTTGATTATTTAATCGAGTGGCAAAAACTATATTTGACAGTCTAAAAAAAAAACGTCGAGTTACCGTTTCAGGCGTTGTTAAGGTGTGTGCGTTATGTTCTTTGGCCAACGTGTGCACATCTTCGCCCATCTTCTGTACGCTGAACAGTCTTGTCTCGCGGTCTCTTGTAGCTTCCTTATTTTCTCATTTCCTCCGCCAACACACTCCGGAGAGCTGTGCCTGTGAAAGGAGGGGGGTGAGACAATTGTTACCTACACACACAACAGGAATAGACTAGGATTAGCCTTGCTCTAATCATTCGTTCTGTCATTAAGATAGTACATCAAACTATCTTAATGACAGAACAAAGGATTACAGCTAAATCCCGAAGCAAAGTCACGATATTTTTTTACTCCTGTTATAATTTGGTGAAAAAATTAAATTGTGAAATCTTCTGACATCAAAATGACTAAGATTACACGACCCAATAAAATTTCACTTTAAAACGATGACCTGGCTGCAGCAGTTCTATACAAATTACGGTATTTACGATGTCTTCAAAAAGCCGCAACGTCTGATTCCCTGATGAATATATCCACAAGTCATTGATGGATGGGAAAACCTTTATAGGTCATCGGAATTAAACTGCATTGACGTTTGAGTGACTAATAACTAGCTAGTATTAGCCAGATCAACATTTTATCTGTTTTTTCCCGCATTCAAACGGGGTTGTGGGCCATCAGAAAAAAACTATTTTTTCTTTACGTTAAATAACAACTAAGCAAACTATAAAACCCATGGCACAAAAATATCCCATTTTCTTAAGTTGATCAACAAATAAATTTAAATAAAAGACTTGATTACTTATTAGACTTGAATTCAAAGCATAAAAAATATAAAAAAGGTAACTTTAATTATCAACTAAGCAATCAATAAAAGCCATGGAAAAAAAGATATTAATTTTACTTTACGTTACCGTAGATATCATCAAAGCAACTAATAATCATATGGAAGGAAATTACCATTAGTTGCAAGCCACAAATGCCATGGATACTAACACACATGGCTTGCCAGACACTTTAATTATTACTAGGAACTCCGTCATTTTACTACCAAAATCCTCCTTTGATAAAAACGAAATAAGAAACTAAATACTCTTATTAATTTTCCCTCTTTTAAAGAACTAATGATTAAAAAACTAAAATAATGATTTTAGTTAACTTAATACTTTCCCTTATGCATTCCCTCTCAAAAAAAAAACTAAAGAAACTAGATAATAATAGTTGACTAAATAAATCTCCTATAGATTAATTTCCATTTTAGAAAAACTTAAGGAACTAAATAATAATAGACTAGTAACTAAATACTATCCCTAACACATTTCCCCTTAAATAAACTAAATAATAATTATAGTGACTCATATAATCTCCCTTATCCTTAACTACCTAAATCGTTCATAATTTACTTATTTATTAATTATATATCAACTTATAATGTAACTACTTATTTCCTCCTTTAAAAAACGAAGGAATAAAAAAAACTAATAATATACTATTTCTAAAACTATATATTTATACATAAACATAATATACTTTTACATAATACTTTTTACTATATAATTTAAAATAGTATGACGAGCTATACTAACCCTTAATCGGAAGTGGCTGGTTCGCACAGGTGTGGAAGGGAAGGTGTGGAAAAGGTGTAGGAGGACCGACACACAAACACCTACCATGAAAAAAAACGAAGCGATTGCAAAAAAAAATATATAAAGTGCATTACACTGGAAAGTTTTAAGGAAAAAATAATCTGGTAAGTAAAGGACCAGTATATTTTCTAAGTATGGTGATAAAATGAATTAAGTAAGTTATGTCTTTAGTAATAGTAGTAGTGGGGATGGNGATGGGGTTCCTAGTCAACAAGGGAAACTCCGTCCTTACCCCCTCCCCCGCATTACTTGGCTGGGCATGCAATGGGACATCCGTTCGGCTGCGGTCCGCATCTCGGGGGTAAATGCGGCCAAGCTTCATCAACGCCTCTTCCGGGCCTCGGTGTCCCGTTTTTTGTCAAGAAGGCATTGGGAGTCCCTTCTCGGCTCGCTCAACTTCGCCGCAGAGGTCACTCCCCTAGGCCGCCTTCGTCTCCGTCGCCTTGTCCGGGTGGTGAACACAGCCGTTCCGGTGCGACCCCGCGACTTGCTCCGGCCCGTCCCTCCCCTGGCCCTCACACTACTTGACAAGTGGTTGGTGGAGGGCGGTTTCTCCGCGTGGACCGGGTGGCTGCCTCCGCCCCCTACGGTCTTCGTGATGTCGGATGCGTCGGACGTCGGGTGGGGCTACCAACCCCAGCTCGTTCACTAACCTAACCTGGACATTGGTTAACTGGCCAACATAACCTAACCACATATCCTAACCTAACTATTCAGGCTATTGCTTGTATTTAATATACTTTCATGCAGAAACAAGGGTAAAAGTAGATTAAATGTATATATTTGGTGCTGTAATATCAAGAGCTGGAACTGTCGCCGAAAATAGGAACACTCGCCGATGTGAAAAATAGGAACACTCGCCGACGTCGGCGATAATTCCTATCGGCGACAATTCCAGATACCTGTGAAGGATGTGGTTTAAACAGGTCTGACCGCATACTGGAACCTTTGCAGATATGAAGTACAGTAAGTGTACTATATGCTGATGTAATATCATTCAGATAAGCTTGGAGCAGTGCTTATGCAGTTTTACCATTAGTACAATTTGAGAGAAACAACGTCATACGGACTGGTGGTAGCGTTACAAGACTCGGGAAAGTTATTTCACCAGACTTGACGTTCTCCTCTCATGTCACACCACTGTAGCTCTATTATTGTGGTCCTAAAGTTAAGCCCGTGCTTATAAATGTACAATTTATGCTAATTTGTGCTCTATTATCAGCAAAATTCTACAGAAACTACTACACGTCACAGAGACTAGCGTCAGGTTGATAAGACATAAAAATTATTTCATCCGTTATAAAAGTTCTCATGTCATTGACATTGTATATTCTTTTTCGTGGTCTTAAGGTAAGTCCGAGCTTATGGATGTACATCTATGTGTTTACTTGTGGCCTGTTATCTGTAATTACTCATTATTTCTACGACGATACTCAACGAAGCGTCTCTGCCATGTTATTGTTTTTCTCTGACGTCACGTTTTAAGCCGTGATAAGCGACCCTAGACCCTCGCTTGCCACGGCTTGCGGTAACTTGCGCTAGCTGGGCAAGCCGGTGTGACGTTACAGAAGATCCGCCGTGCCGGTTGGTCCAGCGCATGCGCAGAACTTTGTTTTGTAAACAAACAGACGACGCGATATATTTGGTCATGACAGCTCTGCATGCAAGATGGATTCTTACAATATAACGCCGACATTCGATCAAGAATGGCTGAATTCAAAGTTAAGATGGACTTTATTCACTACACATTAGTCACTGGGAAGCCTTACCTAGGTTTGACAGCAAATGATGTATGTACTACTACGTGTAGTAATTAAGGAATTTACGTGTAGGAATTACGTGTAGTAAGGAATAAGGTACGTGTAGTAAGGAAGGATTGCTCAGAACATTTATATTATTGGGTATATGTATAGCCTACTGTATACAGCAAAAGGTTGAAAAGTAACCCAACATCTGGCTTCAAATTCGTGGAAATTAAGGTAGATTGTCATCTGTCACTCCAGGATAATTTGAAATCTATCTATAATAATTCACTGGGGAATACATTTTTGTTGAGTTAGGTCTGACACTTGTTATTAAGTAAGTTTTGGGTGCTGAATCCAAAACTGATCTCAGTTTTTCTCTATCACGTCAGTTTTTGAACTGTAGGATTTTCGTTTTCTTAAAAAATATGAAAAATACTGTACATAACAGTAACAGTGCTTATTTTATAAAAAGTTGCAAATGTTAACATACAATGAAAAATGAAAGAAATAGGCATGAATAGAATGTTTATTTAACATTATCATGTTTTTAGAAAGGATAAGGCTATAATTGTGTGCAGGTTAAGGTAAAAATTTACGTTTGTTGCTTTGTCTGGAGTGCTCAACTTGAGGACTATCGCGTTTGATGCTCCAACAATAGTCAGCCATCATATGCACATCCCATCTACCCTGGTAACGTTCTTCCATAACCTTCAAATCTTGGTGAAATCGTTCACCTTGCTCGTCGCTAGCAGCACCAAGATTTTCCGGAAAGTTGGCAAGATGGCTATGCAAAAAATGTACTTTAATACTCATGTTGCAACCAAGCGCTTTGTAGCTCTCCAATAGTTTCTGAACAATTTCTGTGTAATTACTTGCACGTGTATTTCCAAGAAAGTTCTTGACGACGTCTTTGAATGATAGCCAAGCATTCTTTTCAAGGTCTGACATAGTACCGTTGAAATGTTCATCTTTGATGAGCTGTCGAATTTGTGGACCATCAAACACACCGGCCTTGATTTTTTCAATTGACAGTCCAGGAAATGCCATGATGATGTACTTCAAACAGTCGCCATCAGTTGACAATGCTTTTACAATTGTTTCATGAGACCTAGTTTTATGTGCAGAGGTGGGAATATTATTTTTTCTTCCTGTCACAAGTGGCTCATGTACAATGTTAGGATCTCCAGGTTTAAGATCAGATCTCGGAGGCCAATTCGTCTGAACCCAATGCTTCTCTCGAGCTCTGCTATCCCACATACAGAGAAAACAGGGATACTTTATGTATCCACGTTGTTGACCAAGAAGGAAGGACACCATTTTAAGGTCAACACAGATGATCCAATTGTGTTTTGTCATATTGCAATAACTCAATGACTCTTTACATCTCCATATTCTTTACGAAGACAGACCGAATGCCCAATAGGGACTGCGCCAAACAAATTGCCATTGTGTAGAAGGACACACTTCAAGCTCCGCTTTGAGCTATCAATAAACAATCGCCATTCATTTGGATTGTAGATTGAAAGCCCTAATTCCTTCAGTAAACCAGGAATGTTATGGCAAAACACAAAACCGCTGGCACTTCGAAAGTACTGCAGAAATGTACTTTCTCTGGTTCGAAAGTATGATACCTTCACTCCTTGTTCAAGTATGTTTTTCTCGTTCAGTCTTGATGCTAGTATTTCTGAAGCTTTTTTGGATAGGCCCAAATCACGTGCTAAATCATTCAACTCGTGCTGATCAAATCCCCTACGAACTGAATCCTCGTGAATGTCAAAATCTGCATCATTGCTGTCACTGCGTTCTTCAACATCACTCAGATCTTCTGGAATCTCAGCTGAATGAGGCATTGGTCTTATAGCTGACGGTAGATTAGGATATTCTATTTTACTTTGTTTTTCTTGTTAAATCCTGATGTTTTCACTAAACAAAAGTAACAGTCTGTAGAATGATCTTTTTGCTCTCGCCAAACCATGGGGATACCAAATGCCAACTTTTCACGTGTTCCTTTGGTCCACATCCGTAATCTCTCGACACACTGCTTGCACACTTTGTGAGGGGCCCATAACTTGTCTTGATCACCGAGTTTCACTTTAAAATATGCGAAATATGCTTGTTTTGACAAATACGCTGATGCTTGCCCTCTGACTTGGAATGGTGAAACTACCACATATATAGCAGAAGGAGTCAGGGTTGTTTAGGCATTTACGACGAGACGTAGCAGGAGCAGACATGATCTGAAACAAAAGAAATATATACCTATCTAAATAAAACACTAAGCTGGAATAGTTACAAGCTTTGAAAACAAAAAAAAACAGCATAAAACGAAATATAAATTACAATGGTATGTTGTTACAAGGTTAAGAGAAAAGCAATAACAAATCCTCCTAGTTCCTACTATCCTAGCTTTCTGTTTGCAGATATTGATAGTACTGACCTATTGGGAGCTGCACACACCTCTCACCGCACTGTATTAATTGTAACTGCACAAACAAGTTGCCACATAGCTCTCGACGAGTCAAATCGTAATCAGCTGGCAAGTTTTACTACAGCTCACAAGTGGAATTTTGCTTATCTGGAGGGTAAGCTGTGGAGAAAAAACTTGGCGTGCTAGAAAAAAACTGACTACAGATTTGGAATCAGCATGCCAATTTTAGTCTAAATAAGCTCAAAAATCTAACTCAACAATTTTTTTTTTTTCAATTTGTTCCCCAGTATAATATAAGCGAAAGTCTGTGTCTGGCTGTCCGCGATAGGTGCCGCCCCCCGTTGCGGAATTCCATCATATGTCACAGTTTTGGAACCAGCTCGACCAGGGGAAGGTTTTAAGCCCACTTATGAGATGATCCGATCACTTTTTTTTTCTTTTCTTTTTTTAGCAGCCTATTAGCGAGAATTGTGAAAAAAAATGTAGATGCGAGAATTGAGGAAACCTTGATGTAGGGTAATGGGTAATGGGTGAGTGAATGGGTGGGGTGATTGGTAATGGGTGTGGGGTGATGGGTGAGTGAATGGGTGGGGGATGATGGGTTGGGGGTGCAGGGTGATGGGTGAGGGAATAGGTGGGGGGTGATGGGTAATGGGTGAGTGAATGGGTGTGTGGTAATGGGTGAGTGAATGGGTGGGGGGTGATGGTAATGGGTGAGTGAATGGGTGGGGGGAATACATACATTTCTACATCCATGATTTCAGGAAAGTTAGAAGGGGCTATCTGGAAAGTCTGTGTTTGGTGGGCCTTCGGCCCACCAACCACAGGTGGTGGGCCGAAGTCCCACAATAGCCCTAATGGGTGAGTGAATGGGTGGGAGGTGATGGGTAATGGGTGAGTGAATGGGTTGGGGGTGATGTGAATGGGTTGGCGTTGGCATTCCTACATCCATGATTCAGGAAAGCTAGAAGGGGCTATCTGGAGAGTCTGTGTTTGGTGGGCCTTCGGCCACCAAAGACAGGTGGTGGGCCAAAGGCCCACCAATAGCCCTCCGCAGGAGCTAGCCAAAAAGGCCGCCCGGAGGTTGGCTTTGCGGCTAGTACGCCATAAAAATGCATAATACTTCAAAATGTTGAATTATAAATGGTGAACAGCTTCGTCTTGTACCTACGTATATTGCGCCCTATTTTAATATGACTCAAATTTACTCCATAATATGCAAAACCTGTGCTACGGATCTTCCATAACGGTCGGACCATCCATACCGCCCTAGAGTGTGATATTTGGTCCGAGTGACAGCCCGCATCGTCTGTTTGTTTACATGCACCGAGTTCTGCGCATGCGCTGGACCAACCGGCACAGCGGATCTTCTGTAACGTCACACCGGCTTACGAAAAATTGCCTCCTCTTTTAACAGAAACTGCAAGCTGTGCAAGCTGACTTTGGGGCCCTCCCCAAAAATTCGCCTAAAAGGGGGATTTCCCCTCTCAAGCCCCAGGGGGGTTACATAACCAAGCCCAGGTTAGGTTTTAACTAGTTTTCTTGTCGGTCCTTTGAAAAGACGGGATCGGAAAAGTACGGGGTGTGTGCTGCTGCGTGTGTGCGGGGCGGGTTTGGTGCAGGGTTTGGTGACTAAATTTATAGTCCCCCCTTTTTTTTGGGTGACAGGCGTATGTGTGGTGCGTGCTGGGCGTGCACAGGGTGGGCTACGTGATGATCTGCACGGGGGGGCCCCGCCCTGGCCCATCCCGTCAGTCCGTGGCAAGTGGTGGGCCGCACGCCCCTTTTTCCCATGGGCGCCGTCACAAGTAGGCGTCACATCACTCTGATCGGGTGGCCCCCTCCCCACACGACACGGCCCCCTTCTTCTGCTGCCGGCCTGTGGGGGTGGCTGACTCGTATGGATGACAAAAAAGCAAGGTACGTATACCCAACACCTTTGGCCGTGACTTAACGTAAAAACCACTTTTGGGTTTAGCAAAAAAAAACAAACAGGACTGAATTTAACAGACCAGGTAACTAAAAACCCATCCCACAGTCAGCCTATAGACACAAAACGGCAATAAACAGTTCACCCGGACTAACTAGTACGGGAAAATTTTACGAAAACCTATTTTAGTTTAGCAAGAAAAAACACAACATGTTTAATTTAACAGACGACAGAGTGAAAAAACAAACCCGTAAGCCCCGATAAACCGAACTTCGAAAAACCGAACGCCCGTGTTGCCTTCGAACAAGCCTTGATATATTAAACTATCTCGGCATATGTGGCGAGGCATGCCCGAAGTGTTGGGCATGAACACGTGCGCTCATTTTACAGCAGCCCTCTTGTGTGTGGACTTCCCCCTTTGGGCTCCCTTGTACAAAGTTAATTTTACTCTACTGGGTACAACATTTTAAACTTGTTTAAACACGTATGACCGAACGACGCCTTCATAAACCGAACTATGTTCGCTTCATGAGGCGGCAACCACCCTAAAAACCGAACTAGGTTTTTGCGTCAACCCTTCCCCCCATTGGTAGGGTTATTGGGGGTTTACTATATCAAGTCCTGCCTCTTTTACGACACCCCAAAGTTACATTAACCTTTCTACGATAACTCTCATGTACTTTTCCGCAGCATTCCAGGGGGTAATCTTCCCGGGCGGACCGAGGCTGCCTTCAAAACCCCTCCGCCGGGAAGTGCTAGGGACATCATTCCCCTCCCACCAGTAGCCGGTTTGCGGGGACGCCAAGATCACCTCCTGCTGGTGTTCATCGTATAGGCTGGGGGGATACCTCCTCATCGAGATTATGGAGATTTCGGAGGTCCAAGAAGGACAGGAGGGAAATTTGTTCCTTTTGACAAGCTTGTTATGGATGTTTTTTTCTAAAAATGGTTAGGGGTTGATCAGGGGTAGCGGGTTGGGTTCTTTTTTAATTTCCCAAATAAATTCTTTTATCAATTCGATTTTTTTCGTATTATTTTTTGAAATAAAAGTGTATATAAAATATGGAATAAAAATTTATTAATAAACTACTAAGATTGTGGTAATTGGCTCAGTGTTAGGGGCTGGGGTTCGTTTTTTCGTATTGGCCTTTTACTCTATTTAAGGTAACGGTGAAGGGAAAATCTTAAAAGCCTCATAAAAGGGCAGTGATATGTTTTTTCTATGTAAAACAGTTTTTTGATGATACGCAAATTTAATACAGGAAGTTTATGCGCTAAAAAACATGGCGCCATGTTGTGACGTCACCACTCGTCTCTACAGACCACTGTCAAACGCCGCCCCACTTGCATTTCCCTACTACCTACTACCCAACTTGTTTTCCCCCCTACTCCGCAAAGACCAGTAACCCTCCTTCAAGTGATGTGGTGGGTTTTCACTGTGCTTGTGATAAATAAGTTGTTTATAAGGAATATTTGGATAGATGGGTGATGGACCGGGCACCAGCAGGGGGACTTTGGCACGCAACTCCTTAAGGGGAGCTCAAATGAACCGCAATGACATGAAAAGCTAGACGATGACTAACTCTGAAAAAAAAGGTGAAGAGATATAGGCTTTTTTTCTCCCCATAAGCATGCAATGAATACCCAGCTAACCATCACCGCGGCCAAAGTAGGCATTATAATGGCGGCCGCCAGCGGCAAATTTTCCCCCCAACAGCCTCCGAAGGCCCGCTGGTGTATTTTCAGCGGGAAAATTTTCTATATTTAAAAACAATGTCAAATTTGAAAAATTTAATATTTTTAATGGGTAACTTTGAAAAAACTTTTAATGATATTTATGTAAATTTTTCATCAGTGGTGCAAAAGCAGCCCCCAACTTTACGTAAACCCCCGGAGGGCCCCCTGGTGGTATTGGAATGGGGTAAATATTAATTTTTATTATATTTTTTAACACAAAAATATAATAGTTTCAATTGGACCATCATTTTTATTTGGCCGTTGAAAAATATTAAGAAATTTTTTTTAGAGATTTTATAGATTTATAGAAATGATCATATTGCAGGTTTTTTTCAAAATTTCCGAAATCACAACACCCCGAGTTACTAGAAATAAAGATAGACCATAGGGAAAGGGGTTTACATGGAGAACTTCATCAGTTTGAGACAATGTGTACAGTGTCCTATAGAAATAACATTTTATTTAACCCGGGAAAGTGCCGGGGTAAATAAAGATCGACAGGACCAATTTTCCCTTATTTCAATAATTTTCCCAAAATATTTTCAACATGTATCAAAACCCAATGGGTCACCTAATAAAGAATAATGTAGTGATGGAGTTAACTGGATAAATTTATCATTAGAATAGAATTTATTTGAAATTATTTTTTAGCCACAATGCACTCACGCCAGACTAGATAGCCCAAAACAAATGGGTTAAAATCCACAAAAAACCTAAAACGGCACCCTTAACCCCTCATAAAAAATGAAAAAATGAGTTAAAAGCATTAAAATTAATTTCATTATCGGAAAAGAAACAGTTTTAATAATATAAAAATTGCCTACGACAGTTATATTGAGGAATTCCTTGCAGCGTTGAAGCAAAGAAAGAGAGGAGAAGAGAGAGAGAGGGGAGAGAGAAGAGAAGAGGAGGGGAGAGAGAGAGAAGAGGAGAGAGAGGAAAAGAGAGAGAGAAAAGAGAAGGGGGAGAGAGAGGACAGAGAGAAAAGAGAGAGAGAGAGAGAGAGAAGAGAGGGGGAGAGAGGGAGAGAGGAGAGAGAGGGGAAAAGAGAGAGAGAAAAAAAAAAACCGTAAAAGAAAAACAAAAAAAGAAAAACATTAAAAAACCACTTAGTACAAAAAAACTACAAAAAATTGTACCTAATAGGATGGGGAAAGTCAAGCCGAGTCTGCGTTCCCCTTTCCCTTTTTGCCCAAGGGATCCAGTACTTTTTTCCCGAGGGCCAGACGTGATCAGATCTCCGGATGCCCACCCTTGCCTGCCTTCCCCCCACTTCCCAAAAGACTTCCTGGGCCCGTCCTTTGTGAGTAAAAAAAAAAAAAAACAGGTTTAGTCCGGTAAGTAACCCTCATCCCAAGGGGCCGTCTCCGTTTTTCCTAAAAAACCGAAAAAACCGAAATAACCCACAATAATTCGTCGTTCTGAGAATCTTCGGTCAAATTTCGGTCAATCTTCGGTAATTTAAGGTTTTTTTCTTTTATTTTTTTCTTTTTTTCTACGAATTTTAGTTTTTTGCCTAATTTTTGTCCTTGCCTTTTCCTCGAGTTTTTTAAGGGGGAAATTTTTTTTTTACCTTTTGGATTTTGGGGATGAAGTATTGATGGTGGGTTTTGGGGGGCTTCCTGGGGGCACCCAATTGTACGGGGTGAATAAAACAAAAGGACGGGAAAACAAGGAGGAGGAGGAGAGGAGGAATAAGGACACGACTAAAATACACATCAGAACAGACGGTACAATTAGGACGAAAAAAAGGATTTAAAAATTAATCAAATCATAGACGCTGTGAATTGTTTTCTATTTTGTGACAGCCAAAACCCTTCTAAATTGTAATCAAAGGAAACCCTTCAAAGATGTAACCAAAGAACCATTCAAAATTGTAACCAAAAAGAATTAACCTTAAATAATAATTGTTATTTATTGCTAAAAGAAAATTTGGGGGAAAATGTATTACCAAATACGGGAAGTTTTTGTAAAAGGTTGTTCCCGGACCGTTGTGTACACTACAACCAGGGGCCTCTACTGAACCGCAGCGCGGTTTCGATACATGTCAGGTACCCTTGTCGGGACGGTCACACCGCCATGTTTCACTAGACATGTTGGATTTTTAGTCCCCCTTTATGCAGCAGATAATCATAACAATGTGCAAAAAATTTGACTAAAGCATGAATTTTTACCAGTTTTTTTGTACATACCATAAGGTTATTTTTTAGATCGGGGAGGTAAGTCAGATTTTACCCTGAGGATAGTGTGAGGTCAATGACCTCAATTTCATTGAAATTGCATTTTTTCACGATTCTGGTGCAGTTGTCTGTTTGGGAATCATTAAAAAAAGGGATGTTTCCATGTGTTGGCCCTTTTTCTTCTGGAAGCCCATTTTATACATAAACAAGGAGAACCCCGACTGAAAAAGGTTTTAAATGAGGTCAGTGACTTAGAAAAAAAATTTATAAATAAAACATTTAGGGTTTTTGGGGTGTCCGGAAAAAGCTTGCATGAAATCGTTGTAAGATCATTGGCAAAATTAATGTTTTAATGTGCACTGAAATAGTCAAAACTTTAAAATACATGAGGTCGTTTTCCTCAGAACATGTTGTACATACCCGGGACATGTAAAAAACACACATATCCAATAGACCATAAATATAAAGGGGTCTGATTTCACCCAACAGTCTCCCCAAAATGCACATAATGAGGCATTTAGTGACCTTGGTGCACTTTTCAGCGGCCGGGACATCCATTCTTGCAGCCGCAGGGATCAGTTCGTGGGAAGATTTTGATGCCCCTGCGTGTGTCCAAAGAGGCTGCCCCCCAGAAGCCTCCCTTTTCCCGCCCCCCGTCAGAGGGATGGTAACTCTGGATTCAGGCCAGGTTTTGGTTCCCGCAGTAGCCCCTGGAGAGATGCACGCTTGTGTGCTGCTGGATGCTGCCTGCTTTGGGGGGAAAGGGTTTTTTAGAGCCCCCAATTTTGTGCAAGAGCTGTTTCCCAGCATCGTTCACTCCATGGGGTCAGGTGCGGTCAACATCAGCCTACGAAGGGCCCCCACTGAATTGCTCTTCATAAATCATTTGGCATGGTAAAAGAGTTTATTCAAAGGCCCAAAACCCGCAACCTGTGAACC
>JACEEZ010005397.1:487500-496784 GCA_016584305.1 Chionoecetes opilio | reverse complement strand
GAGAAAAAAAATAAAAGGGAGAAAGGGGGAAAAATTGAATGAAAAAAAAAGTAAAAAAGGGGGAAGAAAAAAAAGGGGGGGAGGAGAGGAGAAAAAAATGAGAGGGGGGGGGGGGGGTATAAAAAAAATTTAAAAAAAAAGTAAAGGAAAGGAAAGGAGGATAAGTAGGTGGAGGAAGAGAAAGGGTGAAGGATATAATAGAGATCTTGGAAGAGGAAGAGGAGGAGGAGGAGGAGGAGAGGAGAGGAGGAGGATAGAATGGAGATGTTGGAAGAGGAAAGAGGAGGAGGAGGAGGAGGAGGAGGTAATCAATCACAGATACATCACGTGAGTGTGTGTATGTGTGTGTTTGTTTGTTTGTTTGTTTGTGTGTGTGTGTGTGTGTGTGTGTGTGTGTGTGTGTGTGTGTGTGTGTGTGTGTGTGTGTGTGTGTGTTGGTTTTGGCGTATTTTGGCTTCTTCCATCATTGCGGTTTTTTCTCGCGTTTTTCTTCTTTCTTTGTCTCTACATATTAGTTCAGTTTTATTAATGATTCCACAGAAGTAATTTGTGGGCTAAGATTAATGAGTTTTATGTATTAATGTGTGTGAGAGAGAGAGAGAGAGAGAGAGAGAAAACGAGAGAGAGAGAGAGAGAGAGAGAGAGAGAGAGAGAGAGAGAGAGAGAGAGAGAGAGAGAGTAGCTTGATCATTTTCTTTTTCTTTCATTCCGTGCTTTTCTTTAACGATGATGAGATGGGTGAATGCCGTTAACCCTTGAGGCCCACAACGTAATTTCCATTGTAATTTGTGTACCATTAGACGATTTTATGGTGAATATAAGCAATATTTGATAGATATGACCAGTTTAGTATCCTTGTCCACTAGCTAATTTTTTTATATTTAGTTACTTTTCGTTAAATTTTTTGGCTACAACAGACCGGTTTTAATAGCAAAGGCAAGATCTGGGTCTCAAGGGAAGAGTAATTAGATTTTGATATTTTCGGTTAAGGAACATGTGTATACAGGGGGAGAGAGAGAGGAAGGGAGAGGAGAGAGAGAGAGAGAGAAGAGAAAAAAAATGAGCGAGAAGAGAGAGAGAGAGGGAAGAGGAGAAAAAAAGAAAAAAAAAAGGGGTAATTTTTTAACGTGCATGTTGGGGAAAAGGCGATTTTTTCCCGTGTTTGGAAAGGGTTTTTTTTGGGGGGTGTTTGTGTGTGTGGAGTAGGTGTGTGTGTGGTGTGTGTGTGTGGGTGTGTGTGTGTGTTGTGTGGTTTTGGTGGTGTTTGGTGTGTGGTGTGATGTGTGTGTGGTTGGGTGATAGTTATGGGAATTTTCATGTTTCCGACAGGACGGGGGTTTTGAGACGTAAAAGGAGGAGGAGGAGGAGTTAAGTGCTCCAGAGTTCCCCCCGATTATGAAGGAGGAGGAGGAGGAGGAGAGGAGAGGAGAAGAAAGAAGGAGGAAGGAGGAGGAGGAAAGGGGAGGAGGAGGGGGAAAGAGGGGGGAAAAGGAGGAATAGAAAGGATAAGGAGGAGGAAGAGGAAAAAAAGAAGAGGGGTAGGGAGGAGGAGGAGTTGAGGAGAGTTAGGGGGGGGGAAAATTTAGGAGAGAGGAAAATGGGGGTTATAAAAGAAAGAGAAGTAAAGGAAATAAATTTAAAAAGAGGGGAAAAAAGAAGGGGAAAAAAAGGAGGAAGGAGGAAAATTTGTGGAGGAAGGAGTAAATACCAGTTAATAAAAAGGGATTAAGGGAGGGAAGGGAAAGAGGAGAGGGGGTAGTAAAAAGGAAAAGGAAGGGAAGAAGGAAAGGAAAAAAAAGGGGGAGGAGGGAGGAGGTAGGAAGGAAGCGGTATGCAGAATATGAACGAGGAGGGAGGTTGGGGGGGGAAAGGGGAAACGAGAAGAAAAGGAGAAGGAGAGGAAGAAATAAGGAAGGGAAATGGAAGGAAGGAAAAAAAAAAAGAAGGGGGGAGGGAGAAGGAGAAGGAGAGAGGGGAGAATGGATCAGGAAAGGGAGGGGAGAAGAGGAAAGAGAAGAAGGGAAAAGGGGAAAAGGGAAAAACGAGAGGAGGAGGAGGAGGAAGGAAAGGGAGGAAGGAAGGAAAAGGGAAAGGGGGAAGGAAGGAAAAAAGGAAAAGGGAGAGGAGGATGGAAGGAAGGAGGAAGAGAGAGGAAGAAAAGGGGGAAGAGGAAGAGAAGGAAAGGGGGGAAAGGAGAGGAAGGAAAAGAGGGAGGAAAGGGAGGAAAAGGAAAAGGAGAAAGGGAGGAAAGGAGAGGAAAAGCAAAGGGGAAAGGAGGAAGGAGAAGGAGGAGAGGGAAGAGATTAAGGGAGGGAGGAAGGAGAGGAAGAGAGAGAGAGAGAGAGAGAGAGAGGGAAGAGATTAAGGGAGGGAGAAAGAGAGGGAAAGAGGAAGGGTTAAACGAGGGGACCGGAAGGGAAGTGGATAATGAAAATTGAGGGGAAAATGAGAAAGTTATGAACAATGAAAATAAAAAATGGAAGTTGTTTGAAGAAGATTGAGTTGATGAAAGATGAGAAGAAGTTGTAATGGAAGAAGTGTGGAAAATGAAAGTTAGGTATTACTGATGTTTTTTTTTTTTTTCATTATTCTTCGGTTATATTCATGTTACTATTTTCTGTAGGTTTTTTTTTGTTGTTGTTTTGTTAATTATTTGAGTCTGCCATATTTCTGTTGTTGTTAATTATTTGAATCTGCCATACTTTTTTGTGGTAATTATTTGAGTCTGCCATATTTTTGTTTTTGCTAATTATTTGAGTGCCATATTTTTTTTGTGGTAATTATTTGAGTCTGCCATACTTTTTGTTTTTGCTAATTATTTGAGTCTGCCATATTTTTTTTTGTGGTAATTATTTGAGTTTGCCATATTTTTTGTTTTTGCTAATTATTTGAGTCTGCCATATTTTTAGTTTTTGCTAATTATTTGAATCTGCCATATTTTGTTTTTGGTAATTATTTGAGTCTGCCATATTTTTTGTTTTTGGTAATTATTTGAGTCTGCCATATTTTTTTTTTTTGGTAATTATTTGAGTCTGCCATATTTTTTGTTTTTGGTAATTATTTGAGTCTGCCATATTTTTTTTTTGGTAATTATTTGAGTCTGCCATATTTTTTTTTTTTGGTAATTATTTGAGTCTGCCATATTTTTTTTTGTTGTAATTATTTGAGTTTGCCATATTTTTTTTTTTTGGTAATTATTTGAGTCTGCCATATTTTTTTTTTTTGGTAATTATTTGAGTCTGCCATATTTTTTGTTTTTGTAATTATTTGAGTGCATATTTTTTTTTTTATCAATATTCTATTTTAGTTAAGCTTATTTGATTAGTGCATTTTTATTGTCACTAATTATCCCTCGTGATATTTTTTTACACATTCTCTATATTTTCAGTTTTCTAGTTCTCATTCATTTTTTTATTCTTATTTTCTTCATTTTTTTATTTTTCGTCTAGCTGCCTCTTTTCGTGATATTTCATCCTCTCTCTCTTCTTCTCCCTCTGCTCCTCTTCTATCTCCACTCCTTCTCTATCATCAATCTCTCTCTCTCTCCTTCTCTCTTCGTCCTCTCATTCTCTCATCGTGCTCTCTCTCTCTCTGCTCGTCTCTCCTCTGCCTCTCTCTCGCCTCTCTCGTCTCGTCTCTCTCTCTCTCTCTCTCTCTCTCTCTCTCTCTCTCTCTCTCTCTCTCTCTCTCTCTCTCTCTCTCTCTCTCTCTCTCACTGCTTGTCACTCACGTTCCATTTTCTATCTTCCACAGGTGAGAGCGACGAGCAAGTGAGAAATCGAGGCAGGTAAGGAGGTGGAGGAGAAGGAGGATGAGGGAGGTAAAGGAGGAGGAGGATGAGGAGGGAGGTAAAGTGAGAGGAAGGGAGGTGGTGAGAGTGACGAAGAGCAGAGAGAGAGAGAGAGAGAGAGAAGAGAGGAGAGAGAGAGAGAGAGAGAGAGGAGAGAGAGAGAGAGAGAAAGAGAGAGAGAGAGATTTAAAGATAGAGAGAGAAGAGGAGAGGATACATCTACAACAGAGACAGAGGACGAGAGAAAAACCACATCGAAATAGCACACCCTCCCCGTACTAGTCCGTCCCCGCCAGCCCCCCCTCCCCGTATGACGTCCGTCCCTGCCAGAACACCCTCCTGTACTACGCGCCCCTGCAGAACCCCCTGTACTAGTCCGTCCATGCCAGCACACCCTCACCTGACATACGACGGACCCTGCAGCACAACCTCCACTATAACGTCCGCCCCTGCCAGCACAACCTCCCCTGTACTAAGTCCGTCCCCTGCCAGCACACCCTCCCCTGTACTAACGTCCGTCCCCTGCCAGCACAACCTCCCCTGTACTACGTCCATCCCCTGCCAGCACAACCTCCCCTGTACTACGTCCGTCCCCCTGCCAGCACAACCTCCCCTGTACTACGTCCGTCCCCTGCCGCAGCACACCCTCCCCTGTACTACGTCCGTCCCCTGCCAGCACACCCTCCCCTGTACTACGTCCGTCCCCTGCCAGCACACCCTCCCCTGTACTACGTCCGTCCCCTGCCAGAACACCCTCCCCTGTACTACGTCCGTCCCCTGCCAGCACACCCTCCCCTGTACTACGTCCGTCCCCTGCCAGCACAACCTCCCCTGTACTACGTCCGTCCCCTGCCAGCACAACCTCCCTGTACTACGTCCGTCCCCTGCCAGCACAACCCTCCCCTGCTACTACGTCCGTCCCCTGCCAGCACAACCTCCCCTGTACTACGTCCGTCCCCTGCCAGCACCACCCTCCCCTGTACTACGTCCGTCCCCTGCCAGAACACCCTCCCCTGTACTACGTCCGTCCCCTGCCAGCACAACCCTCCCCTGTACTACGTCCGTCCCCTGCCAGCACAACCCTCCCCTGTACTACGTCCGTCCCCTGCCAGACAACCTCCCCTTACTACGTCCGTCCCCTGCCAGCACAACCTCCCCTGTACTACGTCCGTCCCCTGCCAGCACAACCTCCCCTGTACTACGTCCGTCCCCTGCCAGAAACAACCTCCCCTGTACTACGTCCGTCCCCTGCCAGCACACCCTCCCCTGTACTACGTCCGTCCCCTGCCAGCACACCCTCCCTGTACTACGTCCGTCCCCTGCCAGAACAACCCTCCCCTGTACTACGTCCGTCCCCTGCCAGCACAACCTCCCCTGTACTACGTCCGTCCCCTGCCAGCACAACCTCCCCTGTACTACGTCCGTCCCCTGCCAGCACAACCTCCCCTGTACTACATCCGTCCCCTGCCAGAAACAACCCTCCCCTGTACTACGTCCGTCCCCTGCCAGAACACCTCCCCTGTACTACGTCCGTCCCCTGCCAGAACACACCTCCCCTGTACTACGTCCGTCCCCTGCCAGCAACACCCTCCCCTGTACTACGTCCGTCCCCTGCCAGAACAACCTCCCCTATACTACGTCCGTCCCCTGCCAGCACAACCTCCCCTGTACTACGTCCGTCCCCTGCCAGCACAACCTCCCCTATACTACGCGTCCCCCTGCCAGAACAACCCTCCCCTGTACTACGTCCGTCCCCTGCCAGAACAACCTCCCCTGTACTACGTCCGTCCCCTGCCAGAACACCCTCCCCTGTACTACGTCCGTCCCCTGCCAGAACAACTACCCTCCCTGTACCGCCCCGTCCCCTGCCAGAACAACCTCCCTGTACTACGTCCGTCCCTGACCGAACAACCTTACATTCCCCTGTACTACGTCCGTCCCCTGCCAGAAAACCTCCCCTGTACCGCCACCGTCCCCTGCCAGAACAACCTCCCCTGTACTACATCCGTCCCCTGTACCGCACCGTCCCTGCCAGAACAACCTCCCCTGTACCGCCCCGTCCCCTGCCAGAACAACCTCCCCTGTACTACGTCCGTCCCCTGTACCGCCACCGTCCCCTGCCAGAACAACCTCCCCTGTACCGCCCCGTCCCCTGCCAGAACAACCTCTCCTGTACTACGTCCGTCCCCTGCCAGCACACCCTCCCCTGTACCGCGCCGTCCCCTGCCAGAACAACCTCCCCTGTACCGGGCCGTCCCCTGCCAGAACAACCTCCCCTGTACCGCGCCGTCCCCTGCCAGAACAACCTCTCCTGTACTACGTCCATCCCCTGCCAGCACACCCTCCCCTGTACCGCGCCGTCCCCTGCCAGCACAACCTCCCCTGTACCGCCCCGTCCCCTGTCAGAACAACCTCTCCTGTACTACGTCCGTCCCCTGCCAGCACACCCTCCCCTATACCGCGCCGTCCCCTGCCAAAACAACCTCCCCTGTACCGCACTGTCCCCTGCCAACACACCCTCCCCTGCCGCCATCTTCATTGCGGTTTGATTACGCCGGATCACATCATTGGCCCCGCCCAGCGACCCTCCACGGCCGCTGGTTGGTGCGAGGCGTTTGATTGTCCCCTGATCTGAGAGGGTCGCTGGCGGCTACGAGCGTGACGGTGATGGCGGCTGTAGCGGCGGCGAGTGGGTGTGGCGCGGGTCTGGGTGTCATAGGGCCACAAATGGGTTACTAATGGGTGTGGCACGGGTTTGGGTGATATAGGGTCACAAATAGGGGTTAATTCAGTGATTGGATAGGGATAAAGACATACAGACAGGCAGGGAGTTAACTGTGGCCCGAGTTTGGGGTGGGATAGGAAACAGACATGGGTTAATAATGGGTGTGGCAGGGGTTTGGGTGTATTAGGGGTTAATTGTGGGTGCGGCATGGGTTTGGGGTGTAATAGGGCTACAAAAAGGGGTTAATTCAGTGATTGGATAGACATAAAAACAAATTATTATTATTATTTTTTATTCTTTTATTATTATTATTATAAAGGCATGCAGGGAGTTATCCGTACGGACGAGAGGAGATGAAATCGAGTAAGGGGAAGTAGAATGATAGGTTCTTAGTTTAGTTAATCCTTTAAAGGGGGTTGAGAGAAGCGAGGGGGGGGGGGGCGAGAAGGGATTGAGACTGCGAGAACTGGGGCGAGATATGTGAGAGCGAGGGGACAGAAGGGTGAATGGGAGCGTAGGGGAACGTGATTTGGAGGAAAGAGGGTGAGTGAGGGGAGAGGACGACCGAGTTGAACAGCGGCCAAAAGACTAAGGAGGGAGGAAGGGAGGGAGGGAGTGAAAGGGATGGATGATAGAGGAGAAAGGGTGCAAGGAATATGAATGTGCGAATTTTACTCTACCTAGATTGTGTGTGTGTGTGTGTGTGTGTGTGTGTGTGTGTGTGTGTGTGTGGTGTGTGGACTGGGGTGTGTGTGAGAGAGAGAGAGAGAGAGAGAGAGAAGAGAGAGAGAGAGAGAGAGAGAGAGAGAGAGAGAGAGAGAGAGAGAGAGAGATTCTTTCATTCATTCAACGCGGCATTTGTACCGATACAGCGAGTGAAAGAAACTTGGCAAATCTCACAATACCTTTTAACAATAGCAATATTCTCCACTTTTCTGTCCTCTCTCTCTCTCTCTCTCTCTCTCTCTCTCTCTCTCTCTCTCTCTCTCTCTCTCCCCCTCTCTCTCTCTCTCTCTCTCTCTCTCATAATGGTTCGGCGGACTTTTACTTTCATCCTATCTATATTCTGATCCATACATCACCTTTCCTTGTATACAAAAAATAATTCGATAAAATAACCCATCTGAGGAAATCACTTCGAGTATGAAACGGAGATGCGCACCGCGGCTCAGCTCCTCAAGGTCTCATAGTCCTCCGCAATGACGTTGAGTTCACATAGTTTTTCGTTAATGGTTTTCCCTTAATCGTGGGGACTGAATACGCGTTCCCATTACCATTGTCCATTACCGGTGCGTGTCCAAATAAAGTGATGTATGTATTGCATTTCAAGACTTCAGTACTAGCCATGTTTTGATGAGCACAATTACTACAATCTGTGCTGTTTTTGCATGTTTTAGTGAGTTCTTATTGTGTGGAGGGGCTAAAGGTAACCATCGGATAATTCGGACTTTCGGCTAGGCTAATTCGACCGAGGTCTCTCCCCAATTGGTTCGAATTAGAGAGGGTTTACTGTAATCAAAAGAGTAATAGTGATAAACAAAGGAAGAAGACGAAAGGTAAAGAAATGGATTAGCAAAATGTATTAGTTTTTTGTCTTATTTTTGGTACTTCTGTTTCTTCTTGCAGTTTTCTTCAGTTTTCTTACAGTTTTCTTCAGTTTTCTTGCAGTTTTCTTGCAGTTTTCTTCAGTTTTCTTCAGTTTTCTTCAGTTTTCTTGCAGTTTTCTTGCATTTTTCTTCAGTTTTCTTCAGTTTTCTTTAGTTTTCTTGCAGTTTTCTTCAGTTTTCTTGTAGTTTTCTTCAGTTTTCTTGCAGTTTTCTTCAGTTTTCTTGCAGTTTTCTTCAGTTTTCTTGCAGTTTTCTTCAGTTTTCTTGCAGTTTTCTTCAGTTTTCTTCAGTTTTCTTGCAGTTTTCTTCAGTTTTCTTGTTTTCTTCAGTTTTCTTGCAGTTTTCTTCAGTTTTCTTCAGTTTTCTTGCAGTTCTCTTCAGTTTTCTTGCAGTTTTCTTCAGTTTTCTTCAGTTTTCTTGCAGTTCTCTTCAGTTTTCTTGCAGTTTTCTTCAGTTTTCTTCAGTTTTCTTTTTAATGTCATTTGTAGTTAGAATTTTTCCCTTCACGCCTAGATCTTTCCTTTGCTTTAAAAAAATTGTCTGTTCTTAGCCATAAAATTTCGAAAAGTAACTAAATATACCAAATTAGTTAGTAGATGAGGATACTAAACAGGTCATATCTATAAAAAAATTCTTATATTCACTAAAAATCGTCTAACGGTGGCTAAATTACAGTGAAAATAACGTTCTGGGCCTCAAAGGGTTACGTTGTTTCTTTTCGCTCCTGTCTGGTTTTATGTCATCAGAGTTTTTATTCTTTATCTCTACCTATTGACCTATTGACCTACTTGCTAATTCATTCATCTACTTCATCATATCATTATTTTTTCTTCAAGTTTACTGCCGTTACTTTTTGGATCAGATGCTTTGCATTAGATAGAAAAAAAAATAATGCAAGTGGATGCTGATTTTACACTTATGAAGGATTTTTTTGTCATTAGAGAAATTGTTGCCGAAAAAATGAACATTTTTATGGGGGGAGAGGAATAAGAAAACAGAGAATAGGATAGCAAGAAGGGAAATGAAACAGAGAATAAGATAGCAAGAAGGAAAATGAAACAGAGAATAAGATAGCAAGAAGGAAAATGAAACAGAGAATAAGATAGCAAGAAGGAAAATGAAACAGAATAAGATAGCAAGAAGGAAAATGAAACAGAGAATA